>CM074816.1:399603-418682 GCA_037447605.1 Zygnema circumcarinatum
TCTCTCACTCTCTCTCTCTCTCTCCCCCCCCCTCTCTCTCTCTCTCTCTCTCTCTCTCTCTCTCTTTCTCTCTCTCTCTCTCTCTCTCTCTCTCTGCTCGCTCGCTCTCAGTCTCTGTTGTCGGCGGAGGGCGAGCAGGCACATAGAGAATAGCTATTTGGGCCTCCGCAACGGAGTCCTGGACCAGTCCGCCATCCTTCTCTCCCGCCGCGACTCTCTCACTCTCCTCCAATGCTCGGTCCGCCTCCTCCCACTCCCTTTTATCTTTTCTGCAATAGCCAGATGCCACTTTTCCACTCTCCTCCGGACGAAAACCAGAGGGGTAAACCTGCTTGATATTTGAATTTTTTTATGCATCGAAAGTCATGTCATATTTGTTAATTATTGTCGTGGGGATTTTACAAAGCTTTCAAATTTTCTCGAACATTTTGTTAACTTTGGCAAGTTTGTATATTGGAGGGTGAGATTAAGAGCATGGAACGCATGTGAGTCAAATTTACCCCTCTGTTACACTTTGCGAAATGTAAGCTACTTTCAGATAATGAGAGACGGAGAGAGAGAGAGAGAGGTCTCCATGACTAACCATCCATAACCCATTTCTGAATAATCAAACTATACTTCGAAAAGCCGATCTTTCCTATACCCTTGCTTCGCTCCATGCAGACCATGTTACATGAACTGATTGAATTTTCCCAGGAGAGCTCTGAGCATATGGACAAAAGTGAGACTTTATCAAAGTGCCGCGTTTTATTGGCCTTTTCTGGGCTCCGCCATCCTTTGAGTCAACGGCCAGGATACAATCTCAGAGTGGATGAATGCCGATCGGCGGCTCAGACACTGCTCCGGTGAGAGACCCAAATGGTAATAAGTTCTGAATTTTTTGTGAGATTTAGTGGGTCACAAGATTTGGAGAGTTTTATTTCGTTTTCTTGAGCTTTGTTAAGGTCAAAAAATGACTTTTAACTGCGTGGGTTTTTGGAAGCGATAGGTAAATTTGAAGAAGGAGCTTTTTAGAAATGTGAATGTGAATATTGTGGACCCTTTTCTGGTGAATGTCTTTATTGAAGCTGCGTTCAAGTTTCACGGTTGTAGGAAGCTTCTATCTTATCTTGTCAGCTAGTATTTGCTGTTAGGTGCGACCTTGGGTGCAAAATATCGCCAAAACAGGGCTGATTTAAAGTGCTCAAGATGTTGCTGCCTGTTCTGAAAGTCAGCTTAGTTCATATTTTGTTTCTGCTCAGGTTTTTTAGACTGGGTCTGCAGGGCTGCAGGCCGGGCAGAGGAGGAGGCCATTCTGGGCAAAGGTGGGGCAGGCCTGCCTTCCGGAAACTGTGAAGAGAGTGAGAGAGGGAGAGAGAGAGAGAGAGAGAGAGAGAGAGAGAGAAATAAAGAAAGAGAAAGAGAGAGAGAGAGGGTGTGAAAGATAAAGAAAGAGAAAGAGAGGGAGAGAGAGAGAGAGAAAGATAAAGAAAGAGAAAGGGAGGGAGAAAGAGAGAGAGAGAGAAAGAGGGGGAGAGGGGGGGTGGAGAGAGCATGATGGTGTGTAGTCCACTGACTGTTGTATGCAGGAGAGGGCTTGTTTCATCGCAGTATTGAGGGAAGAGTATGAGCAGTACAAGGTGGGTCAACGGCTAACCAGCTTTTCTGCTACACGCCTTTATTTGTTTCTTCAATGCTTTTTTCCATTATTTCTGCTCGGAAATTTTCAGGGAATCAAAAGACGTTCTTTGCAGCCTTCAAAGGAAAGTCAATTGTTGTCGTTTTGTTTTTTTTTTTTTTTTTTGGCATTTTTTCTTTGTGGGTTGCAGCATCTTTTGAAGCCAGAAGAGGCCCGAAGAGCGGAGCATTTTTTCACGGAACAGGAGCGCGTGAAAGCAGGTAGCGGACTCGGGCCAGAAAGGCAATTCTTTTCAAGTCTCAATATTACTGATTTAAGCATTTGCTACATTTGCATAGAAAGCCTGCAGGTATCTCGGGTGTAAACTGAGACTTGTCCAAACGTTATGGCATGACTAAAGTAGTTAGCCATGGCTATGGGATATTGGCTACTACTTGGCAGGTGTGGTAGCGTGGAAAGAAGGGCATCTACAGAAGTTTGGCCGGCTAGTCAGTGAGTCGGGTTGGAGTTCTATCGCCAATTATGAATGTGGTGTGTATCCACACCCTCTCCCTCTTTCTAAGACAAACATTCAGAGAAGAAAGCATTTTCACGTTTTCAAGTTGCTGTGCTTTTGTCGACGTAGAAAAAATGAGCCATACTCCCGCCCTTCCTCCCTCACCCCTCTCCCCCCTTTCCCCCCCAACCCCCCCCCCCTCGCCCTTTCCCCGTTCAGTCAGTATTCATCTGAAAGGAATCAAAAGCCTTCCATTGTTCCCCAGCACTCCCACCCTCTGACAAGCTTAACCTCACCATGAGAGAGAGGGAGATAGAGAGAGAGAGGGAGATAGAGAGAGAGAGAGAGAGGAAGAAGAAAGCAGAAGAAAAGAAAGACGAGTAAGAGAAAGAAGAAGAAGAAAGAGAAGAGAGAAGAGAAGAAACGAGAAGAGAAGAAAAGAGACGAGTGAGAGAATTGAACTCCACTTCCTAGCAAATCCTCCTTCTCTCCGCTTGCAGGATGCGAACCCCTAATTCAGCTGCGAGATATTGTCCTTTCGGCCCCGGGTGTGCTTGGGACCCGCTTCAGCGGAGCCGGCTTTCGGGGCTGCTGCTTTGCCCTTGTGGAGGCGGCCTCCTCTCTCGCCGCTGCGGACCACATCGAACGGCGCTATGGGGCGGTGCAGCCCGACCTCGCTCGCAGCTTGGAGGGCGGCCCGGGAATCATCATCTGCGAGTCGGGAGATGGGGCATGTGTTCTTCGAGGAGGTATGAATGAGAGCACATGACTCCATGACTCCATGCCTAAGCTATGACTCCATGACTCTTATGAATGCAGTCGTAAGTCGTGAGCGACACCATGGCGAGGCATGACATGGAGAGCCATGCCGTGACATAGACATAGACATAGAGAACATGGCATGCTCATGTTGGCATATAGTTAGGTTGGGCACTCGCCGAAGAGGTTGACTCGTAAAGGATGTGAACTCCATTAGTCGGTAGCAGGTCAGTTCATGGCCTATAGGCTAAATTGTGTGGTTTCTATGTAGAGTAGCGCTTCATTCTGTGCGACTCGCGACTATATTTTTTACTAAGATATCTTAATCTTCCATATAGTGCATGTCCCTTCACTGGTTTTTCTACTGTATTTTAGTTACAGCGGTAATAGGAACAATAATGTGCTGAAAAAATAATGTTGCTTCGAAGATGTATCATCAAGTTAAAGAGGTATTGTGACCCAGGCAAGGCTCATAGTAACTCGTACAATTTTCATACAACGTATCCTAGAAACAATGCCAGACAAATTGACCCTCCTAAACCCAGAGATACTCAATTCTTGTTAAGAACGAATGGCAAACAAAAATGATCTAACGAGCGAGCCCTTAATTGCAGGCCGCCCCCCATCCCCTCCGTCCCCGGTCCCTAAACACTGCCCCTTGGCATACTAAAGAAAGAGCCAATAATGGACCCCACCGACCTTTGGTGAAGCCGAAACTATTAACTAGCTATCTTCGTCAGCGGCAAGCCATTCATTGGCAGCCGCTGCGCCATGGCCATGTGGACCGTGTCGTTCATTCTCACCACATGCCATCCACCGGTCGCCGTATGCTTCAAGATGGTCATGGAGGTGTTGTCAATGCTCAGTTTATGGGTCATGTGCGGGTCGGAGCCCAATATGCCTCTAAGCAGGCACTTGATCGCGGTTCCATGTGAGAATACGCAAACTCGTACCGTTCGGCCCGTTACATGCAACGCAGTTTCACCATCCGTTTTAGTCGCAGTTGACTCGTGATGGCTCACTTCATTTTGAAACTGTGGGCTGTTGTCCCTCACAGAGTCCTTCAGGTCGCCATCAGTTAAGAATCTCTCCAAGATCTCCTTCTTCGAGTCCTTTATCCAACCCCTCCCTACCACACTGTTGATGAACTCCATCATACGATGCTCCACCTGCACATCAGTTTCGCAGCAATTGGATTCAGGTTCTTTTCAGGATCTTTTAGTTTGTTGAATGTGTGAAACAATGGATCAAAATGACATAAAACGCATTCCCTTAATTACAGGTTTGGACTTCAAACTGAGATTGTTCTATTTCAGATGGTATCCTACTGCTTGAAATCCTTACTGACATAAAGCATATTCCTCAATATTTTAACTCAAAACTCTCCCAAACGGCATGCTCTTATCATTATTATTATTATTATTAATGTACCTGTCGTTGAGATTCACCCCCCGGTGCGCGGAAGTCTGGCTGCAAAGCATTGACGATTCGCAGCGTTTGCGGAGTATAGACTGCTTGCCGCTCCTTACCCTCCCACTCTCCTTGGCTCAGTTCTTGAAGCTTCTCGTCTATGCGGATGGCTTCCTGCGGTAACCCTAACTCCTGAACCACACACCCCACCGAACATCTTCTGAGAAAAAATAAGACAGTTCCTCCACCACATTGCATAGAGAGAGCTAAGCCCTTTCACATGTGGAAGGGCGTTCACTTTTTCCTGGCCTCAGATTGACCTACTTCTTCAAGTTTTCCTCTTATCCTTCTCCATGTTCAAGGAAGCCGACTTATGTTTGATGTGAAACTGTTGCCAAAAGATATACGAGTTTCTTCGGAAGTCGATTCGTGAAAGCCAAGACGAAGGGAGCTTGAACTCCGGATCACGCCTCCAAAATGAATAATGACGAAGTTCCCTATCTTCCGCTAACTTAACAACTAATGAGAGTTCAAATTACGATATCGTGCCTCCCTATAGTTTACAGATCGAAAGAGGAAGGCGAAAAAACCAAAGACAAAACAAGACAAGAAAATTCAAAAAAAAGGAGAGAAACAACTTTCTTCGAGGTGATTTAAGGTCAGGCAATGGGCGGAACTCCAATTAGAAATGCTATGAGCAATTTTACCTCACAGACAGCAACAGCTGTCGCCATAGAACGCTCCAATGGAGAGGAATATATCGCATCAAAATGGATGCCGAGATAAGCTCGCAAAAAGCTCCCCAGAAGGAAAGCTTGATGCCTTCCTTTTGGAGTCAGTTTGGCTGAATGAGCCCTCCCCCCAATTGTCGTTGCTATATTGTGGGTTGCTTCGGCATGTCTGCAACCCATGCACAACTCTTTGTTTATGGTCTTCACAGGAAGTGCTTCATTAAAATTGTTCAGCATTGCTGTACGCTGCAAGCATTAGGAGGAAGAAGAACAGAACTTAGAACTCGGCCACGTAAAACAGAAGGGCCCCTCTGAAAAGCCATAAATAAGCTGGTTGAGGCTGTTGCATTAAACAGCCATACTAGACAAGCTGCATACTTAAAGTACTTTAAGTGCATAACTGTATCGAATTGTAAGTGAATAAACAGCAAAAGATCCAGAAATATCGTTCAGGGACGGCAGTGAAGCCACAAGCGCACAAGACTCCTCTGAAGGTCAAATTAGGTAGAATCCAACCTGATAACGTAAACTTCCGTAGTGTCACCCAACAACGGAATGCTTTCCGACGCTGCTTCAACGGCTCCCTGTGCGTCGGAGAGTAGAGGAGCCAAAACGAGAGAGTTTGTAGGTGGCGGTGAGGGAGCTGAAGGAGGAGTTGTAGGAGATGGAGCTAGAGAAGCATTATCCCCTTCAGCAAGGAGCTCAACTTCTGGATCTGCTGCAGCAGTAGAAGGCAGCTGTTCTTCCGGAGAGGAATCAGCGGGGAGAGCAGGGGGAGGAGGTGGAGGAGGGAGAGGAGGAGAAATGGAAGCTTCTTCGTCTTTGTCTTCTTCTCCTTCTGCCACATATCCATCAGTTGCGAACCTTACTGCAGCAGGAGAAGAGGAAGATGAGGAGGGAGGAGGATGAAGTGGCGGAGGAGAAGAAGCTTCATCGAGAATGGGAGAGGAGTCGCTGAGCCTTAGAGGCTCAGGAAGAGGAGGAATAGTGTCAGAGTCTTGTGGAGCGAGGGGAGATTGTGGATGCTCGAAGGGCCGGATCTCCGGCTCCTGCAAGAGCTGCTTCGCCTCCTCCACTTCTTCTTCCTCCTCCTCTCGCCGCCGCTCCTGACCCGCCTGCAGCCTCACACTCTCCTCCTCCTCCACCTCCACATCCTCCTCCTCTTGCTGCAGATCCTCCGTCTCCGAGTCGGAGTCATCTGCTGACTGACCGGCACCCATGTCGGAGCCCCCTCAGCGCTTCTTCAAGATTAGGGTTTGAGCAAGGTATGGCTTTCAGGGGCTATTTCCTGCCCTCATCCATGAATGCATGCAGCGCCTGGCCTGCAAGATGTTTGCATGCCCGCCTTCTTTGAACCGCATTTGTGTGCAGATTTCAGGCTCTCGCTCCGTCTGCTTACCACCCCACCCCGCCCTGCAGCTCCCGCAGAGGGCGAACAGAGGGCCAAGGGGGGGAGCTGCTAAGGACTGGGGACTGAGAGGAAAGATTGAGGCGGGAGCCAATGGCAGAGTGCCATGTGGACATGCTTGATGGCGTGGCAGGTTACCATTGGTCCATCGTGGACAAGTGAACGCTCAATGGAGTCCCAGTTACAGCCAGGACCGTTAAGAACGACTCTGTTCTATTTGACGTTTAGTGTGGTTTGTCAGCTAGACTAGAATTTACACCATGGAACCATTGTTTCAGGTTCGTAACAAAAACAGTTCCCATAGATCTGCGACATGTACGGCTGTACCTGGGACTGTACGAAAAGACCCGGTCCGCAATCATTCACCAACAGATCGCCGACCGCCAATCGGAGCACTTCATTCGCACTCAGTGTTTCGATTTACAGCACAAAATTATTTCACTGGAAATGTTCCCCGGGTTTCCTGATGCGAATTTCTACATAGAACTAAATTCTGTTCAGCACAAACTGTGACAGGTGCATGAAGTCTGCCAGGTGGCAGTGCAGAATCTCCGGCCCGCGCCCTCCCCATCCCCCGCCGCCCAATCACAGCCGACTCCGCGGATCCGCTCTTTCGCATGTGTAAATTCAGCTCCCCATTGGTCTGCTGCGCCAGCGTGGCAAGTCCACCCCCTTGACCCTCGCCCTCTCTCCCTTGGCCTCCCGCTGGTCCTCTCCCTCCGTGTCTCCCTCTCTCCCATCCTCCCTCTCTCCCTCTCCCTCTCTCAGCTTCACTCTGCCCTTGTTTCTCCTCGTCTTTTTGAAGGAGCTTCAAACTTGTTTTCCCTCTCAGCCGCCTTATTCCTGCAAGCCTCCCGTCTTTGGCGCAGAGACGCCATGGCGACGGCCGGCGTCATAGCAGGCACCCAGACCTTTTGCACGCTGAACGTGCCCATGGAGCGCCACACGTGCGGCGCTGCCTCCTTGCGCTCGTCCTTGGCGGGGCCTTCTCAGCTCGGCTGCCGCGGAGGACAGCTGTCAGCGCAAAGGAGCAGGAGCAATAGGCGGCAGTCAGGACAGGTATTTTTCTCCGGGAAGATTATTTGAGCATGGGTTACATGCTACTGTTAGCATCCACACTTAGCGTTAATATTTTAGAATCGCTTTGAGAGTGTCTGCTCGGTTAGCATGCATTACTCTATAGAAGCAAACCCTAAAATGCAGTGGCCTCCCTTTAGAAACCATCCCATTTCTGCTTTTCAGTAGGCTCTAGGGTTAACTGCACTTGCATGCAAACAACGCTCCGTGGAAAGCTCCCATCCTTTGTCTCAGCGCTTATTTTAAGCTTGTTGCATATGTAAGCTTCCTTTTTTGTTTATGCAGCTCTCAGTAACGTGCACTGCAAGTCAGCCGGACTTGAAGACGCAAATCAAAGAAATGGCACTCGCAGAGCGGCGGTGGGAGCAGCAGGTACTGTGCTTATACTCGTATAGTCTCATCTAGGCCAAGACAAGTTTCTGCCGTATTGGCTTTCTTGGAAACCATAAAGTGAATAGAGTAATGGTACTCCTAATGATAGTGAACACGTTTTCCACCTGTTCTTTCCCTTTGTTACCTAGGTCTATTGTAGCTTTCATCAATCTGCCCTCCCTGGGCTCTCTCCCTCCCTCTTCCTCATCCTCTGAAGTCTCAGTTACTCCAGTACTCAAGAAAGCCATCCTGTGTAGGAATGCTGAAACCACAGGCTTAGTATTTTTCGTA
The DNA here is from genome assembly GCA_037447605.1 of Zygnema circumcarinatum. Taxonomy (NCBI): domain Eukaryota; kingdom Viridiplantae; phylum Streptophyta; class Zygnematophyceae; order Zygnematales; family Zygnemataceae; genus Zygnema; species Zygnema circumcarinatum. The sequence goes on from CM074816.1 coordinate 407,766, forward strand.
GTTCTTATGACTTTATCTGCCATTTTCACTGCTCCTTTCACCCTCATGGCCGCATGTTCCACACCTCCCTCGTCTTGCAGGTTGCGGACGGTCGGGTAAAGTCTCTCTCTGCTAAGGAGGCAGGCTATGCGGTTCAGCTGACTGACCATGTTCTGCTGGATGTTCGGCCATCCCATGAGCGAAATAAGGCAAGTAACGAAAACGAATATTGTTTTCTAGTCTTGAGAGGGAGGGGGAGAGGGAGAGAGAGAGAGAGAGAGAGAGGGAGAGTGAAGAGGGGGAAAAAAGCTGAGGGGATGTTGATGTTGTTATGGAGTGCAGTCGTGGGTGAAAAAATCAGTGTGGGTTCCTGCTTTCGAGGGGGACAAGGGCTGGGGGCCATCGACTCTGCTGAACAAACTTTCAAATTTCGTTCTTGGTAAGTCCCGCCGCCTTTCGTGCTTGTTCGATTCGGTCCTTGAACTGTGAGGGTTCTGTCTTTCCTTAACTTCCCGTGACTTCATTCTTGTGAAACTTAGAATGTAAAGTCTTTATGGAAGACATTTATTTCTTCCGAATACAACTAGAGCAGGGTGCCCGAGGTAAGAGGAGAGAAAGTAAACGAAGCGAAAGGAGAGAGGAGGAATGCGAAGGTGATGATACGAGAGGGAGAGAGGGGGAGGGGAAGGGGGAGGAGAGGTGGCGAGAGTAGAGGAAGGAGGGAGGAACTGGTAAGGTAGGGGATAGTCATGACATAGAGAGGAACGGAAGAGAGATGAGGAGGGGTGAACGAGGGAGGGAGCGAGGAAGTTGAAGAGGAGTAAGAAGAGAGGTTGGAGAAAGAGCTGGCGTTGATAAAACAAATGCGGCATGCTTTTCCAAATACGATTCTACAATGTTTCTTCGAAGTCGGGGCTTTTTGGTAATTAGCCTAAGTATACTTGAAATATAACGTAAGCAGGAGAAGCAGATTCTTACTGCCTCTGCAATTAAACTCCTGGGTTGTAGCTCCCTTGAAAACGGAGATGTGAGATTGCCAGCTAAACTCAAGGACTAGGATTTAAGTTGAACATTATGTTTATTGATACCGTTCCTGAGTTGAAAGTAAGATACAAAAAAGCTCAATTCGAAAGTCAGCCATTACCGCCGAGGTATATTTCGTATGAATTTTTAATCTGACTGTGTCTTATCTATTCAAATGTTGGACATTACGTCAAAAGTTTCTTCTAACGAAAAGAACAGAGTTGAGATCAAAGTTTTCCTCCCGCAAGTTATGCGTAGTTTTGACAATTGGGTTCTATCCGTAGCAGCTTCTTGGACCCAAAGATCGCTGACATAGACATAAAAGTGAATTGACTCGTCATTGATTGCTTTCAAATGATTCGTCTGCAGGAGGCTGGTGGGCAGGAACTGCTCTCACCAAGAGAAATGAGTAGGTTTCATTACATCTACACTCTTGCATGCGAAAAATTGATGCCTTTGTGAGCCACCTGTTATTTCCAGTTACGCGCGTTATTTTAATATGTGAATTTGCTATGGAAGTCTGAAGGTGCTTTCTGAAGAGCTATCTTGTGAGATAAGTCTTAGCCACATTCATCCGGCGGTTGTACTGAGGGCACATTTTTTTAGCCCCTGTTATTTTGCAAACTCAAACCTTTCTATTTCTTAGCTAATACGCAGTCCCTTGTTCCTTGTGCCCGTGCAGACGCTTCATGCCGGACGTTGTGGCGCAGATACCCAAGTCAGCGAATGTTATTGTGACTTGTCAGAAAGGGCTCAGGTAAGGAGACACTGCCCCTCCCTCCCTCCCCCCCCCTCCCCCCCTCCTACCTCCCTTTCCGCTCCCTCCCTCTCCCTCTCGCCGTCCCTCTATCCCTCTCCTTTTCCCGACCCTCCTTCCTCCCTGCCTTTGCAGGTCTCTGGCAGCGTGCGAGCAGCTGTACAAAGCAGGTTACCGAAACCTCTTTTGGCTCAATGGCGGCTACGATTCGGCAGAGGAGCAGGCAGGGGCCCTTAAAACTTTGGAAATTCTGAAACCCATATGGAAAATGTGTCCCTTTGTTGCACTAATATCTCTCCACTTTCTTTCGTAGGGTCGTTAGGGTTTTGTGGGTTCGTGAAGTCCCTCTCTTTTCTCCAGCTCCCTCTCATTCTTCGGCGTCTGCCTTTCCGTATTACGTTTGTTGCAGGATTTCGAACGAGAAGGGTCTCGGCCTCTTAAGTTTGCAGGCACAGGGGGCATGTCGGAATTTCTCGGGTAAGGGCTCTACTGCAAGGAAGGAGAGGAGAAGTTCTTCCGTACCATCTTTTTAGCCCTAAGATGCTGTTTCTAAATAAGGTTTGCCAAAGTGAATCAAGTGCTGGTCGACTTACAGTTAGGCATCTGCTGTAGTCAGGAGCTCTGTTGGAGCGAGGATCGTGTTTTTTAAGGCTAATTGATGAGGAAAGTAGAGTATCCGAGTTCTGTTTCAGTCGTATGGATTGTCAGGAATGCGTTAAAAACGTTGCTCCATTTGTTTGTATCATGCAGATTCACGGATGTTCAGAGAGCACAGGCTGCAAAGGAAGGCTTAAAGTACCGAATCATGTTGTTTGCCCGCCTGGTGAGAACTCCACTCTCACTAGCCCTAATGCCCTTATGCTCTTTACGCTTTCTTCTCCTTGTTTAGATAATATGAACTCAACTGTTAAGGAGGAGAGAAAGATTGCAACATTGCATTTTGGGTCGTCCTTTCTTAACATTGAACCTGCGATTGAACCGCAGGTTGCTGTTGTGATTGTATTGGATCTCCTCGTGGTGGGATTGCCGGAACTTATATCGCTGCTGCACCCCGAGCAGCCGTAGGTCCTCCCCCGGGCAGGAGGAGGGGGCTTCATGCAGCACTGTTCTGTTCAGGTCAAATATTTTGAATAAAGGAACGAAGCAGCTGTGTGGTCGTTTTCTTCCCCATTTGGGTCATGGGCATGATGCCGTCTGTGCATGCATGGCATGGCATGGCGTGATTGGTGTCTGGAAACTTGTTGGTGGGTCCGAAATCTGAAGCACTGCATTGCTAAAGGGGGCGACTCGGTATTGAAGGAGGTACGGTATGTGGGAAAGCCAACTCGCGGTGTAGTACAAGGCAACCCTTTTCTTTCCTTTGTCAAATGGCACCTTGCAGTAAGTGACGCAATGGTCGGCCTCAAAGCGACCAATCTCCTATGGACGCTGCATGTGTGGGGCGATGCGCACGTGTCCAGCACGCCGTGCCATCATCTGCCACACCGTCCTGTGCGGTATGGCATGTGCCATGGCCTCCATCGCTCCATGCCCTGCCGTGCAGCACCACCACTGGTGTATACTTGCATGCCATACCATGCCAAACCATGTTGTGCCATGCCATGGCACGTGGCCTCTCGGCATTTTGATGACGTCTTGCCATGACCTTGATGACGTGACGAGCCAAATGGCGCGCATAACAACCAGTAGTAGCAAAACCGTGCCTTCGGAATTCGCGACTCCTCGACAGAAAACCCAGAAGTCGCCCAACTGCTAAAAATAAATTCCTAGCCATCGACTGTAAGTGAACAACTTTACTAATAAAAAGCAGACGCTAGTTGTGCTGGCGTCATCCTCTTTACAAATAAGCACATATCCTAAAACCCAGCCTCTCCCTTCTGGCGCGACTCCCTCCCTCCCTCGAGCGAGCGAGCCAGATAGTTCCCGACCAGCTTTGCCATGCGCGGGCACGGCATGGCATGCATGGCATGGCGTCCATCCAAAGTTGCAAACCGGCGCACCAGGTTTTTCTCCATTCGCAAGTCCGAAAATATCGCACGCGGAAAATATCCAACGGTCACATACTGCCACCATGATGCATGCCATGCCATGCCATGCCATGCTGCCGTACGGCACCGTACTGCCGCCCGGCCTCGTGCATCTCGTGATCGCGCGTGCCCCTGCCCGATCGCGCCGCCGCGACCGTTGTCCGCCGCGTGCGCTATACGACACGCGGCGCCTCCTGGCCAAGAGTGGCCGCCTGTCAGCCCGGCGCGCCTAGGCGTCCAGTGCTGTCGTTTTCGCTGAATCGAAACGAAACAGCTGGTCTGTCCAAATTTTCGCTTAGATTTTTGGCGTTTTCGCAAGATCCACATCGGCCTCTTAATGGATCGTGGACGGATCAAATCACGAATCTGATCTATCAATGATGACCAGGATCGGATTCTTAAGATCTCCAGCGATCATTCCCGGACGACAACGTTTCTTTCTGGCCTTTTCCTGCAGATGCGGCCAAAAGTTTCGTACATGGCAGCTAGCCTCCGCGGATCTTGGGTCGTGGCGCCACTTGGCGCCGTCTGAGACTCTGACACGTCCCCACGCGCCAAAATCGGCCGCCCGGCAACTTGCCGCGATATTTTGGTGTGGCGCGTCGGCCGAAGGGGGGCGACAGCTCCGGAAAATGAGGAAGCCACAAGTAGGTGAACACGTAGACGGACGCGAGCGGACAGTCGAAATCTTAGGGAGTGATGTCTACTGGATGGTAGGGATGACAGCAGGATCGTAGGGTTCACATGAGCCGTATGGTCATAGGTACGGCGGGCATGGGCACGGGCATGGGCATGGGCACGGGCATGGGCACGGGCATGGGCATGGGCATGGGCATGGGCACGGGCATGGGCATGGGCACGGGCATGGGCATGGGCATGGGCACGGGCATGGGCATGGGCATGGGCATGGGCATGGGCATGGGCATGGGCATGGGCATGGGCATGGGCATGGGCATGGGCATGGGCATGGGCATGGGCATGGGCATGGGCATGGGCATGGGCATGGGCATGGGCATGGTCCATGTTTGCATGTGGGGTCGACATTGTACAAAGTGTGGGGATCACCATGAGAGCACGCAAGAATGAGAGGACAACATTTTCATATCACTTTGATGTTGTCAGTACAGCACTTGCGAACGTTGAGAACTTGCAAACAACATGTACGGCTTGCACGATCTGGTTGACCTCTCCAGTTTACCTCCCGCTTGCATCTCTATTCCCCTCACTTGCCTGCTTTGTTCCCCTCTTTCTGGTTTTGGTTGCACCCTCCGTAGGTTTGAATTCTTGGTAAGATGGCCAACATTGGAATGTCAAGCGAAAGCACGTCTCACGAGAACTAACAACTTGTGCATCTTTTGGGAGGCCAAAAGGCAACTTGTCTTGTAGGCTCTTAACAATAGTTTCTTGTTGACAAGAACATGCACGAATGGGGTCAGGCCAATTTTCAACCTGCCATCCGGCTTGTAAGCCCCACCTTCACAAAGTAACTAACCTATGCCAAAACACAGCCTGCTGCAGATCTTACCGACCATATGATGCAGCGACCCACTGTTGCAGTCAATCCTACCAGAAACCAACGAAAGAAAGTAACTTGGACGAATGCCAAGTTCTTTCTAGTGCCTTCAATCCCAACCATACCCAACCTGCTTTGTCTTTCCATCCCATTCTGCGTCTACAACTCCTGTTCCTATGACTTTCAGCCATAGGCCCATAGTAACTCTCATCCACTCAACGTAATATTCTAAGCCATATCTTTAGCTGCAAACCTTTGCATATAAGCAGCATAAGCGGTAAAAAGCTAAGCTTGATGGATCCTCTCACAGCCACATTAGCCTCCCGTAAGGAGGAGCAATGACCCGTGCAAAGTAACTTATTATAGCGCCCTTAGTACAGAGCAAAAATGTGTAATAATAGACGGCAAAGCGAAAAAAGAGCCCCATACCGCACACCAACCCCCCCCCCCCCCCCCCCTTCCCCCCTTTTTACTCGAGTACAGGCCCGGCCACCATGGCCCCCATGGCCCCCATGACCCCCATGCCCCCCATGCCCCCCATGCCCCCCATGCCCCCCATGACCCCCATGACCCCCATGGCCCCCATGCCCACCATGACCCCCATGCCCCCCATGGCCGCCATGGCCGCGGCGCCCTCAAGTGCGCAGGCGCGTTTGTGCCCCGCCCGCCAGCTGTGCGCCTGGCAGGAGCGGCTGCAGTACGTCGCCTGCAGGCACGCGGAGCAGCACCGGAACTCCTGCGACCGCGTCTCCGCGCGCCCGCAGCGCGCATTCCCGCACAGCTGAAGGCCCTCCGGCAGGGGACGGCTCCAGTGCCAGTCGGCGAGGAAGTGGTGTACGGACTGGCACGCGCCGCGCTCGCAGCACTCGCACGCGGCGCCCTCCCTCCGCGCCTCCGCGATGGGATGGGCCCCGCGCCCGCCCCCTCGACCCTCTCCCTCCTGCTGCGGGGGAGAGGGCGCGCCTCCCTCCATGACCCGCTGCTGCTGCTGCTGCTGCTGCTGCTGATGATGGTGATGGTGGTGGTGGGTGTCGGCGCGATGGCGGAGGCCCCCTCCTCCCGCGAGCCAATGGCCCGTCCCCGCCTGCTCGACGGGCACGTCCACCATCCTCCTCCTCCTCCCAGTGTCCTTCCCCGCGGCCTCCTCCTCCTCCTGCTGCTGCTGCTGCTGCTGCGGGGGGGGGGCCTCCGCGGGGCTCCCTAAAGCTCCGGAAGTTGCGAGCGAGGGCACGGACGGGAGCGGCCCCGACACCGTCCGTACATACGCGGGGCGCGGCCCCGCCCCCTCCCCCGCCCCTCCCTGCCTCTCCCTCTCCCTCTCCCTCCCCTGCTGCCCCTCCTCCTCCTCCTTGCGTACGGACGCCGGGGGAGGCCGCGCCGCCAGCTGCGCCGCCTCGCGCGCGTTGGCTTCCAGGAGGAGGCGGCGGCCCTCCGGCACGTTGCGGGGGAGGCCGTACCCGTCCTGCAGGCAGTGCCCGAGCTCGCGCAGCGCCTCCACGTGGCCCTGCGCGGCCGCCTTGGCGCACAGAATCACTCCCGAGGCCAGATCCCTGCGAGAAGGAATACCGCAGTCAGCTCTCTGCTCCTCTGTCTGCTCTCCGCTCTCTGCCCTCACTCCCCTCTCTCGCGGCCGCAGCTGCTGCAAGGAGGCTCCCGTCCTCACCTGTCGCAACGGGTCCCGCCGCTGCCATTGAAGTGGATGACGGCGAGGCAGTAGAGCGCCTCCGCATGGCCGGCCATGGCCGCCCGAGCCATGAGAGAGGCGCCGCCTCGGCGATCCTCCAGGCAGTAAAACTTGATCTGCCGCCCCGCAGAGAGAGCCCCTTCCCCCAGTCAGCCCCCGAACAGGCGCGCGAGTGGGCGGCGGCCATAGCCTGCGCGGGCGGGCGGGCCCGAGGGAGGGGAGGGGAGGGGAGGGGAGGGGAGGGGGAGGGGGAGGGGAGGGGGAGGGCGCTGACCATGCCGAGGCGGAAGGCGGCCTCGCGGCTGCCCGCCTGCGCGCACTTCCGCAGGAAGCGGTGCGCGCCGTCGGCCCACCGCGCGGCGGAGAGGGAGAGGGCGCCCGCCGAGGCCGCGCGCAGCGCGCCCTCCTGCCCGCCCAGCGCGCACAGCCGCCGGCACCTGCACGCCATGGCCCACCTGCTCAGAACGACCGCCACTTCCGGACGACCGAGCGCAGAAGGAAGGAAGGAGGCCGTGGCCATAGCCATAGTCATAGCCATAGCGTGGAACTCACGAGAGCATGGCATTGATGAGGTCGGCCGCCGTCCTCGCGCTCTCGCTGAGCTTCACCATCACCAGCGACAGCACGTCGTCCTGCACATTCCGCCACGCCCATTCTCCACTTAGTCACCCGCCCGCCCGACATGGCTGCCATAGCCGCCCGTTCCAGGGCGAGGCGGCAGCATTGAGGGCGGCGGGGCGGGGCGGGGCGGGGCGCTTACCGGCAGGTCGAGGAGGGCGGCGGCGGGGGGCGGCGCGGGGCCGGCGAGGCGCGCGCGTTTGGCGGAGGGCGAGGGCGAGGGCGAGGGCGGCGCGCGAGGACGCTTCTCCCGCGGGAGGCGGATGTGGAACGTGAGGCCGTCCGCGCCGCTCTGGTACCCGCCATGGCGCGTCCGCATGGCGCCGCGCGGGACAGGGGGCGAGGGAGGGAGGGAGGGAGGGGAGGGAGGAGGGAGGAGGAGGGAGGGAGGGAGGGAGGGAGCGGGAGAGAGCGTGGGAGAGCGTGGGAGAGGGAGAGCGCGAGGGCGGACGAGAGTGGCGATGTCAACTCTGGAGGCCCCCCTCTACATGCCCTCCACCGCCGCGAGGCGGCGCCATAAAGGGGCGGCCGCGCAGGGACACAAGTCAAGCAGGCGGCCGCCGCTACCCGACAAGGCGCCGAACGTATGCCGAGCTGCAGATCTTGTTTCACGCGTGCGGGCGATCTCCATGCGTCATCACGCGTCAGCTGGCGCGATCCCTTGCAAGGCGACAAGTGGCAGTTCGTGGCCGTTTGGGCGGCGTGGCACGATCTCAGGGCACCACGTGTGAATGAAGCTACGCGACACGCGTGGAAATGATGGCGGGGGGGGTCTGACGGCGTAGGGCGGCCGCGAGTAGCCGCGGCCGCGAGGGGGAAACCGGGGGTTGCAAACCGGGCGAGCGGGTTTGACGGTGGTTTATGGTTTAGGGCGTTGGGCGATGGGGTGCAAATGGGGCATAAGGGACGAGACGGCGTAAGAGGTTGGCAGGGGCGGCGAATGCGAGCAGCCAATAGGGATAGAGTTTGGAGAGGATGAATAAATGCCAAACTAAGTCGCAGGGCCATCCGGATCCGTATCGATGGGAATTGGTCACAGTGATAATCCGATCGGATCGGACAATGGCCATGGCACAGTGCCAGCGCGGCAGGGAGGTGAGGGAGATGTGGTGGGCGCATGTGAGCATGCGACCATGAGGGGGATGGGTCATGGATGCGTGCGAGCATGCATGACATACGGGAGGCTATGTTTCAGGAATGCCATGTCACAGTTTTGGGCATGAGGTCACACCCTCAGGCGCCATGGCTGATAGTCAAGGATGGAGCAACGCAGTTGATCTGCTTTATGCAAATCATAGCTCGCACACATCGTCATATCAATCCATACATCTTGCATCCCACCAGCAGCCTCTCCCCAACAGCACTTGCGCGTGTGCGATGTAATGTTGCACAACTTTGAACCATCCCCATCCCCGCGCTAGACGCCCCAAAAACATGGCTCGCACGACCCAACCACCCTCTGTCCCCGCCTGCTTGATGCCAAAGGAAAAACTTCTGCGACACGGAACTCCCCCAACAGTTCCCTGTCGGCCTCCCGCCGTCCTTGCGCCACCTGTCGCCCAGGGCGGCACTGTGCGCCTCTTTGGCCCTGTCCGTACCGTACGGCCCAACCGTAGCCCTACGTCCGCCCGAGCGGGCAGCCAAAAAAAGGACCGCCCCCTGCCAGCCCTCCGATCGATCCCTCCCAAACCGTACGGCCCCTTCCCGGCCGTTTCCCCCCTTAACTTTTTCCTCCGCCGCGTCTTCGGCCCCAAGTTTCGGCCTAACCGCGGGGGTCCGCCGAGCGGAAAATCGCCAAAGGGAATTTTTTTTTATCATGAGGGGCTAGGGCCAATTCACTGCCTCCTGGAGAGCACATCGCAAAACGCCAAAATGTGGTACGTTGTCCGTATCGGAACCGTACCGTAACCATATCATGAAGGTACTCCATAATATCTTGTCGTCTTGCCAACTTGCGATTTCATGGTACTGTCGTACGACAAATCCGATCTTGTGACATCGAAACAGAATCTATAGCGGGAGGCTGCTGACACGTGGCCGATTTGGCAGCTTGCAACGGATCTGTCCTGAGGCCAGTGTCCAGGATTCGTCGTACCAGCCAGCTGGCTCACTTGACTTGGCGCTACTCGTCCGTCATAAATAACGTCCGGCCCGCCGCCCGCCCAGTCGCCCGCGGCCGCCCGGCGCCACCGCCTGCCCATAAGGCCGGCCGGCCTTTTTCCCTCCCTTCCTACGCCTCTCCCTCCCTCCCTCCCTCCTCCCCCGCCCCCCTGAGCCCTCCCTCGCTCCCTCCCTCCATCCTTCCTTCCTCCCTCCCCTCCCTCCCTCCCTCGCCCCCTGTCCCGCGCGGCGCCATGCGGACGCGCCATGGCGGGTACCAGAGCGGCGCGGACGGCCTCACGTTCCACATCCGCCTCCCGCGGGAGAAGCGTCCTCGCGCGCCGCCCTCGCCCTCGCCCTCGCCCTCCGCCAAACGCGCGCGCCTCGCCGGCCCCGCGCCGCCCCCCGCCGCCGCCCTCCTCGACCTGCCGGTAAGCGCCCCGCCCCGCCCCGCCCCGCCGCCCTCAATGCTGCCGCCTCGCCCTGGAACGGGCGGCTATGGCAGCCATGTCGGGCGGGCGGGTGACTAAGTGGAGAATGGGCGTGGCGGAATGTGCAGGACGACGTGCTGTCGCTGGTGATGGTGAAGCTCAGCGAGAGCGCGAGGACGGCGGCCGACCTCATCAATGCCATGCTCTCGTGAGTTCCACGCTATGGCTATGACTATGGCTATGGCCACGGCCTCCTTCCTTCCTTCTGCGCTCGGTCGTCCGGAAGTGGCGGTCGTTCTGAGCAGGTGGGCCATGGCGTGCAGGTGCCGGCGGCTGTGCGCGCTGGGCGGGCAGGAGGGCGCGCTGCGCGCGGCCTCGGCGGGCGCCCTCTCCCTCTCCGCCGCGCGGTGGGCCGACGGCGCGCACCGCTTCCTGCGGAAGTGCGCGCAGGCGGGCAGCCGCGAGGCCGCCTTCCGCCTCGGCATGGTCAGCGCCCTCCCCCTCCCCTCCCCCTCCCCCTCCCCTCCCCTCCCCTCCCCTCCCCTCCCTCGGGCCCGCCCGCCCGCGCAGGCTATGGCCGCCGCCCACTCGCGCGCCTGTGCGGGGGCGGACTGGGGGAAGGGGCTCTCTCTGCGGGGCGGCAGATCAAGTTTTACTGCCTGGAGGATCGCCGAGGCGGCGCATCTCTCATGGCTCGGGCGGCCATGGCCGGCCATGCGGAGGCGCTCTACTGCCTAGCCGTAATCCACTTCAATGGCAGCGGCGGGAACCGTTGCGACAGGTGA
>CM074816.1:428604-450452 GCA_037447605.1 Zygnema circumcarinatum
AGGGGCGGGGGAGGGGGCGGGGCCGCGCCCCGCGTATGTACGGACGGTGTCGGGGCCGCTCCCGTCCGTGCCCTCGCTCGCAACTTCCGGAGCTTTAGGGAGCCCCGCGGAGGCCCCCCCCCCGCAGCAGCAGCAGCAGCAGCAGGAGGAGGAGGAGGCCGCGGGGAAGGACACTGGGAGGAGGAGGAGGATGGTGGACGTGCCCGTCGAGCAGGCGGGGACGGGCCATTGGCTCGCGGGAGGAGGGGGCCTCCGCCATCGCGCCGACACCCACCACCACCATCACCATCATCAGCAGCAGCAGCAGCAGCAGCAGCAGCGGGTCATGGAGGGAGGCGCGCCCTCTCCCCCGCAGCAGGAGGGAGAGGGTCGAGGGGGCGGGCGCGGGGCCCATCCCATCGCGGAGGCGCGGAGGGAGGGCGCCGCGTGCGAGTGCTGCGAGCGCGGCGCGTGCCAGTCCGTACACCACTTCCTCGCCGACTGGCACCTCCATGGCCATGGCCGCCCTCCTCCTGCGGCGGAGGAGGCCCTGCGGCGGTGCGGGAACGCGGGGTGCGGGCGGGCGGAGACGCGGCCGCAGGAGTTCCGGTGCTGCTCCGCCTGCGAGCGCGCCAAGTACTGCAGCCGCTCCTGCCAGGCGCGCAGCTGGCGGGCGGGGCACAAGCGCGCCTGCGCGCTGGAGGGGGGCCCCGCCATGGCTGCCATGGCGGTCATGGCGGCCGTGGGGGCAGGGCATGCCGTCGAGTAAAGGGAGGGAGGGGGGAGGGTGGGGGGGGGGGAGAGGGGAACTGTCTCGTTTTTCAATCTATTATTACACATTTTTGCTCTGTATTAGGGCGCTGAATTAGTAGTTTACTTGTGCTGCTCCCTCCGCAGGGGAGGCTGGTGTGGAGAGAGAGAGGGAGAGGTTAAGCTTTTTGGGGTATGGGGGCGGTAGAGTGTAGGGCTTCTTAGGGTTTTACCGCACTTGCTGCTTATATGCAAGGCTATGCCATGTTATAGATATATATGGCTTAGAATATTAGGGTTGCTTTGTGCCGGAAGCTGAAGTCGAATGGCTCGCAGCAGGCAGGGTTCAGGAGCGTCGGATTAGGGTTAGGGCTTGGTGGAGGGAGAGGCTCTCTCATTCACTCACTCCGTCTCGCTAAGTGAGAGGAGCTGTCATCAGTCACGCGGACATACATTCATTCTCTCAGTACTCAATGCAAACCAGTGAATTTTGACCGATGTCTTGAGTGTCTTTGTAACTGATGGGATGATCGCATGTGAACTAAGCATGAAGGAGCATGTAGGAGATTTGTGGCTTGATTGTGCCACCCAACAGAGTTGTTCCTAGGGTGTTGGTGCAATGTACAAAACCCACTGCAGAATTTGCCATTCAATGTTTGCAAGGCAACAACAGGGACAAGCCACCCCTAGCAGCCAGGGACGAAGGGATTTGATAGCAGTTGAATCTCTAACATGTGCGGGCCATGTTGTGCTTGCGAGTCGCAAGTTTCCCCAACCCGCTCTCGTGAACCCATGAACCAATAACATGCACAACGTTTGCCATGCACAACAAAGCGCACGTGCGGCATGTTCCATGCTGCCGGCAGTTCCACGGCCTGTTCCACGCGTGACAGCCGTCCACAGATCCGGCCCTCCAAATTCCGCGCCCGTCCGTACCGTCCTCAGAACCAGACACGTTGCAGTAAAGTCCGCTCGTGCGAACATCTCTGGGTCATTTTACTGCTCAATTTGTAACTTTTTCATTTTCGAATATTGGGCATTAATTATTTACTTTTTGGGTCACAATACTCGTAATACTGTACGAATACTCGTCGTTTTCTGCGTCACAGCGGCCAGGCCCAGCGCGCCACAGTGCCGTACAGTGTTGTACATCACAGTGCCGTTGGCGCGGATCCAAACGACAAGAACAGCGACCTCGGCCGCCCGCCAAAGCGCGCTCCCCAACGGGATGACGGCACGTACCGACAAAAAGCAGTTGGCCCGGGGCGCCCCAAACGCGACAGCCATAATGACGAGCGGGCCGTACCTGGGGCGGGCGCACCTGCTGCCGCCCGCCCGCCCGTCTGCCGGATTCAAGACACCGCGGGCGGCACTACGGACACGGCCTGTACGGGCCCGGACACGACCCGGGCTGTACGAACTGTACGGTGATTCGCGCGCGGTTTTTCCTCGTGGTTCTTTTCCCATGCACGTATGTATGTACAGTCTGGATGCATTTATGAGGGGGAAACTTTCATTGCATTTATGTTGATTTATGGATGTATGTACAGTCTAATCACGTTATAGTGACCGTGTCGGTCCCCACATGTTTGTGTCACTATATCGGTAATGACCCGTTTGTCATTTCACATTTATAGTAACAATGTTATTAGATATGTTTTTGCGGTATATCCGTACGCCTTTGATACCGTACATTGTACTTTTTGGGCAGTCGGCTCGTGGGTAGGTGTGTACGAACCCTAGTGAGCATGTGTACGAACAAGTTGACATGTACGGTCAAGTCGATATCTGACGGTATTAGTCGATAATGTGTACGGTCGTAATGTATTTGATAACGCATATGCCAATACGTGGGTGGATAATATCGACATTTTGAACATACAGTAACAATTAGGGCTTTTCAGCGTCGTTATATCCGTAATGACGTCACTACTGGCGCAGGATCTGCAGTGGTGCAATTCCGTTCCCGGAAAAAAAGTCAGAATATCAATGCTGTTCTTGTAAACAGTGTCACTATAACGTGATTAGACTGTATGTATGCCGCGCTTGTTGATGAAGGCGGACCAGATGCTGCAGCTGGAAGCGGAGTACGATGAAAGCGTTCTGCACTTTGAGAGGGTCCGCAAGAGCGCCTGCGCGCGCTCTGAAGTCGAGCAGTTGAAGCGGGAGGCGGCGGCGGTCGAGGAGGGGAACAGGGCCTTTGTGGAGGGGACCTGGCGGGCCGCACAGCAGACCCATGCAGCGGCGGAAGAGCGCTTAGCAGAAGCGATGAAGATGAAGGGGGTGATGGAGGAGGAGGCGAGGAAGCTCGAGAGGGTGGAGGCGGAGTCCAACAAGGTGAGCTTGATGGGACTCGCAGCTGCTTCAAGGAAAGGCACGAAATAAGCAATAGAGTTTGCAGTTTCAAGTGATAGCGATCTGCAGTGAGTTTTGTTTTGGATTTTTTGTTTCCTTATACTACCAATCTGACCCCTTTCAGTCTGCTCTTTTCGCAAGCCTTACTTCACTTTCTCCTCCTCGTTTACGGTTCAAGCTGTACAAATTGTTTGAGGTCTTTGCTTGAGATTGACCGGAGTGGTGTGATGTGGCGCGTCCTGACAGGCCCTCTTGAAAGCGATTGAAGAGAAGAACGAGCTTGCAGTTTTGCTTCGTGAGAGGAAGGAGCTGTTGGATCAAATTGAGAAGATGGAAGATGGCGAGGAGGTGATGAATGCCGCCATTGTGAACTTGACGAGGAAGAGATCGCAACTTTCAGATGAAGTTGATCACTTGGAGGAGGTGAAGGCGCAGCTGCAGAACGGTGCAGCTGCAGAGGAGGGCGCGGCAGGGCTCCAAGCCAACAAGAGAAGGAGGACGACCGCGAGCTGAGTTGGCCTGCGAAAGGAATACTCTGCAATACCTCAATACGCAGGCATGTGTGAGGGAGGAAGGAGAGGGGAAGAGGGGGAGAGGAAGGTGAGAGAGGAGGTGGAAAGGTTGAACGGAGAGGTAGAGGGTCTTGGGTGCATATGGAAGGGAGAAAATATGAGTGGGAGAGGGATATAGGAGACCTTGCCTCTGCCCCCATGAACGGATGTTATTCTTTGTTTTCCAGTTATTCTTAAAAGTCCTTACCTTGAATCTTAAAGCCATTGAATTCTTGAAACCCCCAAGGCATCAAATTCACACATGATCTCAGTTTGAAGCAGATGTTTGGCCTTTTGTTTAACAGTTGGAGGTCCGAACCTCGGAAGCAGAGAGTGAGAACGATGTCTTAAGGAGCCATCTTTCGAGCCTCCAACAGGCAGGGGCGGCTGCTGCTGAAGCCATTCAGGAGAGTCCTTTGAGGAGGGAGGGAGAGGAGGAGGAGGGAGAGGAGCAGGAGGAGAAGCAAGAGCTCGAGTTAGCAGCCAAGAAGCAGATGGCGCTCACACGGACGATGGAAGTGGCACTGGTGAGGGAGAGGGAAGAGGGAGGGAGGGAGGGAGGGAGAGAGTTAAAGGAGTGGATGGTATTTTGATGATTGTAACTTCTAAACCTAAAATACCCTAAAGACTAAAAACATTTGATACTTATGTTTGAAGGTTTGTGTATGTGATGTTTGGCGGTGCAGGAGAGTTTGGAGACTCAGCGGTTGAAGGTGTTGGAGGTGGCGGGCAAACTAGAGGGACAGCTGGCAGAGGCTGTGGCCGATATGGAGGAGAGGGACACCCACATCAATTGGCTGCAGAATTCGCTGGCAGAGCTGCTTAGGCGAAAATCGCAGGTGACGAGGGAGAGAGAGAGGGAGGGGGGAGTGGAGGAGTGTGGAGTGGCGGAGTGGGAGGTTTAGTTTGCATTGGGGAGAAAGAGAAGGGACGTGTGTTGGGTTTGTGGTGGGCAGGGTGAAGAGAGAAGGTTCGAGTTTGCAGTAATGTGAAGGGAGAAGCAAGTTCAGTTTGGATGAGAGACTAACTTTCTTCTTTTGTTTGGAGCAGACTGAGCGATTTGTAGAGGAGGAACTTGGAAATGAAATGGAGAGGGAGGACTCAGAAAGGGCTTCGTCGCATGCAGAGCTGGAGGTGAGATCAGTTTGAGGTTTGGGGTTCAGAGTTTAGGGCTTTAAATTTAGGTGAATGGGTGAGAAAATAGAAGAGAGAAAGCACCTTCATGCTTACATTGTTTTCAGATGCTTTGAAGTCAACACTTTTCTGCTGCTTGTGCTCCCCGAGCTGCGGGTTTTATGCTTGCATTCAGTTCTCCGTTCCGTTGCGCTTTTGCGACCGCAGGCGGTGTTGGAGGCAGAGAGGGCGAGATATGCAGAGAAGGCGGAGAAGTTGGAGAGGCAACTGGCAGCCGTACATCTGGAGAAAAATGCAGCTCTGAATCACATAACAGAGCTGGAAAATGCATTGGAGCAATTGGATCTCCAGGCAGAAGCTGTGAGTTCCATGCATCTGTTAACCCTAAAATGCATGTCTGAGAAAAGTTGAACTGCTTCCTGCTGCACTGTCTGCACTGTCCCTCTTCCTGTGTTCTTATCCTTTTTGTTGTTTGTTTGCGTTATTTGCAGACTCAAAAATCTGCAGAGAAAATGCATGGAGCCATTCAGGTGGCTCTCCCGTCTCCTTTGAGACCTTTGAGGAGTCCGTCGAGGCATAGGGAGCAGACGGGAGGAGAGACTTCATATGAAGGGGAAACTGATAAACTGAGCATGGAGCTCCATGTAAGACCGCGTTCAGCCAGTCGATGATTGCATAGAGCATGAACTCAAGTGATCTTCTTTTGCCAGTTTGGGATTTTAGGGGCGTTCAGTTTTTTATTCTGTGTAGCATTGTGAGGTCTAAATGGAGTATTGCTGTTTTCGCGGTGTTAATGGGTTCACGCAGGCATACTCGAGATCTATTCGGAATCAGTACGTCGATGCATCTCTACCGGTGAACGAGCAGGAGGGAGGAGTGGATGCCCTGGTCATGGTGAGTACACCCTCCATTCTCTCTGTCCCTTTCTCTCTCTCTTTCTCTCCGTCCTCTCGCCTCTAACAGCTCGTTCTCTCTCCCCCTTTCTGTATCAATAGGAATTGGTAGCCAGAGGGGCTTCGGAGGGTGCGGCGCGAAGATATGTGATAGGCTCCATGGCTCGTGAACGGCACAAAGTTCTCCAACAGGATGCGGAGGAGCGGCTGCCAAAGGCGAGCAGCTGCAAGTAGAGTTTAGGGTTTAAGAATTTAGGATCGTAGTGCTATGCAAGTAGTTACCGTGCACGCCGCTTGAAAGTGGTGCATGGTAAAAATAAGTCATTTTTGCATCCCAATGTCGAGCACTTCGGGACTTAGGTGTGGTCTTTGATTGAGTTTGCGATGTTTTTAGGGCTTTGTAAGTTTTTTGGTTTAGGGTTTGTTGATCGAGAGCTTGCAGGTCTTGACTAAGTCATGCTGACAATTAGTATTCCCTGCCTGCCTGCCTGCCTGCCTGCCTGCCTGCCTGCCTGCCTGCCTGTAGGCATATCATATATTATGACAGTTCTGTATATAGCCAGAGGAGTGGTACTTGGGTACGACATGAATATTTGAAAACAAAGGAACAAAAACAAATCTTTACATTTTTCTGTTCTTTTCTTTTTAAAGCAAAACAAGTAATCCTCCTAAAATACGTTAAACATTTCAATTCATCTTTTTGTTTTCAATCAATCCGCTTCTTCTTGACCCTAAAAGTAAAGCACTGAATTAGCAATTGTTCTAATTTCAACCACCTACATAGAGCTGGTCCAAACTTAAAGACTTATCACAAAAGATCACAACAGAAACTAACACATTTCCTCCTGTTCCATGCACGCGGAAAGCTCCTTCACATGTTATAGCAACTCAGCATAATGCACCTACTTCCCTGAACCCTCCCTTGAAATCTGTACAGCGCGACTAACAAATGGCTGAGAAACGTTTCCTCTCCCTCCCCGTCTCCCTCCCCCTTCCCCTCCCTCCCTCCCTCCCTCCCTCCTACCTCCTCCTACCCTCCTTGGCGCTACATGGCGGTCGGAGCCGGGCTGCCGCTTTTTACTTTGAAGACATGCCACAGTGGGAGAATCTTCAGCCTCTGTAAATGTTTTGGAAAAGCTCAACATATGTGAAAATTTTGAGAAGGGTATTCTCCTTTCTCTCAACTTCAAAAGTGTGAAATACTTAGGTTTTGAAAAGGACAGGTCTGGGCGCCATATCCAACTCCACCATCAAACAACAAAGGTGCAAAGTTTGGTCTCATGCACTGTAACAGCAGGACGACGACATGTACAGTGAAGAATTTGACATCCCCAATATGCAAATTGACAACAATTCAACAGTGAAAGGAAGGGAGCACAAAGTTGACAATTGAGAGTCTCGCTCGCATCTTTCAACCGAGAGAAAAAATTAAGTGTGTCGAATGTGACCCACTTTTTCAACAGACCTTGACCTCCCCTTAAAGCTAAGTTCTGCCCAACAATGAATCCTACCTAAAACTGCAACCTAAAGGTGCACCTTAAAATGAAATAACTATGAACTAACTTTGAATCCAAAATGGACACCTGCGCAAGAGAGTGCATCTCTCTTTTGCCGGGTCCAACCATGTCTTTCTATGTGCAAAATTAGCCCCGCATTCAAAATCGTTTGCAACTTACAAAAAAAGGGGGAGACCTTGACCCGAGAGGTCAAAAAATAAACTCCAAACGATGAAAGATGCGAAGAAACTACTGCACATACTCAAGTATCTTTTCGAAAAGACTTCCTTAAAAACAAAAGAACCTATCGACTGAAAAAGTTCATGATCGCACTTCCAATCTGCGACAACCAGGAGGGAGGTTTTTGGCAAGGAGTGCTGACTGCTGGTACGGGTCCAAAATGATTCACTGCACAGGTAAAAACACAATTTTCTATTAGAACTTACTGCTAAGGCGGGGATGTTAAAAAGCTGCAAAATAGTCATGCTTTTTTCTAGTAAAAAGAGACAACAAACAAGGTACAATCCTTAGCAATTGGAAGAGTTGAAACTAGATTAAAGAATAGAAGTCATACCTATTTGATTTGTGTCCTGATACCCACATGTGCCCTTCTCGTTCTCGTTCTTGGGCTGGTAATCAAATGTGCCCATCTCTTCTGTGGGCTGATGTCTGTTTGTGAAATTGTCGTTCAAGTTTTGCACCCTTGATAATCCCTCTGTGAAACCATTCTGCATGGCAATCAAGAAAGAAAAAAACAGTTTTCGTTTAGGTTCCACATTGCAGAACGAGGACTGCAAGATTCTGTAAGAAAGACAATGCTTTAAACACTACGGGCACGTATGGAGCGAGCAGCAGCGATGGACGCACACCTTTTGCTGAGCGCCTGCGCCCCTTGACTGCTGCTTTGGTACTCGCACTTCTGCCGGCCGGACAGCTGTCACAGCAACATCCTTATGCGGCACGCGGGACTGCTGCTTCGTTGCTCGCACTTCTGCCGGCCGGACAGCTGTCACAGCAACATCCTTATGCGGCATGCGGTTTCGGGCATCTGAGAGCACACAACACGGAACGGAAGCAAGGAGAAGGTGTGAGTAAGGCCGACACTTTTGGATTAAAGTTAGAAGCAACATTAACTGCATCCTTGAGAGCGCTTAGCAATCTGCCCTACACTCCACGCTACCTCCACTCCCTCTCCTCCTCCCCCACCCTGCACTCTCCTTCCCTCCTCTCTATCCCGCACTCTCTCTCCAGTTTCTCCTTGTCCCAATTTCCAATGCACGTGCCAGACCTAGAATAGGACGTGCCATACCTGGAATAGGGACTGGAAGGGTCGCCCACTCCGTCCATGGATTGGGGAGCGGTACGACGCTGGGGGCTGGAAGGTCCGCCCACTCCGCCCATGGGTTGGGCTCTGAACGGGAGGCGCACGCCGTCTCCTTCTCCTTCTGCTCGGAAGGGGGATTGGAAGAGGCAAGGTCATCTGCGACCGTTGCGACCGTTGCCGTAACGGGACAAACAAGGGCGGCCTGTGCGGCGGCAACTGGCACAGTAACGGGCGCGATTTCTTCTAACAGCACAAACAAAAAAAAAAAAACAAACACAAATTAGCAAAAATAAGCGAGCCGAATTTCTTTCTCAAGTTAGTAATCCAAAGGATGCTATGAGCAAAGGCACGAGCACTCACCAGCACTCGTCCACTGTGGCACACCAAAGGTAGGCGGGCATTCTTCCATGGGCACCGGCGGGCATTCTTCCATAGGCGGCGGCAGCGGCGGGAGCTCCCCAATGCCGCGGACTCTTATCACAGTTCGCGCCACGTGACGATGCGCGAGCAAGTCATCCGGCCGCTCGATGAGGTACGACACCATCCAGTGGGTGAGAAGGAACTTTATTTGGTTCAAAGCGAGGCCCTCCATCGCTTGCTCAGGGGAGAGCGGCAGCTTCGGGAGAGTTTCGATTTTTCGAATCCACACCACAGTGGAGGCCACGCGACGATGCGCAGCGAGGTCGTTCGGAGGTGCGTCGTGCGGCACCACCCAGAAAGCGAGCAAAAATTTAAGTTGGTTGAGGGCAAGCGATTCCACCACACGCAGCCGCGCCTGCAGGGAGGCGGCCACGGAAGCCATGGCGGCGACGGTTGCGGAGCGAAGCGTGAAGGGACGAGAAGAGAAAGAGAGATCAAGAGAGGAAGTAGTGGAAAGAAAGGAGAAAGTGAAATGGTGGAAAGGGGAGGGCGTCCCAGCTTATACGGCCCGGGACAGGACGTCACGTAACGCGCATGAGCGGAACATCAGCAAGGTGGCGCGGATGATGTTGGCGCCCAGCCGTACATTCGCATTTTCGAGCAACCAGGTGCAGTGCTCGCGCGCGGGGCGGCCGACAGTCAGCGCGCGCCGGGCTGCCGCGTGGCACGGAGGGTTTCCGTTCCGCGGCGGCGAGGCGTGACGCGCAGCGGTAACTTTGGCCGGCCAGCCGGTACTCAGCGCAGTAATGCTCGGCGGCGGGGACGGCGCCAAATGTGTTCGTCCTGCCCATTCGTGCAACGATCGCTTCAGACTGGTGGGTCGGATTCCGGGCAGAGCTAAAAAACGTTTGGCTGCGGCAGACCGCGACGCTCGCGCCGCCCCTTCGTAGGTACATTTTCTTGGCCGCGTTTGCACGCGCGCCGGATGCGACAGACCAGGACTGTCGTCTGTCACGTGGCGTATGCCGACTGGTGTTCTGCGGATGGGAATGACGTGGTCGGGCGGCAAAACGTCGCAACTCGTGACAGGGCCCACTTGTCGATGTCGTCATCCGTCAGCGCCACACGCGTGGTAGATGCGCACGTGCGGTCGGAGATAAGGAATTCAGACCAATCAGGACGCGCCACAACGACGTTTTTTTTTCCACATGGCGCGCTGATATTGAATCTCCGCGTGTCTGGGAAAGATGGAACGCCAGTTGTCAGGGTCGACTCGCGTGCTCTCTCTCTCTCTCTCTCTCTCTCTCTCTCTCTATGGCGCTATCGGTATCTCGAGGAACTGAGGGGGATGAGAAGGCCTTGCAAGAGGAACCAGGCATCTCTCAGTCGGACTTGAAGTTATTGGCTAAAGCTTTAGCCTGACAACTTTGAGGTCAAGATGCCCACATCGTGCTCGCCATGCAGGAGGAGTCTTGCTCATCTGATTTGCAGCTGCTTGAAGGGCTTTAAATTTCAGAAGGGACTAATTGAAGACATCTAAAGCGCTGCTCTCGAGGTGATGAACAGCAGAAAAGAAAGGGCGGCTAGAGAGCCTCTGTGCCACATGACACTGCAAGGGACACTCAGGAAGAATTAGAAGTACTTTCATGAGTGGGAAAGCCAGCTCTCTTGCCCACGCCAGTTCAGTGTGGAGGTAGGAAAGGCGACCATGGGCAGCACACAGGAGGTGGGACAGGAGGGAGAGGGAGAGGGAGAGGGAGGGAGGAGGGAGGGAGGAGGGGCAAAACTGAAGGAAGTGAGACTAGTAGGGAGGCTGAGAGGGATGGAGTGAAGGGCGGAGGGGAGAAAGCCGAGATTGGGCGGGAGGGAGAGGTGGGGGAAGGTGAGAAGCTTCTCCATGCAAAGAGGAACTGATAAACTGAGCATGGAGCTCCATGTAAGACCGCGTTCAGCCAGTCGATGATTGCATAGAGCATGAACTCAAGTGATCTTCTTTTGCCAGTTTGGGATTTTAGGGGCGTTCAGTTTTTTATTCTGTGTAGCATTGTGAGGTCTAAATGGAGTATTGCTGTTTTCGCGGTGTTAATGGGTTCACGCAGGCATACTCGAGATCTATTCGGAATCAGTACGTCGATGCATCTCTACCGGTGAACGAGCAGGAGGGAGGAGTGGATGCCCTGGTCATGGTGAGTACACCCTCCATTCTCTCTGTCCCTTTCTCTCTCTCTTTCTCTCCGTCCTCTCGCCTCTAACAGCTCGTTCTCTCTCCCCCTTTCTGTATCAATAGGAATTGGTAGCCAGAGGGGCTTCGGAGGGTGCGGCGCGAAGATATGTGATAGGCTCCATGGCTCGTGAACGGCACAAAGTTCTCCAACAGGATGCGGAGGAGCGGCTGCCAAAGGCGAGCAGCTGCAAGTAGAGTTTAGGGTTTAAGAATTTAGGATCGTAGTGCTATGCAAGTAGTTACCGTGCACGCCGCTTGAAAGTGGTGCATGGTAAAAATAAGTCATTTTTGCATCCCAATGTCGAGCACTTCGGGACTTAGGTGTGGTCTTTGATTGAGTTTGCGATGTTTTTAGGGCTTTGTAAGTTTTTTGGTTTAGGGTTTGTTGATCGAGAGCTTGCAGGTCTTGACTAAGTCATGCTGACAATTAGTATTCCCTGCCTGCCTGCCTGCCTGCCTGCCTGCCTGCCTGCCTGCCTGCCTGTAGGCATATCATATATTATGACAGTTCTGTATATAGCCAGAGGAGTGGTACTTGGGTACGACATGAATATTTGAAAACAAAGGAACAAAAACAAATCTTTACATTTTTCTGTTCTTTTCTTTTTAAAGCAAAACAAGTAATCCTCCTAAAATACGTTAAACATTTCAATTCATCTTTTTGTTTTCAATCAATCCGCTTCTTCTTGACCCTAAAAGTAAAGCACTGAATTAGCAATTGTTCTAATTTCAACCACCTACATAGAGCTGGTCCAAACTTAAAGACTTATCACAAAAGATCACAACAGAAACTAACACATTTCCTCCTGTTCCATGCACGCGGAAAGCTCCTTCACATGTTATAGCAACTCAGCATAATGCACCTACTTCCCTGAACCCTCCCTTGAAATCTGTACAGCGACTAACAAATGGCTGAGAAACGTTTCCTCTCCCTCCCCGTCTCCCTCCCCCTTCCCCTCCCTCCCTCCCTCCCTCCCTCCTACCTCCTCCTACCCTCCTTGGCGCTACATGGCGGTCGGAGCCGGGCTGCCGCTTTTTACTTTGAAGACATGCCACAGTGGGAGAATCTTCAGCCTCTGTAAATGTTTTGGAAAAGCTCAACATATGTGAAAATTTTGAGAAGGGTATTCTCCTTTCTCTCAACTTCAAAAGTGTGAAATACTTAGGTTTTGAAAAGGACAGGTCTGGGCGCCATATCCAACTCCACCATCAAACAACAAAGGTGCAAAGTTTGGTCTCATGCACTGTAACAGCAGGACGACGACATGTACAGTGAAGAATTTGACATCCCCAATATGCAAATTGACAACAATTCAACAGTGAAAGGAAGGGAGCACAAAGTTGACAATTGAGAGTCTCGCTCGCATCTTTCAACCGAGAGAAAAAATTAAGTGTGTCGAATGTGACCCACTTTTTCAACAGACCTTGACCTCCCCTTAAAGCTAAGTTCTGCCCAACAATGAATCCTACCTAAAACTGCAACCTAAAGGTGCACCTTAAAATGAAATAACTATGAACTAACTTTGAATCCAAAATGGACACCTGCGCAAGAGAGTGCATCTCTCTTTTGCCGGGTCCAACCATGTCTTTCTATGTGCAAAATTAGCCCCGCATTCAAAATCGTTTGCAACTTACAAAAAAAGGGGGAGACCTTGACCCGAGAGGTCAAAAAATAAACTCCAAACGATGAAAGATGCGAAGAAACTACTGCACATACTCAAGTATCTTTT
The DNA here is from genome assembly GCA_037447605.1 of Zygnema circumcarinatum. Taxonomy (NCBI): domain Eukaryota; kingdom Viridiplantae; phylum Streptophyta; class Zygnematophyceae; order Zygnematales; family Zygnemataceae; genus Zygnema; species Zygnema circumcarinatum. Next base: position 441,401 of record CM074816.1, read on the forward strand.
CGAAAAGACTTCCTTAAAAACAAAAGAACCTATCGACTGAAAAAGTTCATGATCGCACTTCCAATCTGCGACAACCAGGAGGGAGGTTTTTGGCAAGGAGTGCTGACTGCTGGTACGGGTCCAAAATGATTCACTGCACAGGTAAAAACACAATTTTCTATTAGAACTTACTGCTAAGGCGGGGATGTTAAAAAGCTGCAAAATAGTCATGCTTTTTTCTAGTAAAAAGAGACAACAAACAAGGTACAATCCTTAGCAATTGGAAGAGTTGAAACTAGATTAAAGAATAGAAGTCATACCTATTTGATTTGTGTCCTGATACCCACATGTGCCCTTCTCGTTCTCGTTCTTGGGCTGGTAATCAAATGTGCCCATCTCTTCTGTGGGCTGATGTCTGTTTGTGAAATTGTCGTTCAAGTTTTGCACCCTTGATAATCCCTCTGTGAAACCATTCTGCATGGCAATCAAGAAAGAAAAAAACAGTTTTCGTTTAGGTTCCACATTGCAGAACGAGGACTGCAAGATTCTGTAAGAAAGACAATGCTTTAAACACTACGGGCACGTATGGAGCGAGCAGCAGCGATGGACGCACACCTTTTGCTGAGCGCCTGCGCCCCTTGACTGCTGCTTTGGTACTCGCACTTCTGCCGGCCGGACAGCTGTCACAGCAACATCCTTATGCGGCACGCGGGACTGCTGCTTCGTTGCTCGCACTTCTGCCGGCCGGACAGCTGTCACAGCAACATCCTTATGCGGCATGCGGTTTCGGGCATCTGAGAGCACACAACACGGAACGGAAGCAAGGAGAAGGTGTGAGTAAGGCCGACACTTTTGGATTAAAGTTAGAAGCAACATTAACTGCATCCTTGAGAGCGCTTAGCAATCTGCCCTACACTCCACGCTACCTCCACTCCCTCTCCTCCTCCCCCACCCTGCACTCTGGGAGGGAGCTTTGCAAATAGGGGGTCTTTAGGGCTTTTAGGGTTTTGAGGGTCGCTTTCCAATACTGCACTAAAGCTGGTGACTTTAGCCTTTCTAAGGAGCTGGGTTCAATCGCAGGTCGATGTGGAGTCTCCGGATGCTGGCGAGAGGTGGCCCGGCTTTTCAGCAGCGAGCTATTGGGAGTGCGAGCTGGCAGAGGGAGAGATGCTCTACATTCCGCCAAAGTGGTGCGCATGCCTTGCGCGATTGTTATGATGCTGCGTGAACATATTCACATGTTTTTTGATTTGGATGTTTTTGTGCCAATCATTGGTTTTATTGAGTTGCTTTCATGAGGAAAATTGTGACGAGTTTGTTTTTTTTCTCGATTTGTGGGTTGGTGCAGGTGGCATTACATCCGGGCCGAGGAGAGCAGCCTGTCTGTGAGCTTTTGGTGGAGCCAATGACCTCCAATTTGGTGCATGGTCAATTGGAAGTGCGGATTGGGGGGGAGGCCTTAATAGGAGAGGAGGGTTCAGCTCTTAAGGGAGAGCCTCTGAAATGGAGGAGAAATCTCTCTCCCGTTTGGTCCCACACTTTCTCAGCCGGGTTACTCTCAAGCTGTTGCTCTAGAGTTGAAACTGTTCAAATGTTTACAATGTTAAAGAGTTGGATTACTCCTTGTTGGTTGGGGAGGGTGCCTCAAACGACTCGATGCTGATCAATGCTATGCGGCACATTGCGCGACGTGATGCATGGAAGTTGTGAGCCATGGCATGCAAAGTAGCCTCTTTGTTTTGAAATCTCTAGAACTGTCTGAATTCAGAAATTGTGTGCGAGTCCTCTCTACTTACCTCTCCCGCTCTCCTCTCCCTCCCTCACTCTGTCCCCTTCCCTCACTCTTTCTCCCTTTCTCCCTCTCTCTCTCCCCCCATCTCTCCGTCTCTCTCTCTCCCCTTCTCTCCCTCTCTCACACAGCGGCCATGATACTATCATAGCTGCTGAAAAGACCTGAAGCGAGATATATCGTACTACCGATATTCTCCAGCATAGAACGAGACCTTCTTCAACGCATTCAGCCGACCATCACGCTCGACAGCCCCACATAGCACCCGCCCTCCAAGCACCGGAAAAGGGAGAAACCACGAGCACGGGTAGGCCCTATTGTACGGGCTAGTACGGACAACACTTGCTGACGGCTGCCTTCATTGCACTGACGCACTTGAAGTACACGTGGTAGCCTACGATTTGCTGGACACCGCTCAGCAAACCAAAAACCACCAACCCACTTTCCTCCGGATTCCAAGTTTGCAACTTACCTCCAGTGTCCAATTTAAAATAATAGCTGACGTGGTAATCAACCACTGGTCCACTTGGCACAACAGAATCCAAAAAGATACCTTAGAACTTTCCACCAATCACGTCAGCCCATCCACGTCAGCAAAGATATCGTTTTCTAAATATTTCCTCTCATCCAACGCCGTTAATGCCGTACAGTACTTGAGTCACTACAGACAAAACTCTGTACGACCTCATGCAAGAGATGCCGCGCTTCCGGCATGCGTGTCGGTGCCGTACAGGCCCCGTCCACCACGTGGCGCCACCAAGCTCTGCATGCCCGATCCGGCTCTGCCACGTGGTGGGCCCGCTCGGACACCCAACGGCTCCCCCCTACTTCCCCCTCGGGCCTCCTCCCCCCGCCACGTGCCCTCCCTCCCTCGGCAGCCATGGCGGCCCGCCCCCCTCTCTCCCTCTCGCTCCCGCTCCTCCTCTTCCTCCTCATCGCCACTCAGAAGCCCCTCTTAGCGTCTCAAGGTGCGCCGTCATGACGCGACCCTTTTTTCCCGTTCCACGCTCTAATTTCCCCGCTTTTGGGTGTCCAGTACCTGATTTAGGGTTTGCGTTTCCGGGTGCGCAGAGTGCGGGGAGGCTTTTAACAGCAGCTCGCCCGCGGGGTTTTTTGAGTACGAGGAGACGGACTTCCCGGAGACGCCCTATGTGCAGCAGTTCTACCGCTACTCGCCCGTGGCGGCGGGCGAGTGCGCGGAGGCCTGCCGGGCGGGCGGCCATGGCCTGTACGGCTTCCAGGTGGCGGCCAGCGCGCCCACCTACGACTGCTTCTGCTTCGCAGCGCCCGTCGACACGCGGGCGCGGACCGCCAACCCCTTCATCCGCTCTTTCGTCAAAACCTGCCTCGGAGGTGGACCCCCTGCTCTCCTATCCTTTCCTCTCTCTCTCTCTCTCTATCTCTCTTTTTACCTTTCTCTCTCTCCCTTTCTCTCTCTCGCTCTCTTTCTTATACGAACGCTGTCTGTCGGTCTTTTCTATCTCGTCTCCTTCGCTGCCCCTCTCTCTTTGGCTATTTTCTTATCAGCATTTCTCCCTTTCTTGCATCAGTTCGACCTCTCCTCGTTAGTCTGTTGCCTTCTGTATGCGTCACGGCAGCAATCTTCGTAGTTGGGCTTATGGCCGGTCTGTGGAATGAGATGCTGCTGCTCTACTGGGAGGACGCGCTGCTTTTGGTCCGCCGGAATTAAGGACGATGGTCCGTTCTCTGAGGATTTGATGGAAATATGCGAAACTCTTGGTTGGTTCGTGAAGATGGAGTTCTATATGCGTGCGTTACCCAACCGGACAAGAGAGGGAGAGAGGAGGGGGAGAGAGAGATAAGTGAGTGAGAGTGCTTTGAGCGCATGACCCTGACCGCAGTGAGTGAGGCGGGCGGGGGGGCAGCAGGCGGCCGCGCGGTGAGCGAGAGACCCTCCTCCGAAGAACGCGAGGCCGCATCCTCTGCGCGCTTCTTCAGAGGTGGGCCCCGCAGGTGGTCCTGCTGCTCGGATTCGCAGACGAATGTCCCCAACCCTCTCTCTCGCTCCCCCTCCTCTCTTTCTCTCTCTCTCTCTCTCTCTCTCTCTCTCTCTCTCTCTCTCTCTCTCTCTCTCTCTCTCTCTCTCTCTCTCTCTCTCTCTCTCTCTCTCTCTCTCTCTCTCTCTCTCTCGACGACACTCATTCTGGTTTTCCTCCTCTCTACATCTCTCTGCAGGGACAATCTTGGGGTGGAAGCGAGACAACAAGCGTTGGGGCGCCACATGAAGATCGATAGCTTCTCAGATGCGAAAGGAAAGGTCGACTGTTGAGGGCTCTCCGATGCTTCCTGCATGAAGGGGCCTTCGGGTCCTCGACGAACTGGGAGGGTGGTCCTGTGTGACGCGCAGGAGGAGGGCCATGCATTGTTCTTTGAAACGGGGGGTGGGAGAGGCGTAGGAGTAGGACGTAGATGGCAGTTTGAGTCTGAAAAGATGAGAGGGAAATAGTGCTGCACAGGGCAGGTCAGGGGCAGTCTTAGGGTAGGAATGTGTTATGATTGTAAAAAGCACGGTAGGTGTAGATAAGATGATGCCTTTTCGAAACCCTAATAAGCCTGCAGATGGAAGGGCTGTCAATAATTCAGAAATCTGAGCTGCATGGGGCGGAAGGCATGATAAAGAGGCGAAGAGCGGTACGGAGCGCATGTTCTCTCGAAGTTTTGAGAAGTTGTCACGCCCGGTCGCTTTTTGTCTCGATGTTAGGGTTCACTCATTTGGTTCAGTGACGGCGTTTCAATGTTCGAGAGAGTTAAATTTGATTTTACTTTATGAAGCGGCGGCGAGTTCACGCGAACTTGTGGATCTGGTCAGGATGATTATTTAGGGTGTGCATGCCTTTCCTCTTCTTGGCGGGGGAAACGTCAGCAGAAGTCTCCGCCATGTCGAAAAGCTGTCACTGACTTTCCCCTTACCAGATGTAGCCGCTCTTTGGATAAAGTCAGGAAAATTCGTGAACGGAGTTACAAACTGTCTACATATTTGGTCTTACTTGTGGCTAGGAAATTTGTTCATAATCATTGTTCATGGCTTGGAGTTTTCCTTTGTCTTTAATCTTCGGCTACGAATTGTTTCACGGTTAAGACTTTCCCTAAAGTTTTACCTCACGTTTTTACTCCGCTAGGATTTCCTTCTGGTAAGTCAGGCCAGTCGAGAATTAGGCACCACCACCTACCTACCTATCACCCTCTTTTTGAAATTTCAGATTTTGTCACCTCCCATCCTTTGGCCCCGAGGTACCGGGTACTAGGAGCAGACATTCCAAGGAGGAAAACGAATTGACATGACGGCAACTGATCACAGTCGAAGCATGGAGTGCGGAGGAAGGAGAGAGCGACAGAGAGGCAACCACTCAAGAGGGAAAAGAGAGTTGAAGGAGCTCCTTTTAAAAAAACAGAGGTGCTGCCACTTCCAGCAGTGAACCCACCCGTCCTTCAAACGACAAAAAGGCACAACCCAATTGCAGCCCTTGAATCCCCCTCTTCCAGCACAGGCAGCTGCCTCTCTCCTCTCCCTCTCTACTTGAGCGGGATAAAGCGGGAAGAGTGAGTAGCTCCAATACCGGGCCTCCCGTGCTTCACCGGCTTGTAGGACAGGGAGAACTCTGCCAGGTAGTGGCCAATCATCTCCGGCTGAAGCAAAGAGAAAAACGAAAGAAAAAGATTAAATTTCGTTTAGATGCTCCACTGTATGGCTCACATGGGAAGGATGCATTCAAATCATGGTTCACATTATGGAAGACTTTGAAATTGAAACAAATCGATACAGCTCATCCAATCAATTCCTTGAAACTAAACAAACGAAGGTACACACAACAGACACGTATGAAGCATTCAGGTTGATGGTTCAACTGTGGCTCTATTTATCAAGGCGCTGTACTATATAGTGCATACCATTCGATGAATAACCCCTTCACATCAAAGAAACGCTAAAGGTAGTACCGAAACAACCGTCCATCATGATCTGCAAGCAGATAACCCTCAGCTTCGTGGTTCTGCTCACCTTAATTTCCACCTGATTGAAGATTTTGCCATTGTAGACCCCAATCACGCTTCCGATCATTTCTGGCACAATGATCATGTTGCGCAGGTGAGTGCGAACAGGCTCGGGCTTCTCGCCCTCCTCAGCCTCCCTCTTCTGCAGAGCAGAAAAGTAAATATTCATCAGCCTTTACACAGTGGATTCCCCTCTTGCAGCTGAGTCATACACACAGCACACTCCTTGCACGCGCATAACGACAAAAGGATGAAATCCACGGCGCTCCGAGAGATGACTCCCTGCTGTTGTGATCAAACTTCCATTTTACCAATACGAGGAGCATAGCTTGTTCCTTATCATTCCCTAAACTTTTATTTACTAGCCCCAACTTTACACTTCGTCCGACCATAATCTACGAGAGTGATCTGACTGTGACTTCGAGATGAGATGATTCAACAAGTCAGACACCAATATAGATTGATCTCTTCCGCGAAAAGCTTCACTAAACTAAATAGATACCCTAAGCGAAGCGGGTCCATCTCTCTGCCAGACCTCAATCCGTGCTACGCAATTATGACTGAAACCTTCTCCTTCCCTCGGCTAGGTCGTGTTAATTTTGACATTTCTCGAAAAAATAAAGTTCGAAACCAGTACATGATTTCCATAATTTTTTTACATGATTACATGAAATCATGTGAACTAAGTGGCAAGTGCGAACAGTGCTGTTTTGAAACTAAACCTCGAACCGCCAGGCAAAGGTTGAGACGCCCTACGGTCATATACTCTCAGTTGCATGCGTTTCAGCAAGCTCAACACATCATCTAAAAACAAAGCCGCACATATTTAACAGTCACAATAAGAGCCCAAAGGAGACTCACCGCCTTCCTCAACTTCTTCATGAGGGCGAGAGGCTTCCTCTTCAGGCCCCTCTGAAACCTGCCAAAGAGAAGGGTAAAAAATGACAGTGTAAACAATACAGTTAGCGTCAAATGAATTGCGTCATGAAACTAACCAGCCAAATCGACAAATGCAAACCCACTCTGGACAAGTATGAAAGTGACAACGAAAGGCTTGGTCTGGACTCTGATCATTCTGCAGCCCTTCGATTCATCCTCAACCTCACATCCCGTCTATTCCTCCACACTCAAATGCATCTGCAACGGTTGATTCGCCACAATATCAAACCTAAATACCTGAGAACCCTTGCCAACAGCAGAGCAAACGACCAGTCACAATCTGAGCCCACAAGACATACAACGAAAACTCAAACCCCACTGCAATAGTATTGACTGCTTATAAACTACAAACCTAAAAACATTCACCATAGAAATTTAGACGCTCTAGCAATAAATTCCGGGCGTGCATAGATGTGCCCAGGACTACAGCTCCGCTTACGAACTGTGCTTTTACAAATGAGCCTTTCTAACTCAATTCGAATTTACCAGTAATCAGCTTCTCATCTTTAACCATTCGGAAACGAACAAAACCCACTTCCTAAAAAAATCTAAACTCCTCGCGCAGTGAGAAACCCTAAACACCGAAAGCTGTTCGGTTTCACGCACCTTCTGCGAGCGCGAGCATGGAACAGCGTGACGAGCTCCTCATTGTTCATGTCCAGCAGCTGGTCCAAATCCACTCCTCGGAACGTAAACTTTCGGAACGTTCGCTTCTTGGGACCCTCGGCTGCCTCGACGTCCGCCTGCAGGAAGCCAGCGATGGAATTAATCAATTACTCATAACGATTCGACATCTGCAAAATTAGGGCATCGCAGTCTGCTCGGACACGTAACGGCCCAACGAACCCTAAAACTCTCCCTCGCTTTTCCTCTCCCCCCTCCCCTCCCCTCCCTCTCTCTCTCTCTCTCTCCCTTTCCCTCTGTCTACATCTTCCCCCCCCAGAGTCTGCAGCAGCAAACCCTAAAAACGGAGAATCCATTGAATGCCCAAAAAACTCTGCAGTACGAAACACCCAAACGGCTTAAGCACCAACGCCCTAATATCTAGCACTGAGCGCGAGGAGGAGGGATCCAGAGGGAAGCTGCGGGCAGCCACGCAAGGCGGGGCGGGGGGGGAGGGTGGGCTAACCATGGCGCCGGGTGGGGTCGGAGAAGGGAGGGAGGAGGAGGGAACGAGGAAAGAGGACCATGGGGGGGCGCGCGCGGCGCATATGGGGGGGTCCGGGAAGGGTTCAGGGAGGGGCCGTACCGTACGGAGAGGGACGGTACAGTACTGTACCAAGGGTCCACTGTACAAATAGGGTTTTAGAAGTACATGCGGTCGGATGCTGGATGTACGGCTCGTACAACAGAGGGGAGGCTGGATCCAAACCTGCATGGTTTTCGTACGGCATTTGGATGAAGTATGGAAGCAAAGTTCCTCGTGGTTTCCCATGTTGTTGCTCATGTTGTCCATGTACATCTGATGGCATCGCCATCATGAGATCAATGCCACATCATCTCCCCAATATGTACATACATTCTTAGGGTCGATTTACACCCCTCTTAGGCTAGATAAACACCTTTTTTCGCCTGTCAGATTTTTAATTTGGGATTTTTAAGGGTTTTGGGGTAATTTTTAAGAGAGCAGTAGAGGGATCCCATCTCCTGATTCGGTGAAAGCAAGGCGGAGCTGGCGAGGGGGCGCAGCTTGGGACATGGGCGTGGGGCGACTCGCACAATGCAGGCGGCAGGGGCTTTGGTTCTTAAGGGTTCAGGGTAGGAAACAGACCACCAGCACAAACCGGGGCTCCTTTTAGGAAAAAAAAAAAGAATAGAAAGAACAAGGTTTAAGAGATAAGGAAAGGTCGCAGTAATGACTTCATTTAACAAGCTTAAAAAAAAACTCAAAAGAACGCCCTACCCTTTCCGATATCAGTTCATCAAAACTTTCCCAAACTGAACTGAAATTTGCTGCGCAGCCCTTCCTAGCCTACCTTAGCTATGCTCGGCGACAATTGCAAGAAAAGGAGACGCAAAGAATTGGAGACACTCGTAATAGACCAAAAGCTCGGCCATTCGCCCCCCTTCATATGTACACTGCGGATAACGACCCTAACAGCAATCCAATCAGACGAGGCCCTCTTCTAGTTCATGAACTTCCGGCAGTTGGGCGCACCACAAAGGCAGGGCACCTTGTTCTTGTCCTCGCGGTCAAAGCGATAGTCATATCTGGCAAGTGCCACCGGTCCACCAATCAGGTTCTTGAACCACACGTGTGGAGGGGGGGTGCTAGGGAGGGAGGGAGATGAGAGGAGGACATGAAGAGGGGGAGGAGGGGGAGGGGGAGGGCGA
>CM074816.1:450462-467684 GCA_037447605.1 Zygnema circumcarinatum
GGGGGAGGGGGATGGGGAGAGGGAGAGGGAGAGAGAGGCGGGGGGCTTACGTGAGCTCCTCGCCTGTCTGAACATCCTTCCGAGCAATGAGCATAATTATGCTTTGCGTCAAAATTTGTCCCCCCACGGCCTCCTCTTCCACATCCAGAATCTTTGCGTAGCAGTTGGGGGCACACTGCACATGCACCATATAGCAGTGCCGCGATGAGCGACTGCCTCCTAACGGCACATATATCGCAATTAGAACTGCGTGCCAAACTGACTTAAGGAAGAACGGCAGCCAATCACCTACCGAATGATTAATGAGACGGGCGATGTTGCCTTTTTCTGTTGCATCAATGACGCGTTCATCGTCGATTTTGAACAACTGAAAAAGTCAGGAACAAGAATCAATACAAAAGATGTCATCCATAGCTTATTGGTCCTTCTGAAAATCAGCGAACCCTACCCCTGAAAAGAACAATTTGACGAGACAATGAATGACCCTTCTCTTGACGAATAAACTTATCAAACGGGGGCATTTGCATGCAACCATACATAGCAGTCCTTGCCCTGCTCCCGATATCGCTTCTCCCTTAGGTCGGCCACTTTCTTGCCCACTGCCACCCCCCGATAGTCAAGCACCTGCACCTCCCCTCCCTCACGATTCGTAAACATAAGCTGAATGTCTATTCTGTCAGAAAACAAGGTTGTCTCAATACAGACATAGTAGAAAGAAGCTGCTTACCATTTCGCCTTCCTGTATGCTCCGCCGCGCAATGAGACCCCACCCATGAATGGCCGACTTCCCGAAGCACACTCTCTGCCAAGCACTTTTCTGCTTGCCACCACATGCAAACATATTGGCTCAGAGAGTGTCAGTGGAAAGAACAGCCGTATACGTAGAGCTGCTATACATAAGCCCATTCTAAACAAAAGATGTCAACACTGAGATGCTGCTGAGGAGTGGGAGATACGGGGGACAAATGCTGGAGAAGCATACCCGGACATATTTGATCCGATCTGTGAGCGAGAGAAGCTCCGGCTCAACAAACACCTGTTCACACCCTCCCTCTCAACTGCAGCTCATCGGAACAGTCTTCATATGCAGATGACCGCAAAAGCGCAGAGAAGAATAACATGCATGCAAGCAGCGATGGAGTGTGAGAGGGAGGGGGAGAGGAAGCGGGAGAGGGAGAGGGAGAGGGAGAGAGAGAGGCGCACCCGGTAGCTCATAACAGCCTCCAGAGAGTGCCTGCTTAGGCCGGAGACGCGGTATGCCACCACTCTCCTGTCCACCACCTGCTTTCCCCACACCGCAAACCAACAGAGCGTGCAGTTGAGTGTGTGACCGTGAGCGAGAGAGCGAGAGAGAGAGAGAGAGAGCGAGAGAGGGAGAGAGAGAGAGAGAGAGAGAGAGAGAGAGAGAGAGAGAGAGAGAGAGAGAGAGAGAGAGAGAGAGAGAGAGAGAGAGAGAGAGAGAGAGAGAGAGAGAGAGAGAGAGAGAGAGAGAGAGAGAGAGAGAGAGAGAGAGAGAGAGAGAGAGAGAGAGAGAGAGAGAGAGAGAGAGAGAGAGAGAGAGAGAGAGAGAGAGAGAGAGAGAGAGAGAGAGAGAGAGAGAGAGAGAGAGAGAGAGAGAGAGAGAGAGAGAGAGAGAGAGAGAGAGAGAGAGAGAGAGAGAGAGAGAGAGAGAGACCCACACCGAGACAGAGACAGAGAGACAGAGAGTAACCCCTTACCTCAAGCTTTTTCGCTTCACTCCTCCTCTTGAATGGCCTACACCTCGCAGCGACAAGAGTATGATCGTCGTCCTCTCCCTCCATTGCCGCGCTCTCCCTCTGCCCCGTCTCCCTCAGTCCACTCTCCAACCGTGCACTGCCCAGCCGAGCTGACCCCCGCAGCTTTGCTCCCTTTGCCAGTTGCCTCTCCTGCGCGAAACGGACCGCCGCCAAGAAGGGAGCTGCAATGTCCGCATTCGGCTCTCTGCTCTCTCCTCCTCCTCCCTCATCCCGTTGGGTCAGTTTGAACTTACTCTTGGTTTAGAAGGGTGCATGGTAAAAGCAAACAGGAGATAAGGGATTCAAACTTAGAAGTAAAAGAAAGCAAAAGTAAAGAAAAAGTAAAAGTAGGCAAATGAAGGGTCTCGAGAGGAAGGGTTTTGCAACACAGAGGGTGGAAATGGGGGAAAGCGAAGTGGTTCTAAGGGAAGGGATTTCTAGGAGATAGAGTGGTTATGGCTGCTGTTGGGGTAGAGTGAAAGGGAGTGGAGTGAGTGGTGGAGAGAGAGAGAGAGAGAGAGAGAGAGAGAGGACAGAGAGGAGAGAGAGGAGAGAGGAGAGAGGTGCGAGTGGAGTTTATGAATGGGGGTATGCATGCATGCATGGGAGGGAGAGAGGTGCAGAGCTGACCCGTGCTTGGAACAGAAGGTGGAGAGAATGAAGCCTCCTGTTTGCGGATTGTCGCGGACCTGCAGGCAGCCATGGAACTGTCAACTTTGTTGGGAAGAAGATGAGCAGGATGAGTGGGAAAGTTCATCTTTCTCCCTTGCAGGGAGGAGGCAACGATCCCTTATGATGCAAAAGGCAGAATTGCTCACATCTAGGAGGTAGCCTGCCTTCCGAGCACATAGCGGATGGTAAGCCGTTATACAGCGGGGACCATCACACTGAATGCACGCACCATGGGGTTGCCTGCAAATACTACAGCTCTGCAAACCCTCTCTCACGTTGACAAACGAGTTAGAATACCCAGAAGAAGGCCGGATTCAATGGCTTACTTTCAAGCCATCACTGTACTGAACAGTCTTCAAAGCAACCCAAAACGAGGCTAGCTTCTTTCATATTATAGCTTCAAAGTCGTTGGAAATGCAGATAGCTTTCATGTAAGTAGAGCTTGAAGGCAGGAAATGTACAATTTTCTTGAATCGATCCATGCGGATATCTAGCAAATTCTCGATCGGCTCCATTTCTTCGCTCAAAATTTTGGTTTCGGGTATCCACCACGCGCAGGCGAGATGTGCCCAAAACCCCTCCACAGCAGTGGGTTTTAAAGCACCTCCTGCAGATTCCAAGAAGCTTCCCACACTCACAATCTGCTCACAAACTTCAAAGACAGAACACTGAAACATGTTCCGCAAATGGAACACCCTCGAATTACTTCGATCCCCTGAACGAAGTAATTCGTGAAGCTCATGAAATCTGTACATCTCAATTTCTGAAGTCCCCAAATAAGAAGGAGAATGAGGTAGGCTGACCCTTTATGGGACAGAGAAAGCATTCCCGTTGAACATCTGGAGACTCGCATGCTCTGCAAACCCACGAACTTCCAAGCTGCTTTGCTCGAACTCCGTAGCATTCTTCATGCACCCCCATTTGACACCTGCATGCAAGCAGTGACCCTTCTATTGCAGGTTAAGGATTTCAGCTTCAGCTGCTAAAGAAATGACGGAGCAAGTGAATGCAGATAGATAGATAGATAGATAGACAGGCGCTGTAGGTATTTCCGAAAGCAGCTTTCGGCAGGGATAATTGAATTTTCGTGTTTGCAATAGAGTTTCAAGCAGTTTTCATAGATTTTTCGAAGGGTGGAAACTGAAATGGGGACTGACCTATTGCATATAACCATCTTGTTATCGTCCGTGTCATCGAGATGATCGCACACAGCACATCGTTCAGAGGTCCAACGAACATCTACCTGCTCGTAAGGAACTGCCAACACCAGTAACACGCAAACGCTCAACATAACGAAAACGGAGCAGCATGTGAAGGCAGTCAGACGCAGCACATCGTCCAAACCCCATCAGGTGTAAACCTTGCTGTCAAATGTTTGCAAGTCTAACTCCAAAAAACCTGTAACAACGACATTTCCTAACAGACGACCAACGAGGAAACTTGATAAACTTACATCGCTAAACCTAGACATGGGTCAATAAAACTGAATACAGATTGCGTGACGAACAAATGACAAAGACATAGCACAAACCTTTATTCATAGAATCAAGAATATGTGGAGGACTTAAGAGGATTTTGCAGGAAAAAAAGGGCTTACCACTCATCAACTTTTCCAAGTCCCATCGATCCATGTGCGATTTTTTGGGGGCAGCAATTTCGCGGGCCCAAGCCAATCCGACGGCTCCGCCCTCCATCATTTGAGACAGCTGGCAGCACACGAGAAAGCCACGTGTCCAAAAATGGGGCCACGACCTTTCAGTTCAGTTGTCTGGTGATTCTTTCAAAACCACTAAAAAGTCCGTTACATTGTTCCCGGTCGATATGAGGGTGAAAATGAGACTCTGGTAATGAGTGAGATCAGCTAAAAGCGGCGCAACCGATGAACACGCCATAATACCGCTTTGATTTGACAAGTCAAAATACAGCTTTTCAAAAGTTTCGTTTGATGCCAAACATACCATTTTCGTTGCAATTTAAATATAAGATTCAAATCAAGAAGCTTCAGTTTAATGTTTCGGTTGCGTGTGAGATACATGCGAGCCCTGGAAACCCTAAAAAAGCAAAAGATGTGCACCCAAGAGCCGAGCGTGCCCTCCAAATTAAGCACTCGAATGTTGTCTTTCCATCGCTTCCTTCTGCAAAGTGCGTGCCTCTCAAATTCCGCGACTGTGACCCTTGTCACGCGGTTTTTGCTGCAGGCTTTGCACTGACATTGCACCCTGGAAATAGCAGAACAGGTCCAAAATAGCAAATAAAATCACATTAAAACCACCTGCTCGTTATGATGCCAAGTCCAACTCTCAGTAGGATGTGCAGCCCAAAATCCAAAATCCAAAATTCATGAATACCGCATTGACTTAAAAAAGGGACGAAAAAGCCAAAACTATAACAACCTTGCAAACCCTGAAACCTCTGTGATCGGACTACTGACTTCGCAAATGTGTCAAAAAACCTGAAGGATGAAAAATGCAGCATTTGCATACTACCCAAACCCTCAAAAGGCTCTGATTGTCTGTAGGACGAGGCATTCAGAGCTTAAGGACATTGAAACAGCAGTCCAAATATCGGATTATGCTGCTCTTCCAAACAAGATAAAGTCAAACAATGAGCATGATTTCAACTGAAATCTCGCCAGAATTCCACCCTCACCTGTGCTCTTTCGGAAAGTAATACCCCTTCACCTCCTCGCATTCGACAGGCAGCTTATCAGGCAACACGATGGCACCGACTACTCTGTTGTGTCAGAAGCACCCACACAGAGCATAGACACAAAGTACTGCTTTTGTCAAGAAAACGTTCAAAAAAAAAAATACTAGAAATGCCCAACAAAGCTGCTTTATTTACGCGCTAGTCATCAAACTGAGACTCAGAGGAATACCTAAAAGACATAAGGAGATGCCAATGCATATCTGGCAATATGGCTGTTCCATAGGCTGAGACTGAAAACTCGTAGAAACCTACGACAATAACCAGCAAACGAGAAGGGAGAGAGAGAGGGAGAGATAGAGAGAGGAAGAGAAAGGGGGAAGGAGGGAGAGAGGGAGCGAGGGAGAGCGCGAAAGGGGGAGAAGGGGAGTGGAGGGGGGGAAAGGGAGAGGGCGAGAAGGGGAGAGAGGGGGCGAGGGGGCGAGCGGGAGGGCGAGGGGGTGGGAGAAGGAGAGAGAGGGAAGGGCAGAGAGAGTACTGATGAGGGAGAGCAAGTCTGCGGGAAGAAAATCCTCGTCTGCCGCGGCAGTCGGGGCATGCGTACGTCCCAATGTTCTCATCCAACTCCTGCAACTCCCCTCCAGCTTAAAAAGTTAGCATTATTTTACGGATTTGGGAGCTTCAAGGGTTAGGCAGTTCAAGCCTCTTTAGAGGACACTAGAAATCTTGAAACTGACAAAGGTCACCTCCTCGCACTAAGTTCCTTTAGCAAGAATTGCAGGACTCTGCAGACACGGGAATCATTTTGGCATATGGAGTTGTTCAAATCACTCTGCATAATGCAGAGAATGGAACAATGCAGGAACAACTCCCATTTCGTGCACTTTCTGATTAGTCATGGACGGTATCAAACCGACCAAAGCTATATATTCCACAGATTGACCAATCTTCTAGCGTATGTACGAGTAAATGCGAAGGCATGCCAATAGGACAATATAACCTTACATACACATGCTGCATACTACAAGGCATCTACAAACTGTATATCGCAGTGTAGAAGCAAACCTTTAAATGCTTGCTGGAGATATTGTCACATTCAGCATGCACCCAGAGTCCACATTCATCGCAAAGCGCCTGCAATGACAAAAATCGTAGGATCGTCGAACACAGTTTCACATATCCTTGGCATGCAAAAAGGAGATGGGGGGTTGGAAGGGGAAGGGGGAGATGCAAGAATGAATCATCGTCAATAAATGAGATACACATTACATTTTGGGATGGTCGTTTAGTCTTTTGCTTTGAAGGTTTTTATGACTTCAGCTACAGTGTACAGGACATGTTCTGACACCGGATTTAGCACTGCATATTTAACAAACATCCAACTTCTTTGGCAGTTACTGCAAAAAACGGAGAAAAGGACATGAGGAAATGCATATTTTGGTGACTGAAACTTTGAGTTTCTAGGTTCTGAGCTGCATGGTTCGTATCGGCTTACCCAGGAGCCCTTCACATTAGGCAGCCACACTTTTGAGCAGATGGGGCAGTACTGGTTTGACTGGTACAGCTGCAGGGAAAAAAAAAAGAAAAGAAAAAAAAAAACGATCCAAACGTATTCAGCATCCAATCTCCATTTCAAGTACTCCAGTGTTCAAATGCCCCAAACAGCTCATGCTCGCATAGTGTATTGAAACCTTGTAGAAAACAACACGTCACTTCCGTTGTACGAATAACCAACATGCGTGAGTGCATGCATGGACATGAACAAGCTATTTGTCACGGTGTTACAATAAGGGTTTTGAGGACATCGGCTTTTAAGAGAATCCGGCCTTTTTAGGTCTCTTCAGAACTCTGTTAAGAGCGGACCTTGAAGCAGGCATGGCAGAGGTCCGCATGCTGAGCTGCCTCCTTCTTCTTACTGGGCTTTGCACCATCCAAAGTAGCTCCACAACCCTTGCAAATCCCCGCACCGGCTTCACGCTCACATGCATCTGCCGCCTGTATAAAGACACATTGCATGTGAAATACCATGAATAGTTTCCAATCCAAGGCTCCTGCCTACACAACAAGAGCAGGCTACAAATAGAGTATAAAGTTGGGATGTTAAGGTATACCGAAGCAACTCCTGGAATTGCATGTCCATCATTGCGGCGAATAGGAGACTCATCCACTCCGGCTTCTGCAAGAACAGCTTCTTGACAGGCAAGCCGAAAGTCCTTTTCTCTCCTCTTGTTTGAAAGATGTTGGTTTTCAAACCTGACCAAAGCCCCTTTGTAATCTGTGACGCAGGGCCGAGGAGGCAAAACAGAACTGAACAGAAACGAAACACAGTCTCATCATCTTCATAGAGAGTCGGAATGAGAAGAGGACAATGGCATGGATGAAGTGTAAGGCCCTCACCTGACAACATACTCCAAGTAGGGAAAAATCATCCCTTGCTTCACCCAGGCATAGTCCTGCAGAAAGTCCATGCATTGCATTAGCACCAACGCAAGTTGTAGGATCTCTGTGAGGGAGAGAAGTGGCCAGCTTGAAAACTGCACTACCATGTCCTATCCTAACACAAGTTCTGACAAATAAAGGGCCTTTACTTACTCTGTCTCTTTTTGGAGAAACTGAGGGCCCAAAATACATGACGCAGAGGCAATTTGCCACTGCCTCATTCCTAACAGATGGAGGTGCTTCGTGAATGGGATCAACCACACGTGCTGGCCAGCAAGGATCATGCTTCTGCCCAGACTTAGCCCACACAAGGTCTCCTGCCTCAAAATCACTAAGGGGGTGAAGCAATGAAGAATTTGTGTTGTTTCCCAGCAGCGGACTGACCCCTTCAAGTTTCACTCTGCTTTCATTTGGGCCCATTGATGGAGCAGTCTGAGCTTTCTCCTTATCCTCCTCAATAAAATCCGTCCACTCATGCCGACCGCGATTTCCAGCGCCTTTTAGCTCAGTGAAAATCTCTTGCCTGTGGATGACCACCTTCTTCTTCTTCTTTTTCAACAAAGATAAGGCTGCTATTCTCTTCGATCGGTTAGGCATGATTGCTGTGTTCAAAGCAGTCGATGCACCACATGCTGACTTCTTGTGAGGGGGTTTCAAAATAGCCTGCTTTATGGCTCTATCCAAGTCTTGTTCGTACTCAGTCAGGTTCTTTCTCTTCACTGCTCGCTTGTCTTGGCCTCTATACATCACTTCAGTCTTGGAGTCCTGCAAATCGGTGGGAACTGGGGTACACTTCTTAATCATGCTCCCTTTCTTCAAAAGCATAGGTACAGCAGGCATTCCGCATTTCATGCCTTTCTTGAAACTTCCAAACTTTTCGTTAACTTTCTTTGAAACAAGACCGTTGCTGAAATACTTTTGGAATCGCTGCTTATTGCCAGTTCCCCCCCATGACTTCTCACTGTTTTTTAAGTTCGAATATCCACCAAAGCCCACCCCAACTTCATTGGTCTCATCCCCAGCCTCCACTTTTACTCTCTTCTTCGTTTCCGTTTCAAAAACCTCTCTTATTGATCGCTTTTTCGAATTCTCAACTACCGAACTCTGCATGTAGTCTTCACTGGCCACCCAGGGCGGCTCTTGAGCTACACTTGGTGAAGACCCATCTGCTCCTAACTGAGAATCATGCCCACTGCTTATCTCTCTATTCATTTCATACAAGGATCGAGCCTGCGAGCATGAAAGCAAGCCCTGCTCAGAAAGTCGGACGGCCTTTCTATCATCTACAGGACGCCAAGCAACCGTTATAAAGCCGGGGTCCATGTCTCTTTCATCCAGTTCACACTCCCGATTCGTTCCACACAATGCAATCGGTGCTATATCAGTCGCTCTTGATTCCTGTTTCGAGCATCGGTCTATTTTCCCAACAACTTCAAAAGGGAGACGGTGCTTCTCTCCGCATGGTAATGCCTGATAGCCAATTCCCCAATCAGATGTAAGCCTTCCTGCTGTTGGAATCTCTGGCAACATACCTGATGCCTGACCTAGCTCTGTCAACCCAGATGACTCTTCCCTTCTAGTCAAATTTGGGCTTCCTGATAACTTCAACCCTGATTTCCGCATCTGCTCATCATCTAAAAGAGACGTTTGATTCTCCCGACATTCGACCATTGGAGAAACTTCAGCTGTAAGCTGACACTTCACAGAGCTCTGTTCCGTTTTCTTCTTTTTTGCTACGTGGAACGCCCATTCTGGAAGCTTCCTTCCTTTAGAAAGTATCCAAGATGGCAGCTTGCGTGTAGAGTGTGGACGCTGCTGATGCTCTGACGGAGGCTGCTGCATTTCTGAACGATGTCCAGAAAACTGGTTTTTTGCCAAATAGTTTATCGACGTATGTTGCCGTCCATGATGAGGGCCTTGGTTTCTGTTCTCGGCCAGCTGCTCGCCACATGGAACTGCACTCAAATCTGCCTCCCCAAGTGCTGCCACTTTCGGCTTATTAAGCCCAGAAGGTGCATCCTGAGCTTCTAACAATATAGGGCCACTTCCGACTATACTCTGCAGAACAACAAGATTTGCAAGGTGAGAGGAGGAAGTAGATTCAAGAAGAAGCTACGTATGAAGCCTGTTACTGATGGAAATTTCCTTTGCCAGCGTTCTGCAATATCAAACGCTATCACACCTACACCTGTCCATACTCCAACGGTCAAATACAACCAATTAACGTCGTTTATTCCAGAAGAAGGCCCAGTAAAACCGGCAGGAAGAAAAAACCCACTAGCAGTATGTAGCAGGTTTTCTTCAATGTGATGTGAAAAAAAAAATTGCACTGTATATCCCAACTTCCAGACATCCGATGAGCCCTGACAGCCTAGAAAGCTCCCAAGCCCGAGAAGCGGATAGATCATAACACAGCAAGCTTGATTGACTGATCCTGAACTAGATGCACGCTTCCTTTCTCTATGGGAGAATTAGCCTTCTGACCCATGCTTAACCATAAGACTGTACACAATCCTAATACTAACTCCAACTCTATCTCTATCCCCTAACTTCATAAGCCTGATTGTGAACCTCAGCTAAAAACCTAACGTTAACCTTAACACTAACTCTAGATATGCAAACATGGCGATCGGAGTAACACTGTGTTTGGGGAGGTTATGATGAATAAGCTCGAGATTACCTGGCGGTAAACTGCGGTTGTTCCAACTTGGTTGCGAAGTGCATTCAGATTCTCGATAAGGTGGTAAGGTAGGAACATATCTGGGGAGCAGGAATGCATCGCATGCGGTCTTTCGCTTTGATGAATTCTCCAATTCTGCCTGCAAGGCAAACAAAGGGACAGAGTTTTCATGCAATGTATCCTTCCTTCCACATGCCGCAAGAGAAACAATGGACACACGACATAAATCATTTGTTGTTCCTTTTCATGTTAACTGGCCCTCAAGGTGCGCATTGTTGGATTTCACTGACTTTCGAATCTAAAACGACCCCAAATGTGCCGTTTAAGAAGACAGATGTTTACAAATGATTGCTATCTCTAAAGCTTCCGAGTGGTTGCGAAAACGAAACGTCTAAAGCCCACTCTTGGGGCGGCTGAAAGAATTCGACCAAGCGAGAGAGAGGAAGAGGGGGGTGCGGGACGAGGGAGAGAGGGAAGGGGAATGGGAGGGACGGAGAGAGAGTAGACACAGAAGTAAAGACCGCAGTTTTTGGAACCGTATGCCCGTAGATAACCACAGAAACTGGAAAACCCTAAACTCTGCAAGCTGTATTCCTTGCTAGTTTGACATTGCTGTCATGGCCTCCTGTGACTCCAAGTACGAGCAAAGCGAGGAAACCAGCTGTAACTTGCCAGACTCGTCCGTCTGTGCATAATCAGAGAGTAGCATCTGCGGTCTGAATTTCTTGATTATTATGCACAATCTCATCGGTACGATTCTGGATTGTTCGTCCTTTGTGCAGAAACAACCAAACATCGACATCTTAGACTTCAACAAATCCGAAAGAGTACCCTGAAGCAGGGCTTCTCTTATCAGGGTGCAATCACGCCCAACGAAATCAATGACGTCTGCACTTCACTCCAGCAATGCATACCTCGGGGACTACAATCTGCTTGGGATTTTTGAAATTTTCGCCATTTATCGCTGTGAAACCACAACCCTCTTCCCGTTCCGGCAGCACGGATGTGCATCAAACCTTCCAAATTGATCAAATTCCTTCTTCAACAGACGTGCCCTCCAACGACTCCATGCTACTTTCCCTACAAACCCTAAAAGAGCCCTTCCTTCCTTGCCATTCGCCCGTTCACGCCGCAGGGGCCCCACGGCCTGCTCTCCTCTATATTCGGGCTCCCACTCCAGCCCCCCCTACATGGAAAACCTCTGAGAAGCCCTGAAGCAGCAGGCGCAGGTTAGTAGGGCGCGGCCGGCAGGCAGCCATGGCGGGCAGGCAAGCGCGGGGCCTTCCCCTCCGACTTTGGCGCCTCTTCTGCTTGAACGCATGGGCGGGCCAATTTTGGCGGGTGCCCGCACGTGTGAGGGGGAGGGGGGGTCGCAAGTGCGGGGCGCCAGCGGCGCGGCTGACTGCAGGCTGACTGACTAGGACTAGGAGAGTCTAGTCATAGGCTTTTGGTCATTTCACCTATTTAGTCCCCACAATAATAGTCAGTATCGGTTGCGATATACTGATTACTCGTTTTCTGGTCAAACATTAGTCGCCTGTCAAATTGGTCAGTAACGATCGGGATATACTGACTAAGATCAGTTTGACCACATGGTGGAAAAAGCCAACTGGAAGTTTTGGCCGGGTGGCGAAACCGTTCCAACGGATACGGACGTTCCGAAGTGCCGATCTGACGGTCGAGGCTCGGCGGAGGAACACGTGGTACATCTAACGGTCACCATCCTGATCATTATCGGGATGGTGATCCTTTCACGGTGTACCGTAGACAGTTACAGCGTCTTAAAGCACTGAACTGTAGCGCGTTCCTGTTAGCATAAGATACATAAGATAAAAATTAAGAAAATGCTATCTGCACACCTTCTTGTCTAGATACACACCTTTTTTTGGCGGTCAGGCTTTATTTTAGGATTTTTATGGTATTGGGGATTTTTAAGGTGTGTACCTAGATAAAAAGGTGTGTGCATAGTAATTCCCTAAAATTATCTTATGTATCTTATGCTAAAAGAGAAAATGCAGAGGCAAAAAAGAGGGCTTAGCCCCGCCCTCAAAATGGGCTTAGCTCTCCCTGAGCAAAAGTACTGGCTCCGCCACTGTTTTTCATGGGAAGTAGAGCCCGGACAAAGAACTAAACAATGTACGTGATTCGGCGACTTGTGGAAGCCAAGCGAGCGGTGCAAAGTGTGGCAACTGCGCATCTTAGGACGTGGATCTCCTAGGGAATGGTTTGTTCATTGGTTTGTTCATACATACATACATACATACATACATACATACATACATACATACATACATACATACATACATACATACATACATACATACATACATACATACATACATACATCCATCCATATATACATACATGCATCCATCCATCCATCCATCCCTCCATCCCTCCATCCCTCCATCCCTTCCTCTCTGCGGCTGCGTGCGGCCCGTCAGGGCAGGCCTCGGGACAGCAACGGAAGGTGACGCTGCTGACGCCACGTCACGACATTCATAGTGACGTATGCATGTACGGCACGCATTAGACTCTTCCTGCGATGACGGCACTTATCCACGTGCACCCGTGCCGTACCAACAGTTTGTTTGGCAGCCGACTGTACGGACTGCTGCAGGGCCGTTCGAAACTTTTACTTTTTGAAAGGCGGGGGAGGGAGGGAAGGAGAAGCTTCTGCTCGCTGCAGCGCCATCCATGGCCATGGCGGGGCAGGGACGGATGCCGTGGCTGGCGGGCCTTGTGCTGGTGGCGCTTCTGGGAGCCATGGCGCCTGCGCAGGTACAAGTGCAGGCGCGGGGCGCGCAGAAGGAGCAGTGGGAGGTGCACACGATCCGGTACACGGGCATCATCATCCCCGGCTTCGCCTCGTCTCGCCTGCGCGCATGGGCCATGCTCGACTGCCCCTACACGCCGCTCGACTTCAACCCACTGGACCCCGTCTGGCTCGATACCAAGAAGGTGCGTGCGCGGAGACATACGCTCGCAGCCATGGCTGCTTTCCCTCCAGGAGCGTTCAGGACGCTGAGATTTTAGGCTTTGCGCGGATCCCTGAACAGGTGATGGCTGCTACTTCGTGCTGGCTCAAGTGCGTGATGCTCGATCCCGTGAACCAGACGGATCATCCCGAGTGCAAGACGCGGGTGGATACAGGGCTCAATGCCATCACGGAGCTTGATCCGGGGTATATCACAGGTGAGATTTTGCATGCGGTGTTAGTTTCGGTTTGGTTCAGACACTCAGGCTGACAGTGAAGCTGCGTTCGGTTCGCTGTCGCTGAAGTCCTTAACAGCCTTTAGCTAGGAGATTCTTTCCCTGGAGAATAGCAGCAATTTTGCAATACGTCTGCTTCTCTACAGTTGGTGGTGCTTTCACGCATACTTCCAACTAAAGACTTCCTCCTAAAAAAAAGGGTTTGTTTTGAAAACAGCTGACGTTGACACGTAGTGTCCAGAGAGACAGGTTATCTTGTGAAAGAACTACAGTGGCTTGGATTCCGTTCTTAAAAAAGGCAACCTGAAGAGGTGGTTTCTGGAGGAACTAATTGACTGGCTAATTACCTTGAAAACCTTGTATTGAAAAAAATAAACTGGGAGATAGTTCATAAAAGGAGGATTCTGGGGCTGTAGCGTTCAAGGAAATTAAATTTGAGACTTTCCTGACAAAAGGGCTGGTTTTGTGGGAATTTCCTAAAGAACTTATACAACCGTTTAACCCACACTATTTGCGCCATACATTAATCAGTGTAGGTACATATTTTTAGTGCGGTCCACAATTGGTCGAGGCAAACTGGGGAAAAGCCGAGTTCGCAATCCGCGAAGTCCATACTAAATACGATGCTCGGCTATTTGTTTACCCCAGTAGAACAATTTCTTTCAGGTTTTCCTATTCTGTAGAACAGCTTACGTGCAGAGGAGGTTGCTGTTTTGCTCCAACACGCCTACAAGTTTGGTGCTTACCCAAAAGCTGAATTTTATTAGATTATGTCGTCATTCAAGTTATCTTGTATCCTGCAAGGGCACACAGCTTCCAGATTCTTTCACTCCTTTCATGGCTGCCAGTGTTTTATTTAAAAAAAACCAAGCATTCCATTGCGTTTTGTACAAAATGCAGAGCATTTTAAGTTAATATATCACTAGGACCTGCTTCAAGACTGTCTGTGAACTCTTTGCTCGCATTCCAGAAGCAGAAGAGTGTTGATTTTAAGCTGCTTAGTCTTGTTAGTCTTTTTGCAACTTACAAATTGGCCAAGGCCACTTAAATGGGAGAATTGGACCACTTTTTTGCGATACACGAGATTTATTACTCTTCACAGTTTTAAAAAGTATGTATGTCATTGTTGTTGAATAGGGCCTTTGTCATCCGTTTGGCGGTCGTGGGTGAATTGGTGTGTGGAGTTTGGATTGGATGCGGATGCGCTTGTGGCGGTCCCCTATGATTGGCGGCTCTATCCGCACATGTTGGAGGATCGGGACCTCTACTTTCACAAACTCAAGTACGCCCTCTTTCAATTGGTTTCAAAAATTTCTAAGCACTTGGAATGAGGAGGAATAGGTTGCCGTTTTTGACAGGAACTAGAGGATCGTGTAAAATGAAGCGTAGTAATCTATCTTCAAAAGGCTTACTTACTCCCTTTACATCTCTTGCCTTCGTGCATCCGTAACCGATGTCCTTTGCAGTGATTTATCAAGACTTCACCTTCGGATCAACGATGTGAATTTAACTGCTTTTTTGGGTTAGTGAAAAGTCGAACTAGGTGGATGGTGCAGGATCACCTTCGAAGCTGCAAAAAAGCTGCGTGGAGTGCCATCAATTGCGTTTGCGCACTCCATGGGGAACAATGTTTTTCGATATTTTCTGGAATGGCTACGCCATGAATTAGCTCCGCGCCATTATCAAACGTGGATTGATGACCACATTATTGCATTTCATGCAATTGGTACATTCCCTCATTTTCCTGTGTGGTTTTTCTATGCAATCGATGTTCTTGCCCCCCCATTTGACATAAACTCAAAACATATCATTGGCTAAAATTGGAAATAAAGACCAATAATTACTATCCTCGCGTAGCACATGGCAGCTGCCCCTCTCCTTGGTGCGCCTGAAGCCATAAAGGGCTTCTTCAGCGGCCTCACCTTTGGACTTCCTATTTCTGAGGTGTGCTCCCTACACTTTCTGCCATGGCAAAACAGCTATTTATTCCTCTCTCATCAGCTGAATGGTGAAAGGGGAAGACTAAAGGGCAGGGGGGGGGGGCGCGGCACACACACAGAGAGAGAGAGAGAGAGAGAGAGAGAGAGAGAGAGAGAGAGAGAGAGAGAGAGAGAGAGAGAGAGAGAGAGAGAGAGAGAGAGAGAGAGATTGAGAGGGACGGTCACTTATGTGGCCTTCATGCAGGCCACGGCACGTGTAATGGGGAACTCATTTGGAGCGTCTATGTGGATGTACCCGTTCTCTCCACACTGCGGATCACCCTCCCAACTCTGCCGGAGGAAGCCAGATGGAAAGTCACATACAGCTCCGATGACTTGCAGCGCACACGAAAAAGCAAAGAACGCATCCGGATGGCCCGTCCATATTCTCACCCTCGACATGGTGCCAATCCCTTTGCCAGGTAACGCAACATGAGAAGTAGGAGCTCCTTCTTCCGGCATGTTATGGCCCTTTCTCTTCCCATTCTCTGCGAAGTTGTAACCATGTGCTGAGTTCGGGTATCATGGGAGGAAGTCAGCCACAGAAGCGCACCCAGAGGTGACTGCAGAAGCAGAGGCGGCTACCCGGGAGAGGCAAGAGCAGTTTGAGGCAGATCGCATGTACACAGCAGCGGAAATTGCAGATGGAACCATGTTCAGAGAGATTCAAAATTTGGATCCCGATGCAAAAATACTTATTGAGAATTTGGAAAGGTGAAGAGCTGAACATGTGGTTCCGCAAAATTTTGTGCATGCTACGAGTTATTTTCAATGGAAGCAGAGTAATCTGGATTGGATTGGGGAAGAAAGGGTTTTGACTTATGCAGAGGAAGGGATTTTGGTCCTGCAGATGGTATCTGAACGATCCAATTATGAACCCTCTCACCCCATGGGATCGCCCACCCATCAAGAACGTATACTGTGAATATGGGATAGACCTGAAAACTGAGGTGATTTTTATAACCGCTGTCACTCTTGATTCCTTTCTTTCTATGTTGCGATTGATGGCCGTGTGGGTTTTCTCTGCAGGTGGGGTATGCATATGCACCCAGCACCTCTTCTTACCCTGAGAATTGGTACCTTTCTGACATCTATCATGAGACAGCAGGAGGAGTGCTTCA
Organism: Zygnema circumcarinatum; assembly: GCA_037447605.1. Classification (NCBI taxonomy): domain Eukaryota; kingdom Viridiplantae; phylum Streptophyta; class Zygnematophyceae; order Zygnematales; family Zygnemataceae; genus Zygnema; species Zygnema circumcarinatum. Next base: position 466,970 of record CM074816.1, read on the forward strand.
GTCACGGTAAGAAGTCTCTGCTCTCCCATTCCTCAGTGCCACATGGCAAAGGGCTATGAGTGGAAGAGGGAAGAGAGAGGGGAGAGCTAGGGAGGGAGCAAGGGAGGGAGGGAGGGGGGGAGAAGCTGAGGTGCTGGGAGGGGGCACTGCAGGTCCGGGCTCCCTCTCCATGGCAACACATTTCCTGCATCCGGAGATGTAACGGTAAGGGCATTGAGGCTAGAATGGGAGAGAGATATGCAACTTAAGAGTAGGAAATGGGAAGGCGGAGCATGGCGGGATGGCGAGCAAGAGAGAGAGGGTGAGAGAAAAGGAAGGGAAGCGGGAAGGGCGATGACGAGAAGGTGAGATAGGTGGCAAGAAAAATGGAGAGGCACCGAGGTCTTCGATGGAGAGGGAGGGTGCTGTAGAGAAAACGAAATGAGCGGTCGTTGGAAGTATAAGGAAGGTGTGGGAGAGGACAGAGAGTGTGGGAAGTCAGAGCGCGGACGAGCGAGGAGGTAACACTTGTTTTGATGGCGAACAGGTCCCTTATTACTCGCTGTCGTGGTGCAAGCAGTGGCTAGGACCCCGGGTCAACATCACTAGAATGCCCATGGTGGGTTACCCCCCACCCCCCCTCCCCATCCCCTCCCCTCCCTCACTTCCCTCTTCCTCCCCCTCCCCCTCTCCTCCCCCTTCACCCTTCCCCTCTTCCCCCTCCCCCCCCTCCTCT
>CM074816.1:467694-495407 GCA_037447605.1 Zygnema circumcarinatum
TCCCTCCATTCCCCCCTTCTTTCGCCCTCGCTGTGCTTTATGTGCGGAAGGTGGTAGAGGTGCAGAAAGCTCACGATGAGGCCCAAGTTCAGCGGAAAGAAGGGGCGGAGCACGTAATGAGTGAGAGCGACGTGTATGAGGACCTCTACCCTTCCGACTTCAAGCGAGACCCCAACGGCAAATACATCACATTCTATGAAGACAGTGAAAGTCTGCCGGGACAGAAGACGGCTGTCTGGGAGCTTGACAAAGGTACGTAAGGGAGGTAGAGGAGGATTTTTCCTGTGGTCAATCTCTATTTCACTTATTGGGAGTGTTTTGATGGAGTGCTGAAGAACATTGAAGGAGATGACCTCGATGTACTCCTTCTACTCTCCGTTCTTTCTAATCTTTTTCCAGTATAGATTTCCTCCTCCCATACCTTTTCTCCCACCCTCCTCTCATCTCTCCCTCCCTCCCCCTTTTTTTTCTGATTAGCGAGTTTGTGAATGCAGTGGACCACCGGCAGATAGTGCAGGATACGGTGCTTCTGCGGGAGATGTGGCTGGAAGTGTTGCATAGTGTGTCGCCCAAACGCACTCGCCCCTTCGTCACTAAAGGTGGGCCCATGGCTGCCACATATCCACCTGCAAATACTCCTCTCGTTTCAACCTAAATCTTTCCTTTTTTGTCACAAACAACACAGTAGAGATCATAGTGACCGATCGTTCAGGGTAGTTATGCAAACGAATGGATTCACTTGGTTTGAGATCTTACACCTTTTGGGCCCTTGAGAGGAGCTACACACATTGCTCGCCCTCATTTATGTTTTTCATTGGCTGTTGGGAAAATTACCACAAAAAATATTACGCAGATTATCGCGAGCCAATGAGGGACGAGGATTGCTTTTGGGACTACAGCCACGCTCGGTGTGCTTTGTCAGAAGCCTGCGAATACAGGTTAGTGGAAATGAAGGCAATGCTTATCGCTCTTTAGCTATGTTTGGATATGAACTTGAAGCTTATCGGTTTTTCCGTGTATTCCCACTGGGAATGAATGCAGATACGTTTTTGGAGATGTCCACCTTGGGCAGAGCTGCCGCTTGAAGAAACTGAACGAGACAAATCATTTTGGGCGGTATCTATGAAAGGGTCGATCTGGTGAAGGTAATGTGCCGATCGATGCCTTTCTATTGGTCGTGGACATCAGACAGTAAAGTTTAAATAAGCTTAAATAAGCTTGAATAGACGAGCTCGTGAACATGATACTTTTTATCGTTTCAATTGCCATGTAATGAGAAAACGCATGGGCGGGAAGGTTGTTCTATGCAGCGTCCAGGATTAGGGTTAGGGTCAAGGTTTGGGTTCATGAGAAGAAGAAGGTGGGCTGCCTGTCCCTGAATGGAGGACTTTCTTTTGCATTTTGTTCAGCTCACTCTCCGTGCCAAGTGACTAGCCGCGGAGCATAGAGCGTGTCCCCTCACTATCATTTTCACTGCTTATGTTTGAATTGTTTGGTGTAGGAGCATGGCCATTTCAAGCCATTGGTGGATCATTTTGAGAAATATTTCCAAAATGAAAATTAAAAAATGTTTCCAAAGGAGGTCATTTATGATTCGTGCTTTTTTGAGAGTTCCTATCTGTGTCGATGTTGAACCTCTCCTCTTGGTGTCAACCTCACGCCTTTCATTGCTTAGCAGCGTGCTCCCTCTTCTTCGTGGGACTGTGCGTGGCAGAGTGCCTGGACTCTCTAGTCACTTCACATGGCTTATTCTCACACATGCTTTGTCGCTTCAGGCAGATTTGAGCCACATGTTGAAGAAAAGCATTAGTTAGTCATTATCCATATTCCTCTCCGTGCCCACATTGTGCCCATGTTCCTGCACTCTGGGCGAGCTATGCATGTTGCAGCACTTCCCTTCAACATTCAACATTCAACACAGCATTATTCGATCCCAGGATGGCCTCTCCCTCGCTCCTCGCATTGTTTGCTGGCCGTGACAATGACAAGGGCCGCCTGCCTCGCTAGTAGGGTTGGGGGCACGGGGGCACGGGCATGCCCGGGGGGGGGGCATGCCCCCCATTTTTGACCGTCCGTGCCCGGGGCACGCCTCCAAAAATTTTCCCCATATATTTCGTGCCCCCCCGTGCCCCCTGTCACGTGACGCTTACCTCGTACGACCGGGCCCGGGCCGGTGACGATTGTTGTGTTGAGTACTGTCCGTACTTTTCATAATTTCCGTACATTTGTACCGTTATTCGTACGTTTAGTACATTCATCTGTACTTTCCGTACCTTCATCCGTACCATTTTTAAAATATTATATTCTTTTTGGGGCCGATTTGAATTGCTCAATGCAGTCACGTCACGGGGCACGAAAAAGGGGCATGCCCCCCCCCCAAGGGGGGGGGGGGGGCACGTGCCCCTGGTACAGTTATGTACGAAAACCGTTGGGGGAACCTGAAGACCGGTACGGCTTAACGGCCGCCAACTGCCGCCTTACAGGACCATCGGTTTTTTGGGCGCCGACAAAAAAGGGTCAGCGAGGTCAATGAAGTTGCGCCGTAGTGGACTGCCACGTGTAAAGTGAAAAAAAAAGCGGCTGTCGTTTTGCGCGAGGCGGCGAGTCTCGAATTTGTCGTTTTGCGAGCGATTCCTGTTCGCTGTTCACGAGCTGTCAGAAGCAAGCCGAAGGGGGGGGAGGAAAGGAGGAAATAAGAGAGCCTGTTCAGTGATATTGGCTGAGTTTTAAGATTCAATGGCGGCGCAAGACGCGCGTATGCTTTCCCTGAGCCTGGCTGCGCTGCCCGCCCTCCTTCTCGCGGCGCCCCTCGCCTTCGCTGCCTCCGCCTATCTCTTCTTCTCTGTTCGCAAGCTCCCTCCCGGATGGCAGCGCCTCGCAGCTTCTCTTCCCGTCCTCGCCCTCTACGCGGTGACTCCGCGTCTTGTTGATCCTTCCCGGGACACCATGGTCAGCGGCGTACTGTTCTGCGTGCTGACATGGCTCGCCTCCTTCCGCGTGCTTTCCTTCTGCTGGGCGGAAGGCATACTGATGGAGCCCTTCGCAAACCGCGATGTGCTGCGCTTCCATGCTTCCCTTTCCCTGCCCGTTCACGCTCGGCCCGCAGACTGGCAGCCGCGGAGGGAGAGGGGAAAGAAAAAGGATGCAGATTATGGGAAGGGTGTGCTGCAATGGCTGGTTGAAGCTGCGGATTCTGACACGTGGCCCGTTCTGATTGCTCGGAGCTGCTTCAAGTGTATCTGCTTGGTTGCAGTCTGCCAAGCTTACGACTACGAAGATCGCTTGAATGCTGTGACGCTGCAAGCTCTTTACGCTCTGAACCTTTTTCTCGTTGCAAGCTTAATTTGTGATGCTTTAGCAGCTGTCGTTCAGCTTCTGCTGGGAATGCCGGTAGAGCCGCACTTCGACCAGCCGTACTTGGCCTCCTCTCTGGAAGACTTCTGGTCGCGTCGTTGGAACCTTCTCATCAGCGGACTGCTTAGGGATACCATCTACCATCCTCTCCTCCGCCTCTTAACCAGTCAGAATGCCGCGTCGGCTGCACTCTCTAATGGGAAAAGTAATGGTAGAACTCCAGCAAGCCACTTGAATGGCTCTCAACGTCCTAAAGACTTTAAACAAGAGACGGAGATGGAAGACGGAGAGGAATATGAATCTATGCAGAAAGGGGTTCAGGGGACTCTTCGCCACCGAGCTGCCGTCTTTCAGAGCGCGACAGTGGGCAGACCTTCCACGCGTGCAGCAGCCGCAACTGTACCACTTTGGGCGCGTCTCGCAGCGATGTTCGCAAGCTTTTTTGTTTCCGGGATCATGCATGAGCTTATGGTTTTTTATCTTTCCGGGAAAGTGACGGGAGAGATGACTGCGTTTTTCACTTTACACGGCGTTGCCACTGCCTTGGAGGCGCTAGTGAAGTCGCTTATGAAGGGGAGGGCCGGCCTTCCGCGAGTGCTTGCGGTGCCGCTCACTGTGGGATTTGCCTTTCTCACAGGGCAATGGCTCTTCTTTGCACCGCTTTTGTCTCTTGGATTGCACCAACAAGTTGTCAACAACATTCGCGACATTCTTGGGGCTTAGGGCACTATTCCTGTCTCCTGCTTTTCTACTTCAGATGTGTCCTGGGAAGGTGTATTGTAAGTGATGGTGAGTGGAGGTGGAGACCATAAGGAGGAATCGCAGGGCGTGGAGTGCAGGGAGGGGCGCGGTGATGCTTGAAGAAGCAGAAAGACGAAACAGGGACGAGGTTGTATTCTGAAAGCAGGAGCTCATCGGCAACGACAAGGGTTCTCCCTGTGCTTCATGCTTCGCTGCTGCAGACTGAGAGAGGAAAAGGAGCGAGCGGCCTCTCTTTCCAAGTGAGTAGTCGCAATAACTGAGTCATATGTGCGCATTATCTGCACAAATTCCATCGTAAAACCGCAAACCACAACGCATGTACTGCGTCATCAAGGTCTGAGCCCGCTCGTGGTTTTTCGCACATCTCATCCTTCAAGCCTCGATTTGACAGGGCCGGCCGGGACCACCTCGTGGTTTCGCCTTCCGTTGACCGCCGTCAACCGCTGTTCGCCATTTTTCCAACCGTCCGCCGGCGGTTAGTCGGTTAATCGGCTAGGCGATTGGGCGGTCCCGCACTCCAGTCCAAAAAATATCCGTACTGCCACGTGGTGGAACAACACTTGGTGTACGGATGACCCAGATACGAACCTCTGGTTTTGTCGTCACTTTGCTTGTCGTTTTCTGCTGGACGACAGGAGTTCGCAGAGAGAGGGAGAGGGGAGGAGAGGCCGCGGACTGGCCATGGCGGGGCGGAGGTGGGGCTTGGGAGGCGGCGGGGGGAGGGGGGCAGAGGGAGAGGGAGGTCTTGGAGGGAAGGCGTTGTGCAGGTGGCCGGGAGAGGGAGAGGCGGGAGAGGGGCGAGGAGAGATGTAGCGAGGAAACCCAACTGCTTAAGGGAAGAGCAACGGCGTAGGGGGTGCAGAAGGTTTTGAAGATTTGGAAAAGTGAGGGCTCAGGATGGAGCAGCAGACGCGCATGCTCTCTCTGGGCCTGCCTGCGGCTCCCGCTTTCCTTCTCGCATCGCTTGTAGGGTTCGCCGCCTCCGCCTACATCTTCTTCACAGTGAAACCCCTCCCTCCGGGAGGGCAGCGCTTCGCGGCTTCTCTTCCCGTGCTCGCTCTCTTTGCGGTCCTTCCGCGTCTTCTTGATCCGTCCCAGAACACCATCGCCTGCTGCACGCTGTGGGCCGTGTTTGCATGGGTCGCGCCCTTCCGCCTGCTCTCCTTCTGCTGGGCGGAGGGGGTACTGACCGAGCCCTTCGCGAACCGCGACTTGCTGCACTTCTACGCATGTCTCTCTACGCCCATACACGTCCGCCATGCAGGCTGGAAGCCGCGGAGGGAGAGGAGGAAGGATGCGCGCATAGATGATGGGAGGAGTGTGTTTCAATGGCTGGCTAGAGAAGCAGATTCTGACGCGTGGCCCGTTCTGATTGCTCGGAGCGGCTTCAAGTGCCTCTGTTTGGTTGCAATCTGCCGAGCTTACGACTACGAAGATCGCTTGCATGTCGTGGCGCTGCAGGCGCTTCAAATCCTAGTGATCTTCCTCGTCATAAGCTTAATTTGTGATGCTTTAGCAGCTGTCATGCAGCTTCTGCTGGGAATGCCGGTAGAGCCGCACTTCGACCAGCCGTACTTGGCCTCCTCTCTGGAAGACTTCTGGTCGCGTCGTTGGAACCTTCTCATCAGCGGACTGCTCAGAGATACCATCTACCTTCCTGTGCTGCGCCTCTTAACCAGTCAGAATGCCACTTCGGCTTCGGCTGCACTCTCTAATGGGAAAGCCAATGGAGGAGCTGCATTGAATGGCCTTGAGCATGCTAAAGGCACTGACAACCCTAATCATGCGTCAGAGAAGGAAATCGAAGAAGAATGTGCGCCTATGCAGAATGGTGTTCAGGAAACTCTCCGCCACCGAGCTGGCACCACTCATAGCACGCCATCTGGTGTGCCTGTAGCCGGGGTGAAGCCACCACCTGCACCCCTTTGGGCGCGGCTCGCAGCCATGTTCACGAGCTTTTTAGTGTCCGGCATCATGCACGAGATTATGGTCTTTTACCTCTCTGGGAGTGCGACGGGGGAGATGCTGGCCTTCTTTGCTTTGCATGGTGCGGCCACTGCCTTGGAAGGCGCGGTAAAGGCACTCGCCAGAGGGAGGGTCGCTCTGCCGCGAGTGCTCGCAGTGGGGCTCACTGTAGGGTTCAGCTTCGTCACGGGGCAGTGGCTGTTCTTTTCGCCGCTCGTCTCATTGGGGGTTTACCAACAAGCATTGAAAAATGTTCAAGCGGTGTTTGGGCCTTAGGGGTTTTAATTGTTTCTTCGATTGATTTCGGTATTTATTTAGGGCATGTCGATGGAAGCTCACGTGCGAGCTGTTATTTGGGAGTGGTTGCAGGAGTGAAGGTTAGGAGCGTAATGGAGGAATTGGAAGCTTGTCTTATGACAAGCCTTAAAGTAGAACAAAGTAAATAGTTGTCGTGGAAGGACATTCAATAATTGGGCCTTGCCAGTGTTCAATGTGCATCAAGGCAGTCAGCCACAACCTTGGCGATCAAAATTGCACAGATCGTACAAGAATGTAGACAGTATATAATTGCTTTATTTTCCGGAGAATGATACCCCCCCCCCCCCCAATTTTGGATTCCCCCCCCCTTTGGAAAATTTGCCTTCCCATTTTGGATATCCCACCCCCTGTTTTGGATACCCCCCCCCCCCTTGTATTGGATACCCCGCCCCTTGTTTTTCCTCTAGAAATGAGAATGTGGAAACATTGGCACTGTATGAAAAAGTCTTCCTCCGTACCGTTTTGCACACGTGGCGTTTTCCTATTGGACATGAGCAGGATAAGTCTTGATTTTATTCGTACACATATCTTTCTATTCGTACAAACCTCTGCATTTTTCGTACAAACCTGTGACTTTTTAGTTTGTGAAAGGACAAGCTGCGGGCGAGAGTGCGCTGTCCTGCGGGAGAGCAGCGGGGGAGGGAGCGAGGGAGCAGCGGAGCAGCGGAGCAGCGGAGGAGGAGGAGGGAGGAGGGAGGAGGGAGGGAGGAGGAGGAGGAGGAGGGAGGAGGAAGGAGGGAGGAGGGAGGAGGGAGGAGGGAGGAGGGAGGAGGGAGGAGGGAGGAGGGAGGAGGGAGGAGGGAGGAGGGAGGAGGGAGGAGGAGGAGGGAGGAGGGAGGAGGGAGGGAGGAGGAGGGAGGAGGAGGGAGGAATAGTGGAGAGAGGGAATACGGGAGAGAATATAGGGGTGGAGAGGGAAGGGGGAAGAGGGGCTGAAAGGGACGCGGAAGGAGTTAATGGGTCTGGGTGCGAGGGGGCTGGCGGGAAGGAAGTTGCAGGGACGAAAGAGAGGCGGGCGCAGCGGTGAAGCTTAGGGTTTGAGGAGAACGGAGACATGCTCACTCTCGGCCTCGCCATTGCTCCCGGCTGCGCCCTGTCAGCGCTGCTGGCCTTCGTTGCCTCCGCCTACCTCTTCTTTGCGGTCAGGGCACTCCCTCCCGGATGGCTTCGCCTCGCAGCTTCTCTTCCCGTGCTCGCTCTCTACGTGGCAGCTCCGCGCTTCGTCGATCCGAGTCATGACACTATGGCTACTGGCGTGCTGTTCTGCGTGCTGACATGGCTCGCCTCCTTCCGCGTGCTTTCCTTCTGCTGGGCGGAGGGCATACTGATGGAGCCCTTCGCAAACCGCGATGTGCTGCGCTTTCACGCATGCCTCGCTATTCCCATACATCTCCGCCCCGCGGGCTGGCAGCCACGCAGGGTGAGAAGGAGAAAGGACGGTGCAGATAATGGGAAGGGTGTGCTCCAATGGCTGGTTGGAATAGCGGATTCTGACACGTGGCCCGTTCTGGTTGCTCGGAGCGGCTTAAAGTTTCTGGTTATGGTCCTTCTCTTCCCACTCTACGACTTAAAAGAGAGCTTCCCCTACCTCACGCTGCAGGCTCTTCATGCGATCAATTTATTCCTCTTCGTTACTTTGGTACTTGAGGCTTTAGCAGCTGTCATGCAGCTTCTGCTGGGAATGCCGGTGGAGCCGCACTTCGACCAGCCGTACTTGGCCTCCTCTCTGGAAGACTTCTGGTCGCGTCGCTGGAATCTTCTCATCAGCGGACTGCTCAGGGATACCATCTACCATCCTCTCCTCCGCCTCCTAACCAGTCAGAATGCCATTTCTACTACAGAAACCTCTGTACAAGCTGATACTGGAAAATTCCCTCCAAACGCCCTTGAAAACTCTAGAAATCCTGATCCCACAATAGGGAAGCAAAGGGGAGAAGAATGTCCGCCTATACAGAGAGGAGTTCAGGGAAGCCTTCGACACCGAGGTACTCCCTCTCAGAGTGCCGCGTTTGACCCACCTGCCAGTAAAGTGACAGCAAGAGCTGCGCCACTTTGGGCACGTCTTGTAGCCATGCTCGCAAGTTTTTTTGTTTCCGGCATCATGCATGAGCTTGCTGTGTTTTATCTTTCCGGGAAAGTGACGGGTGAGATGACTGCGTTTTTCACTTTACATGGCATTGCCACTGCCTTGGAGGCGGTAGTGAAGTCGCTTATGAAAGGGAAGGCCGGCCTTCCGCGAGTGCTCGCCATCCCATTCACAGTGGGCTTCACCTTTTTGACAGCTCAGAGGCTATTTTTTGGGCCTCTTGTGTCACTTGGAGTGGACCAAAATACAGTGAAAAATGTCCGGAGACTCCTTGGGATTTAAAAGACGTTCTTTTTTTTCTGGCCATACCTGGCCAGCCCGAGTCAAACACCGACGTGATCTTTGAAGCTACGATGCAACGCTTTGATGCCAACGTTTTGGTGCGCATTTGACAAGGCGTGTACAACTCAATGACCCCACTTTGTATCTTTATTTGACAATTGTTTACGTGCTAGCTTTAGGATGTTGAAAGTCAGCGCATAAGAGTTGAGAATGGTGAATTTGAACGGAGGTGACATCGCCCCATTATTTACTTTTTTTGCTGCAAGGGAATCTCATGCAATTGAAACTCCATTTGCAAAAGTTTTGTTGGCTAATCCCACAGCGAAAGAAAGATAAATGTAAGACTGTGCGATGCTTTTTGGTGCTACCCAAACTAACTGGGTAGCGAACAGCAATACAAAGCATATGGACCGAAGGATCAGCCATGCTGGCTCTATGAGCCCTGTGTAGGTGATGCCTCAACTCGCGGTAAAACCTCGAAGGACCACCTCCAGCATATGTACCAGTCCTGCAGCAAATCATCCATGCGCGATTGCGGGAAAGTAGCCCCACAGAAGTGCCAGTGGGGTCAACAAAAAATCACTGACCCTGGATTTAAGATTCGATCGGACAGACGACCATCCCCCTCCCCTTCTGTTCTCAGTAGAGGTGGTTGTAGTAAGACCAAACAAACATTCACCCACTCATGCGAGGTGATCGTATGGTCTACAAGATTAGGAATGGATAAGTTATCTCTCGGAGAAGCGAAGTCTGCAGCTTCACGGGTTTTCATTGCTTTGGGATCATGCAACAAATGTCGGAACAAAATTTCGGGATATTGGAATCCTGGGGCTGCCTGATGCCCATAGCCACGAGAGCAGGGCCACATGCGAGAAGACAGACACCTAAGCAGCCAACTTTTTTCAAATCCCACGTAAAGAACGAGATGATATTTCTTCGAAGCGGAGAGGACACCAAAGACTTGCATTTCTTCGAACACAAAATGGCACTTTTCAAATAAGCCAAAGAATCAAGACAAATTAAAAAAAAAAGCATCTCCCTCTTCAGACTGCTCTAAAGGCTGCAAATACCCAGCGCCAATAAAAAGTAGGATGAAATTTGGGTGAAATCTGGGCCTATTAAAGTACAAACATGTCTTAACACTCGACCCAAATCGTTGTAAATTTTTGGGAACGAGGGCACGAACCTGTGCCAGACAGTTGCCCCCATTTGGCTATCTCAACAAACTCAATATGCAACAGCAGTAACAAGACGTACTTCTATGCTCCAGTACGCAGTGCCCTGTACCCTGTTCCCTGTTACGGTTCCCTGTTGCCGTGCCCGGCTCATACCCTTGGCTTGCGGCAAGCCTCCCGAACAGCTTTCAGTTCAGCTCTGCTCAGTCAGGCAGTAAGAAACCAAGCGCTGTGCTCCATCTCCATCCCCCGCACGGATGCGTCATCATGGAGCACTATTGCTTACACATAACTTAATGTTCAGATGGTCGGCCCAGAAGTTGTACAATTGAACGTGAAGCTCTTCCTCTCCTCAGCAGACAGCAGAGACAATTCTTCCTCCAACCTCGTCCACTTCCCTGTCATCCCCGAGAGTTTTTCTGCCACTCGAAATACATTTCGAAATGCGCTGTGGGAACTCACAGCAAATGCTTACTTCTTCAGAGGAGATCCCCAATGTTCGCAGGGGAACGCTCGTGCTTCTTGATGAACTCGTGCTCCTGCGCAACGGAGTAACATGAGGTTGGGACCGATCAGCGCAGCCACATCACCTACGTTCGCACAGAAAGAATCGCTAAAAAAATGCATGAAAAGTTGCCTTGGGCGTTTCCCAATATGGCTTAATTTGCGAATACAAGAAATTTCTACCTTTTACAGCTTCTAAAAACCGTCAACGGTAGGCCCAAATTTACTCCATTGACAAAGCCATGATGACTTACCAAAAGCTGTGCTACTGACGGGCGGCTGGCAGGATCCTTTTGGAGGCTGTAAATCACAAAGAAGTTTATGTCAAACATCAGAATAAGAAGGGAAAAAAGTACACCAAATTTACTCCCCTGCGATGTTGCTGCCTAACAGACGAAACACACGGCAACCTTAGCTGCTCTCATCAAGCAGCCCCCTCAAACTCCTCCCACTCTCTTATGAAGCCCATGCTGCCCTCAAACCTGACCAAGGTAGGAGTAGGATAAGGTAGGAGTTAACTGACCAGCAAGAGATGAAATTGCAGAACTCAGGAGAGAAAGAATCCCGTGGGGCTTCGGGTGCTGGCTTCTGGACCACCGTGTTCAACAGCTCAAAGTAATTGCTCCAACCACCACCACGAGATGGTTGATAAGGAAAATGTCCAATTGCGCACTCCAAAATACTAAGCCCAAGTGCCCAAGTATCGCTGTTGAATCCATAACTATCTCCACTGATTCTCTCCGGCTGCAACCCTCCCGAAAATGGCCCCAATTGACTACTTCATATATGCTCAAGCAGCATGTGCTATTGAGTGTGTGCTACATTGACCTGCAAATCAGACTGATCAGTCACAAAAAGCAAAATGGTATCTCATGCCATCGTTCGGCTGATGATTGGTGCATTCTGAAAGGAATATAACGACACTTATTTGGCAAGAAAAGCAGTACATACCCAATATCCTCATTGTATGACTTGACAAACTACATTCAAGAAAAGTCCTTGATTCACTACGTAAAAGCCAATTTCCTGCATTTGCAGTGCCAAGTAGCAGCTAGGCCTTTCGAACAATTGCAAGATTTTCCGGAGATCGATGGAGCCACTCACCGACATGTAGGTGTAGGTGCCCACAAAGGTTTGGCCTACATCCAAAGTGCTGGTAAGCAGGGTACTGACACCAAAGTCCGTAATTTTGACCTCACCCTCGTGGTTGAGTAACATATTTGAAGGTTTGATGTCTCTGTGCATGATATGGTCGCGATGGAGCGAGTTCAACCCAAGTAGCGCCTAGCAGGCCCATCAAGCGAAGCTCAAACGATTAAAAGGAGAATGGAGCCAAGTTGCTACAATGCAATTCAGCAGGCAACACATTGAACTCTGCAAAAACCCTCAAAGTGCAACTCCACTCTTGTCTATCCAACTTCTATGTCTTGCAAGATAGCCTGCTCAACTCTTGGGAGGACCACCCTAATATACTACTTTCAGACTAATTGCGTTGATATGCACCCTACTGAGCAATCACAAAAGTTGGTCACAGCAAAAAGAACCTCTCTAAAAAAGGAGACACAAACACACAAACTACGGACATTAACGTCGGCTCTTCATAATGTAAACCCCAGCCCATTCTCTTATCCCCTTTCAAACTACATCTTGTCCTTTTCCCGCTCATGCGACCTCTCATCCTTACACTTCACCTGCATTATAGTCTTTGCACTCTCATTCTGTCCCTTATCCTGCTTCTCAAAATGCACCTTTCTTATCCATAACCGATAGAAACAACAAACGAAATAAGAAGCTTTGCAAAGTGCTCTGCTATTCATCACGCATCCTGCCGGATGCGCAGTCTCCACCACTTTACTATTGGCACTATTTCAACCCTCAAGCTACCGTCACCGCATGTCTTTCATAACAATAGCTTCTTATCGTTCATTCCTTTACCTGTCGTGCCACCCCTGCTAGATATCGCTCTGGTAAACTTTCCCTTTTCCGCAGGACGTCTGCGAGGGATCCCCCATCCATGTACTCAAGAACAATCGAGATGCGTCCGTCGCTGTAGAAGGTCTGGTAGCAATCGACCACATGCTCTCGTCGTGTCTGATTTATTCTCAATTCTCTGCTAATACTGCTTCTTACTGGCTCCTCGACGCTCATTTGCATTTCCTGCACACCAGCAATCACGTTTGCCTTCCTGTGACCACAATACAGGGCAGCAAAAAATCCACTATCTCATCACAGTCGGCGTCTCTGGTTTATTTAGGCACTCGAGTGCAATCCAAAACACTACATTCAGGTTGCTATTGGAGTCACAGTGCATTCCTGCACGCACGCAAATCTTTGACATAAAAGGGGTGGGCTCAGACGACTGAAGTCAGGCTAAGGCCACGGTATTCAAGGTTTTGTAGTGCCGACTATGCCAACCTTGAGAGCAAACTTGCGTTTGGTGACTTTGTGTTCGACCAATGTCACTAGAGCGCTGCTTCCTCTGCCCAATACCATGATGGGCTCTAAGTCACTCAATGACGTCACGCCCGCATCTGCCTGTCCAAGTCCAACGAATCCAATACCCACTCTTAATGGACTGCCCATTCCCACACCAGCAGAGCAACGCAAACATGGCGGAGAAATAATCATACTTAAAGAGCCTCTGCAGGATTAGAAAATTGCGCGACCTACATAAGCTGCAGCAATTCCGCTCTGTCAGGTTCGGCTACAGAACTAATGGCAATCGAAAATATATTCTGAATACACTTTATTGCCATTGTTCCTGTCTCCAAACCTGACAAGTGCAAAATTACTGCAGGTTATTCAGGACGCAAGATTTCATGAGCGAATCTTGCAGAAGCACAATATAGCTCTTACTGCTTCACTTTGCTGCACAAAAAGTAGGAAGAATATCTGCAAGACAACAATCGGAATTAAGCCTGACATCACACCTGGACCACGAGCCCTCTCCGACTGTTGATGGTCAGGCCCCCGTCAGTGTATGTTCCACTTTCTGACCTGTGCATACCCCGATGTTGTCATCAGGAGCTTGCCATGCATTTGCTGAATTAAAAAGTGACACATACAGGCTACTGCTAATATTTCATGGGCTTTTCATGCGATGCCATCTGCAGGAATGGAACGAAATATGCAGGGAATGGAGAGTTCAGCCAGGGTAACACCAGAACCGAAGCATCTCACGCAGACAAAGGAGAGGGAAAATACTTACAAAAAGTCCAAGAAGGCATCTGTAGGTGTCGGAAGGTTGACACGCAAGTCCGACTCATAGGAGGGAGGAGCCTGTGCCAGCAGCACCAACAGCAGCGTCAGACGCAAACAACTATTCTGGCATAGCAATACGGGTATAGTAAGTCCAAAGTCAATGTAATAATCTTGATTTGCTAGAAGACAAGGACGTGAACATTCGCCTCCTTATAACTCCAAATTACCTCCAGTCTTACATTTCCTCGCACCAACACCTCTCTCCATTGAAGCCTATAACCGTACTCCTAGGGACCAGTCTGCACGTTCACTGACTTGACGTCCTTGCTCTCTCTAAGGCCGTGACCTAAAAATTTGATTGTGTCCATTTTCTGGCATTTCCGCACGCATTTTGTAACTCGTCATTCTCGGCGGTGCAGACAGACGACTACGTCTTGTAGCCACTGTATTTAATCCCATCCGAACTATTCTTGCTCCTGCTCAATGCTCCTCGCAGACATTCATTCTCGACTACCGCCAAAAAAACGAACACAAAGCGTCGCCATCAGCTCCCACATATGCAAACGAGAAAACGGCATCGCTGTCGTTCGCATTCTCCCAACATTCTGCACACACTCTATCATACGAATGCAGAAAGTTTCATGACACCACCTACCATCCTATGCGAGCTCTGAGGCATGCCCAAGTTCAATGCAGGCCCTGCGTCCGCCCAAGGCATCCTCAAAGGCAACCCTAAATGAGGCCCATCAGAGCCTGGTCCATTCGCAGGCCTCTCCCCCTGTTGCGGCCCTGGCCACTGCGATGCCATGGATGGCCTGAACCGCCCTTCGATACAAGCTCACCGTGATCTCTCTCTCCCTCCCTCCCTCCCTCCCTCCCACCCACCCCTCTCGCTCACCGCATGGATGCCTCACTTCACGCCTGGACACCTTTTCCAAGGTCAGCCAGAAATATGCTTCTGCAGCACTGACTGCACTGTGCCTGCTAGTGGTGCTTCTGGCAGCGCCGCTGGCTTTGAGGCAGTCCGGAAGAACTCTACCAACGTCCGAAGGGGGTTTCAAGCGTCCTTCGGCGTCCGTAGGGACGTGGTTGCGGGGCTGCACGTCCGCCGAGGGAGTACCGCGTCGGCCCGCGGCCCCCGCCCGCCGCCCTTCGGCCCTTCCCCCCCTCCGGCAGGCCAGCGCGCAGGATAGAATCGGGCCGGGGCCGCGGCCGTGACGTGACTGACTCGGACCAGGGGACTCGCATGACTAACTCTCCAACTCGGCATGGGCATGGGCATGGGCATGGGCATGGGCATGGGCATGGGCATGGGCATGGGCATGGGCATGGGCATGGGTGCATGACCTGTGGCCGTGTGGCGGCATAAGGGTCATGAACTCATGGTCCTTGGGAGTTGAGTTTTCTGTAGCACATTGATTGGGAGCAAATCAGGCAAGACATGGTTGCGCAGAAACGGTTCGTTTTCATGACAGCGAGGAACATTCCGTATCATGTTCCATTGCACCCATGGGACCTAATGTCTTTCATCACCCATACAAAACACGCGTTCAAGGCAGATGTTACAAACTTACAAAGGTGAATTCTTGTGATTCAGTTACACAAATTTGAAATGTCTAGCACTCAACTCAATGGCATGTAAGCAAAGTCTGCACTACTCTGATCTCAGGAAGCCTGCAGCTTGCCTTTTAGTGGAGCTGGAAGCCGGTATGTATCCGCCAGGCAAAGGAAAAAAAAATACTAAAAAACTGCACGGTCTTCCTAACCTTTTTTTCCTTACGGCAAAAAAAATTGTAAGCAATTTTTAAGTTGCAAAGAATTAGGTCGGCTTATAGTACTTGCTTGGGACGAAGGGCATTTTTGTAACTGCCGCATCATTCACCTTTCCTCTCACGTTGACCTTCAGGGGCGTGCCGGCTTTATGGAACCCATTCTTCACATATCCCATGGAGATGTTCTTTTTCAAGCACGGACTGAAGCCGCCACTTGTCACCTCTCCAATGGTCTCCCCGCTCTCGTTCAGGATTGGAACATGACTCCTAGCAGGAGCCCCCCCTGAAACGAGCCCAATTCTCCTCTGAGAAGGACCCTCTGCCAGCTGCTTCAGAATGACATCCGCTCCAAGGAATCCCCCCTCAGAGCGCCTCCTTTTGCCAACAGTCCATGCAAGACCGGCCTCTATGGGAGTGATGCTCTCGTTCAAGTCGTTGCCATACAGGCAAAGCCCTGCTTCCAGACGCAGGCTGTCCCTTGCACCTAGTCCTGTAAGGCGAATTTTATCCTCTCCCACCTCCAGCAGCTTCTTCGTCAGCTCCAACGCATGTTCATTTGGTACAGAAATCTCAAATCCGTCCTCACCAGTATACCTGAAAACAGGTTCAAACAGGTTAAGAGTTCAGACATGAGTCGGTTTCCCAACCAAGCTCCCTTCTTCTGTTCCGGAAAACAGTACAGAACTAATGAGGAGCTCGCCACAGCATGCTTCTCAGTCCCATGGAAGGACAACTGCGGAAAACATGTGGACTCCGTAAGCAGAAGACCATTGTCGTTGCCGTGGGGTATAAATCCCGGATGCAAAAATGTAAAAATCAAGTACATGGGGGGCCTGAGGTCCAGTGGCTGTACAGGTTGACCTAGCTATGACTTTGAGATTATTTGCATTTTGGCTCTTTGTTTCATCAGTGATGCTAATAGGCTTGCCTACATGCTTAAGTTTTCAGATTGGGAATGTCTAACGCACAATCATTTAGCCACTAAAAACGAAAGAGAGGCGACATGAGTGAAGTTCATGAGCTATCTCTTGCAATAGATTCAGCAGAAAGTTCTGCAGACACATGCAAACATCATAGGATACCGAAAAAAAAGTGGTCATGACTTGCTTATCATGGTTAGTGAAAAAAACACTGCATTGCTAGATTAGACAGTTTGATATCCCAACAACCAATGAAGGGTCTCTAAAAAGGAGACTTGTACTGCAAAGTTTCAGCGCTGCATTTTGAAAAAGCTGCCCTAATGCATTTGTACCAAATATACCTGAGAGAATTACAATTTATAAAACATCCAGGCCGTAAACGGCACAACCCGTCATTTACGCTAACTTTGCCACAAACTGTTCCATAATAACTCATCGCTTGTGGCTTGCAAGAAGAAAAGGATAAGGAACTGGCAACAGCACAATGCGTCACATCTTATTCTAAAAAATTCAAGGAAATAAGAGAGGGGCTGTTACAGACCCTGTCCGCGTGAGGAAGCACTCGACGCCGTTAATCGCCATCACGCGGAAGTCACTGAAGTACATGGTGCTCAAGTCAACGTCTGTAAGCTTCTGCAGACTGGGGGCGGCAAGGGGTCCCTGCAGGGCTAACAGTGAGCGCTCGTCATGGATGTGCCAGTTAACATCCTTTCCTTCTGTCTTGTATGTGGAGAGATGCTTGTCAAAGTGAGCTGCACATACAGCCAAAAATAAATTCATCACACCACGGCGTTCCTGCAAAAAAATGTCATCCTGAGTGCCTCATCCTTAGCATAGGCCAAAGGGACAAGTCAACTAGCTCACCGACGTTGACTGGCAGTAAAGTAAAAACAGTCTGATCTAAAAGCGCACCTTCCCTTGTCTTCTCTAATGCTTCCACGAATATGAAAGCGTTCCATGACTGCAGTTGTTATAATAAACCATCTAGACATTCTTAACAACTGACAATCTACCCAGCCAGTTTTGCTAAACGGACATCTCTTTCCCCTAGATCGTCTACCAAGTGTCCTAGCTAGCCAACTTCACTAACAAGGAACAAGGTCAGCAGAGAGGGGCTTACCAAGATCCTTCTCGCGACAACCTGCATTGACTACGAGATAGATATGCGCGTCGTCCACCTTAGTGACTACGGTATCATCAATAATACCCCCCTGCTCGTTGGTGATGACAGACAGCGAGCCAGTGCCCGGCTTCAAACCTGCAATGTCTCCCACTACGAGAGTTTCCAGAAAGGGAATGCAATCCTTGCCCTGCACAGCGCCATAACGCAGCTTTCAAAACAGGCTTGCAGGGCGGGCAATGGGCCGATTCCCAGTGGAAAGATATGCATTGCTGAGAATGGTTGTAGCTTAGAAGAAGGAAAGACGAAAATCATACGCCTCACTCTCTAGGTCAGAGTACGGCACCTTCAGGCTGAGGCCGCACATGTGGGAGACGTCGAAGATGCTGCCGTTGCTGCGGCAGTTAATCGTAGACTCAAGGATGCTGTCCTTGTACTGGATGGGCATGCTATACCCTGCGAATGGCACCATTTTCCCGCCATTCTCCACGTGGAAGTCATACAAGGCCGTCTTCTTCAAGCTCTCGTCACTTGCAAAGCGGCGCACTCCCCCTTGCAGAGTCTCCCTGCTACTGCTGCTGCCTCGTTGAGCAAGCTTTGAAGACTGGAGGAGGGCGCGGCGCCACATGGCGGCAGTGGAGTGGAAGATATTAGGGTTTCACTGGGATATCCTTGCCCTAACTTTATCCCTTTGCTGCTACTCCTCTTGCTCTTCCTCCTCCAGCACAACTGCTCCTGCTGCTGAAGCGGAGGCCGAGACTCCATTGAGCGTAGTTGTGGCTAGACTAACCAACCACATCCTGACACGTCATCAAATAGTTAACACGTGGCATCCCTTGATTGGCTTATTTCTCTCAAGCTGTGCGTTGAACGGAGACCTGCAGCGTGCTTGGAGCGGGGCCCCGCCTGCCCGCGGCCTCAGCGCAGGGGGGGAGCCTGGGGAGCGGGCGCTTCTGATTGGCCGAGGAGAGGGAACGGATTGGGGCGCTAACTGGACACATGGAGGCAACGCTCCCTTCTAGCCAATAAAAATAGAAAATTTTGCCACGTGACGTGTCATAATTGGTGGAAAATAAGTACGTCTTCGCTTGACCAAATAGTTCATGTTTCTATGACGCAGTTACAGTTATATAACTAGCCGTTGTGACTTCGACTGCTTTTATGATGGAATCATTCGATATCTGGAACTGGATTGACATAGGAAGTCACATTGGACGGCGATTGCGATCGTCGCGCTGCGGCGTTGCCACGTTGTGCGTTTTCGGCCCTCCGATTGGCCGAAAATTGAAAATGCGCCAACGTGGACGAAATGCCCCGAAGCGAACCACAGGTGTGCAAGAGGGAATATTCGAATTTCTGGACGGAACTCAATAACTGCTGCAGAGAAATGACCGAATCTGCCCAATCCATGAAAATTTCTGCCGAACCGTTCGTTTCTGCTGCCCGTGAATCCCAAACGAGAAATAGTTTTTGGATGCCAACGTGGACGAATCTCGAGCAAGAAATAGCGCATGGAATCTTTTTTTGGAGCGGGCAGGCTGCCCGTAAGAAAATAAAATCCCCTTTCACCCTTCCCTGGATAACGTTTGACATGGCGCCTTCCGGCTGGCCGACGGGAAAAAATTCGGCTGTCCGCAGAAGGGGTGTATGCTGCACATCGTACTTTCGTTTTTCGCGAGTATCCAATTGGAACATGTCACGCGTATTTTATTACACGTGGCATTTCATCATTGGATGATATCGCTTTTTATGCTTCTTTTACATAATTTTTCCCAACTCACAAAATCTAACTAGAAATTGTATAATGACGTCATCTAACATCACAATATCCTCACCCGCCGCTCCCTCCATATAGCCGTCCTTCAAAACAAATTGATTTATCAAAACAATTGAACTGAGAGAATGGAACTGTCCCCGAGCCCTGTAACTGCGGCATGGCGAGGCTCAGCCAGGCGAGGCGTGCAGGGCAGCCGCGTGGCCGCCCGTCCGCCGCCACTTTGCTCCCTCCCTCCCTCTCTTCCTCCCCTTTTGACCCTTCACCCTCTCCCTCTATCTTTCTGCATCCGCCTCTCCTTCCTACAGGCAACTGACTGACGGAATCAGAGTTAGGAGGCGAGACCGGAGGGAAAGTAGCAGAGCCATGGCGACGTGCAACATGGCGGCAGCAGCCGCTCCCGGCGTGCTCGCGGCGCGGAGGAGCCCTACAGGGCAGGAGGTCGGGCGAGGAGACGCGGTATCCCTGAAGACCGCTCCCTCGTTCGTAGGGCTGCGCAGTGGCAAGGGCCTTTCGCAGCAGGCGGGAGTTTGCGCTGCTGGAATGGAGGCGCTGAGCAGGGCGGTGGATGCTGCGGGAAGCGCCGGCAGGGCTGCTCCAGCAAGGCGCGCAAGTGTTGTTGTTGCTGCTGAGGGAGGTGCGTTTGGTTTTTCGTCTATTGGGTTGTTTGCCGTGCATTTGGGTGTTTTTGAGGCAGGGTTCTGGATCGACCGTTTGAATGTTTGCAGGGTTTGGAGAGAAAGGCTGCGTGTATCGGGAAGTGAAGGAGGAGCTGCTGGTTTGCTTGTTCAAAAAATTATTGGAATGACGGCAACTTAAAGGATGAATGCTATGTTGCTGAGTGGTGGATGGCCTCCCTAGCTGACAGTGCAGCTTGATAACTTCAACCAACTGAACTGCAACCCATCAATGGTTCTAGAGTTGCCTCTTTTCGCGAGGCATTGAATGGCTCGCTTCCTTTTAGAATATCCTGTTTTGCTGCATTGTCTGAACTAGCACATTGAGAATGGCATGTTTCTGAAGCTGATGTGTCTCTGGCAGAGATGTCATTTGTAGTCTGAGTTGTTGCTAGACTTGGTTTTCTTTCTGTGAGCGAACCTTTCCACCTGTACTTGGCAGGTTACAGTTACTTTTCAGTGCGTATGAAAGTCCTTTTGACCTGGTCTAAAGCTATGAGTTGCATTTAGTCTACTTTTTAATTGTCTGTCTTGGCTAAACCGGCGTAGAGTCCATTACAATGAGTTTCCTAACATAGAGACTCTACTTTACTTGAACCATCAACTGCGCCACCATTCGCATTTTCAGGATATGGTTAGCTGCGCGCTGGGAAGAAACTATGCCAGCGAATGTTGACACCGCCATTTGATTGGAATTAACGTGCCTTCAGATTTGTTTATTTGCCTTGATACTATAGCTAGCTGCTTACTTGACTGAAAAGATGCTATTTGCCTGCTTGATTGAGCTGCAGGTGAGGGACGTCAGACTGAACTGAAGGACTACCGAAACATTGGAATCATGGCTCACATCGACGCTGGAAAGACTACCACAACTGAGCGTGTTTTGTACTACACGGGAAAGAGCTACAAGATTGGAGAGGTCCACGAGGGCACAGCGACCATGGACTGGATGGAACAGGTGTGTTCTTTACTGCCAACATTGGGGTGCATCTTTCAAGGATAATTGACGCGGTTAAGCTTGAGTATTAAATAGAGTATGAGCAAGTAACTGTGACGATAGTTTTTGCTGCCAAGTACCATGCTTTAGTGGAAGACAGAAATTTCTTTTCGGCAACTTTTTCACAAACGGGTGCTTATCTATGTGGCCATGTTTTTGTCTATTGCAGTTGCTCCTAGCTATTTTTGCTTAAAGCGGGGTCCTCTGTGTTGCTGTTCAGGAGCAAGAACGTGGGATTACAATCACCTCTGCTGCTACCACATGTGCATGGGATGGATGCCGTGTCAACATCATTGACACTCCGGGACACGTGGACTTCACATTGGAAGTTGAGCGTGCTCTAAGAGTGCTTGACGGTGCTATCTGCCTCTTTGACAGTGTGGCAGGAGTGGAGCCGCAATCAGAGGTGGGTTCATGCTGCATTTCCGGTGTTGTGGACTCAAGAAGAGAGAGAGGAAGAGAGAGAGGGAGAGAGAGAGGGAGAGAGAGAGAGAGAGAGAGAGAGAGAGAGAGAGAGAGAGAGAGAGAGAGAGAGAGAGAGAGAGAGAGAGAGAGAGAGAGAGAGAGAGAGGGAGAGAGATGTTGGGTTGTCTCATTTCTTCAATGATCATCGACATTTACCATCACAGCTGACTGACGGCCTGATAGTCTATTGTAGAAGCCGGACGCAGTTCAGGGGTAAGTGAAAGGTTAAAAAGTGATGGAATCATGGAGGACTCTAGCTCGATGGTCTTATTCGTATGGTATCGTCGATTCAGGTTTTCTGTTGTAGGATTACTGCAGAACTCTGGAAGACGCTGGTTTTTGGAATTTCTTTCTTTGATTATCCTGGTCTGCGATTTCGTTGGTTTAATTTCAGAATAGTTGTAAATTCTTGATTCTCTCCCGAATTTGTCTATCTCGTTGGCAGCCTATACTGTATTTCGTGGGCTATTGCAGATCAGCAGATTGCTGAGTGTTTAGTCCTCCGTATGGTTGCAGACCGTGTGGAGGCAAGCAGACAAATATGGGGTCCCTCGCATCTGTTTCGTCAACAAGATGGACCGATTGGGTGCAAACTTTTACCGTACAGTGGACATGATTATCAGCAATCTTGGAGCGAAGCCGTTGGTGGTGCAGTTGCCAATCGGAGCAGAGGATGTTTTTCAGGGGGTGGTGGACTTGGTGAAAATGCAAGCTATAGTATGGGATGGAGAGCAGTTGGGTGCCAGTTTCACGTACACTGATATTCCGGAGGACTTAAAGGCTAAAGCTGAGGAATACAGGGCTGCTCTCATTGAGACAGTGGTGGAGCTGGTAAGTGAACACTGAGTCAGTGCATAGTTTATTTGACAAATTTGATGGGTCGGTGCATTTTCAAGCTGGAAAAATTGTACAACGCAGTACGGAAACATATGGAAATGTATTTGTTGATCGTTTGTGGGGTTTTCCTTACCTGGGAGATGGTGGTTGTTGGCAGGATGATGTTGCTATGGAGGCATACCTGGAGGGGGAGGAGCCGGATGTAGAGACTATCCAAAGACTCATTCGAAAGGGAACAATCGCCATCGACTTCGTACCCGTGCTCTGTGGCTCAGCTTTCAAAAACAAAGGAGTGCAGGTTGGCACCTGAATGCAGTCCCTTTCGTTCGTATGTGTGTGATGATGATGATGTGATACAGCTCAAGCAAAATCATGCGTCTAACTCGGAGGTTAACTTTTGTTCTCTGCAGCCTCTGTTGGATGCGGTGGTGTCGTATCTGCCTTCGCCTTTGGACCTTCCTCCCATGAGGGGTTCAGCTGTGGATGATCCGGAGACATTACTTGAGAGGGTTCCGGATGATAAGGAGCCATTTTCAGGATTGGCTTTTAAAATTATGACCGATCCCTTCGTAGGATCACTCACATTCGTGCGTGTATACAGTGGGCAGCTCACAGCGGGTAGTTACGTTATTAACAGCAACAAGGGCAAGAAAGAGCGAATTGGACGACTCCTTGAGATGCATGCCAACTCTCGGGAGGATGTTAAAATTGCTCGAACTGGAGATATTGTTGCTCTTGCCGGACTCAAGGTAAGGATGGCATTAGGATTGTTTGGATCGGTCGCTAGCTGATCTCTAAAATCCAACATAAGCATTTGTACAATGCAGTGAAATTGCAAAGAATTCATGGACCCAGTTTGACAGAGATTACGATAATGTGTAGAGGAAATTAGGGTTACATGGCTCGAATATGGGAGGGGAACATTGGTGGAGAGGAGGAGGGTAGACATTCTGAATGAATAGGCAGAGCCAAGCATGTCTTTGCGAGAAAGTAGAAGCTTTTGTCCTCCATGTGATAATCCGTATGAGACCAAAACGATAAATACTTGAATAAATTTGATGTAGGGAAATATTTGGGGTAGTCAATAAGGGGTCGCTGAAGGAGGTTGGTGCACAGTGCATATGGAAAATATTGGAAAACAAAATGATTGATTCTAAACCTGCGTCCATGAAAGCAAAGACTGGGCATTCCTGTTAGTTAGCTTAGCCCCGCTACGGTAGGTGGTGGGAACTCCATTTCGACAATTCTGCGTGCATTCGTTTTCATTCCAATTCTGCAGGCTAACATTCCCGTCAGCCGTAACAATAAGCATTTAGTCGATTGGTTTATCACAGTGTTGCAGGGTCAAACCTTGAATGCTTGGGCTGGGGCATCCTGGCTATGACCGCATTTTCAACCGATATCGCGGGCATGTGCAGAAGAATGACATCTCTGAGTTTTGATTGTCATGGCTACAGGATACTATCACTGGAGAGACTCTGTGCGATCCCGATAATCAGGTGATATTAGAACGCATGGATTTCCCTGATCCTGTGATCAAGGTTGCAATTGAGCCAAAGACAAAGGCGGACGTAGACAAGATGGCTAACGGACTCATCAAGTTGGCATCAGAGGATCCATCATTCCACTTCTCACGTGATGAGGAGACAAATCAGACAGTCATCGAAGGCATGGGTGAACTGCATTTGGAGATCATCGTCGATCGCCTTAAACGTGAATTCAAGGTGGGTTATATTCTCTTTCTGTTTTCTTGATGAGGAAAAGCAAGCTAATGCTATATGACCATGTTGTTGTTGTTTAATCGTAACTTCCTTACACTTTCTGAAAGAAAGTCCGTTATGTGGAGAGTTCGATGGAGTTTAACTTGAGTTGAACATGAACAGCTCTGACCTGCTATCTTTGTATGTGGGGGTTCAGGTTGAAGCAAATGTCGGTGCACCACAGGTGAACTACAGAGAAAGCATCTCAAAAACTGTTGAGATTAAGTACACGCACAAGAAGCAGTCTGGAGGACAGGGTCAGTTTGGGGAGGTAGTTATCAAGTTCGAACCTCTCGAAGCCGGCTCAGGTTACGAGTTCCGCAGTGAGATCAAGGGCGGTACAGTTCCAAAGGAGTATGTTCCGGGTGTCGTGAAGGGTTTGGAGGAATGCATGCAAAATGGAGTGGTGGCCGGGTTTCCCGTGGTGGACGTGCGCGCTACTTTGCTTGGTAAGCAGCCTCATATTTAAAGAAACTTTTATCCCTTTTGCAACCTCCTTCCTTTTATCCATCTGATTCTTTGGTGTAATCTTACGTTGGACCTCCATAGATATGATGTTCACGTCAGTTTAGCCTCTTGTGTGCAGATGGGTCATACCATGAAGTCGACTCCAGCGTACTGGCCTTCCAATTAGCTGCCAGGGGTGCATTCAGGGAGGGTATAACAAAGGCGGGACCCAAAATTTTGGAGCCGGTGATGAAGGTGGAAGTTATCACACCTGAAGACCATATGGGGGATGTTATTGGTGACCTGAACTCCCGCCGTGGTCAAATTGAAAGCTTCGGTGACAAGCCTGGAGGCATGAAGGTGTGAATCCGTAACTGCCATTTGAAACTGTGTGGTCTGGGGGTAGTCCATGGGATGCTGAGAGGACCTCACATTCTTTGCCTATTAGCACCTCCCTTCCTAACTCCTTCCACCCTCTCCCTTCTCCTCCCCCCCCCTCTGCCCCCTCCCCCTCCCGTCTCCCTTCTCCCCTCTCCCCCAATGCAGTTGTTTGTTAGAGAAATTGGCTCTCTCTGGACCTGCAATTTGTTATGCTGTTCATAGGTTGGTAAGATTTTTTCTCCGCAGTTGATGTTTGCAGAATGCTTTCCCAACAATCACCACCTTACGCCCTTGTCTTGATAATGCTGCTGTTGCCTCTGTGCAGGTGGTGAGCGCCTTGGTGCCCTTATCCGAGATGTTCAACTATGTGAGCAACCTCCGCGGCATGACTAAGGGCCGAGCCAACTACTCAATGCAGCTCGCTAACTTCCAGGTGGTGCCCCAGGCTATTCAAACCCAAATTTCCGCCAAGGCACAGGGGGCGGCTGCATAGGTACTGTACCGGGGAAACATGGAAGTCCTGCATAGGCCTAGTGTTCAACTGTGTTGTTCTGTATGCTTTAGGTCTCTAGGGTAGTGGTAGGAGGTGGGCAACGCGTGAAATCATGTGCAGATGATGTGATCAGGTCATGGATGTACCGATGACGAGTACATGGCATGGCAATCTCTGCATACCTCGTTAGTTTTCTGACATGCAGAATGTGTGTAGTAGATGGCCGTTGTGTCTATTCTGTATTCTCCGCAACGGCTTCATAATTAAGTTGTGTCCTTCTCAGCCGTGAACGGTTGTGAGACCTCGTTGAGTAATGTTCGGATTGATGATCCACTTGAACTGTTACTCCGTTGCAAACCCTAGATCTCAACATCTCTTGCGCCTGTCAAATCTATGGCCGTCAAATGTTTCAGGAAGTGGCAAATTTGGTGTCAGGTAGTTGCAAACTTGCCGTTAGAAAGTTGTACTATTGTTAGTCACAATGCTTCAGCCACTATTGCCAAGCTGTTTGTCAACCTGTCTCCAAATGGCACAAATGCACGTGTTCTCAACTTCGTCGCCTCTTTGCATTGTTGCAATAAAAAGTAACAATAAACCAGTTTATCATATTCTAATATGAATTGGAAGTTTGCCGCGCCAGGTCAGTTTGACGAGCACAAGTGGTGCACTATAGTGGCAAGCACCCTTTCCCAAAACAAAAGACAGTTACTGAAAGTAACCCACACTTAACAAACTCAGTAGCACTTCAACACTTGCTGATTCCACTCTCCCACATCCTCCTCTTGCTGCTTACACACTCATGCGTACTTGCCATGAGCAACAATCTACAACACAACTCTATAATTCAATGTTATCTTCAAATCTCAATCCTAAGATGCAATCCCAAGTCCCCCTCTGTACTGCGAACATCTTACCACACTCAGCTGACCCACAAAGCGATGCCAAAGGCGGCGGCGGAGGCGAGTGCCCCTATGACAGTGGTGGTAGCCGCGCTCTTCCAGGGGTCCGTGCCTGTGAAGAGGCCCTTCACATAGCCGAAGACGAAGAGGGCGCTGAGGGTTGTGCCGATGGAGACATACAGCGCTGTCTGCACTCCAGGAATGAAGAAATAGGGCGATAGGGGCACCATGCCGCCAACTGCATAAGAGCTGCCTATGGTGATGCCACTGATAAAAGCACGCTTCGGGTCAGGAGCCTCCATCCCTCGTTGGAACCTGCACAGGTAATGGAAGTGCTTCGCTTTGAAATGACTGAATGGAAGCAGTGATTTTGGCAAAACCAAACAGAACTCGGTGGAATGTGTGCAATTGAATCGTGAAAATGAGGGCCAAACGCAAAAGTTCACTCGTACTCAGCAAGTCTCAAGCCGTAATCTTTATACTCGGAAACACAAGCATTAAAAGAAGGAAAAAGGAGGGCAATATTATGGTGTAAAGTGTTACTCACTTCATCATAAAATCGAGCCATTGACGCGGCCGTTCCCTGAGTGCTTCCACGACTGGAACATACTCCTTCGACGACAAACCATAGTCCCGCATAGTTTGAGCCGCGCTTTCAGATTCTGCGGCAGTATGAATGTGGAGCTTTCAGTGCAAAACCTTCGATTAAATAGTTTAAAAAGTCTCATGCTGTTTTTTTAGCAGTTGTTTCTGGATCTTGGAACAGTATACTTCACGTCAAAGCAAGACATGATCTGATAAGAAACCAGCTCAGCAGCTTTCTTTCACGACATGCAAGACGATCAGAACTGAGTTGCAGAAACCTTGATCAGGAGCCGTCTGAATTTCATTATATTCACGCCTCCTCTCGCTTTCATAACTTTCCCTTTCACTTCGACCTGCGAGATATCTGCCCACATGCACCACGTGCAGAAGTAAAGTTTATGCTGCTCTTGTCCTTGTGAAAGGTAAAATAACAACAAACTCTTGCTGAGCTGCCCTCTACTGCCCAAAGGTCTATCAAAACATCATCCTGACTGCGCATTTCGCCTCGTTCCTCCACTTTCACAGAATAATAATGCGAGCAGCCTTCTGCATTGACAAGAGAAAAAAAAACCAGTATATCTTTTATACATATATACATACATACATGTAAACTGCTCACCCTCCAAGCCCCATAGAAATGGCTCCTGCTGCAACTTCAGCGAGCCCCGCCACGACCACGATCCTCGACGGCGCGTCCGCCCCCGAGAGCCCCGCCGCCAGCGCGAAGGGGACCGTGAGGCCGTCCGCCATCCCCAGCACCACGTCCCGCACCACCTCGCCCTTGCTGTCCCCCATCGCCCTCCGCCTCCTCCTCCGCCTCTAACCCCCCTCCAATTCCCCTCCCCTCCTTCCTCCGCGCGATATAGTCTCTCTCCTGCTGCAGCCTCCCCTCTCCTCCCCTCCCCCTCCCCCTCCCCCTCCCCCCCCCTCCCTCCCTCC
>CM074816.1:495417-510857 GCA_037447605.1 Zygnema circumcarinatum
TCCCTTCCTCCCTCCCTCCCCTCCTCCTCCTCCTCCTCCTCCTCCTCCTCCTCCTTCTCCTGCACCTGCACCTTCAGGCTGGCTCCAAAGGAAAAAGAAAGGAAAGGGAAACAAGGGGGCGAGGACACTCTGCCTGAGGGCCGCCCTCTCCACTGCGGAACATACTCGAGCATCAACCAATAGCGACCCGACACGTGAACCAAAAAGATGACGTGGCGAGTTGCGATTGGAGCATGTTCGACTTTTTCGAGGCGGGCCCATTGGGGAAAGGCCGAGCAGAGGGACAGCTGGCAGTAGAAGGTGACGTGGTTTCAGGAGGGACGGGCACGTGGCCTGCAAATGATGTCCTGGTTCGCTCCCATTGGTGGAAAAAAGCGACTTATTTTATATGCCGACCGTCTCTGCCACGTGTACGCCACGTGGAGGAACGAGCGCTGTCGGCGCTTTGGAAGCCGAACCGGTTCCAACGGTAGCGTTCACACGTGCGTCAACGAACCGGCGTTGTTCGTCGGATCTTCCCTTTCGCTTTGACGACTCGGATTGCAGCTCACAGCCGCATGTGCGGTTGGGGGCGCCGTACGGTGGTACGGGGTTCAGGGCAGGCCTCTTCAAATACGGGAAAATCCTAAAATACCGTAAATAGATTGATTATTCATGGGACAGTTTGAGGTTGATTTAAGGGGGTTGACCGTAAATACCTTAAAAGGCTCAAAAACGTTAACCTTTTTTTGGTTTAAAAAAAAAAGTGAAGTGTGTTCCTTTTTGTACCCACGATGGCTATGTTTTCATAGGTACATGACTCTAGTTGTTGGCTTAACAGCACAGCTTTAAAATCAGATGCAAACTCTTTAAAACTCTTAAAGATTTGATTTTTCCAATCAATCAAAGCACTTTTTTCATTTGGCAATCATAGCATATAACTACTCAAAAAAACCCTAAAACCCTAAAAACCCTAAAGACCCAGTTGCATCCAAGCCTTGCAGACCCATCCAAAAGCTCTCCATCTCCATTTCCCTCCCACCTGAATTACTTCAAAGATCACCGTTTTAGAATTCATCATAGCTTGGAATCCTCCTCGCAAAACTAAATTCCAAATCATAACCTCCAAAGTTCTGGGTTTTAACCACAAAGAAGAAACTGAAATTAGAACCAAAATTGGAAATGATGCCATGCCATGCCATATTTACGGGGTTTTTTAAAACCAATTTAGGGGACAACCCCTTAAGCCGAATTCCCGTATTTGAAGTGGCCTGGTTTAGGATTTTTGGATATACGGTCCGTACGGTTCGGTATCCGATCCGTACCCCGGTACCCCTTTCCCCCGGTTCGGTACCCCTTCCCGAAGCATAGTCCCGAAATTCGCGACTCTGTCTGTTTGGAGGGCTGTGCTGTGCGCGGGTCGGTGAGAGAATGCGGGTCGTGGTCTGCTCAAACCATGTCTTGCCTCACTAAGACAGTCATGTTGCGATGGAACTTGGGTGCATGGCGCGACCAGTACCATGTGTGGAGCATGGCCACCACCACACGCTCGCTCGACCGCGATTTTGCGAAATAGAGGCCGAAAACAAAACTGGTTCCAGCAGAGTGGCCTCAGTGCTGAGATGGCGAGTGACACATGGCATATAAGGATGTGGCATTGGTCTCATAGAAGCACCCCCAATGGAGAGTGGCTGAGTGATACACATTCTACAACAGATTTTGCAAGCAGTGGCAAAGGCATCGCCTACTGTAGCCTCTGGCTGCTCGAACGATAGATTAGGATAAAAACTAGGCCAGACTATACTATAAGTGAAAAATTAGTACTGAGGATGCTCAGCTCCTTTTGGGGGTTTAGGGATGCAAATCCCTGTCGAAAATGAATTCCCAAATTTCCAAGTAATTCCCAGTTCAAGTTTTAGACAAGTCATCGATTTGAACAACCGGTCAGTGCACTTCAGTGCACACGTGAACAGTGCTAATTGGTCTCAACCGTGCATTGCTCATTTCCATCCCTTGGACGAGAACAATACATAAACGCAACAGCTGCTGGAAATAGATGGGCACTTCACTTGCAACGGAATAACAAAACGGGGACAACTCTTTTTCCTGATATCTCACAACCCTTTTTGCTTCAAAAAATTCCCAAACGAATCTCGCCAAAATGTGCAGACGCACGGCTTTGATTGACTGACTGACCAACCTAATGCTAACAACTGCCTTAGAAAAATCCGAAGCTCTTTCCTGCTCCGGAAGAGAATAAGCTATATTCTCCAATATTGACTTCACAATTCTCCCCCGCAAGCACGCGGGGTCGAGCAGCTCCCATGTCCTCAAACTTCCCCGCATGGGGCCCTCTCTCCTGCCCCACATGGTGTTGCTCTCTATCACTCCCTCCCTCCTCCCCTCCTGTGCCGCCCGAGGCAGGGGTGCCCATACCCACTTGGGGCACAGGCACAGGCGCAGGCCCCCCAAAATGGAAAAGTGAAAAACTGACAGGATCAGGAGTAGTGGGCTTGTTCCTTTCTGAAGGTGCCTCCACTGGCAGAGACTGCACAGAGAGGGCTGCTCTGGATAGACCCACAGCCATGGCTCCCCCATCCGACCCATGGCCTGCGAGAGAATGAAGGGGAGTAGCCCCTCCGGCCTCCCCAGATGGCCTTGCGGTTGTCTGTCTTACCCCTCCTCCACCCTCAAATGCAGACTGCATGTGTGACATATGGGCAGAGCTGGAAGGAGGACGGACCAATCCCGGGACGCCATCTGGCACATGAACAGGATGCGTGGTAGCCGTGTGTCTCAATCCTCCTCCAACAGGGAGACCAGTTGAAACCATTCCCAGCCTGCCATTCCCAGCTGCAGGGATATATACTCCCCCCAACGTCGGTATAGGCAGCATTCCATTTCGACCTCTGGGAGCCCACTGCGGAGAGCGAGCTTGGTAAAACCCCATGGGTTGCCCTTGAGCTTGTGGGTTGTTGCCAGGCCTATGCCCAGGGTTCAGACCTGTGCCTGGTGAGAGATTAGGGGGTCCCATAAGCCCCCCTGCACCTATAGCAGCACCCGACATCCCCATTTGTGCATGACCAGATGGCACTGGTAGAACACCCTGCCCTCCCACAGTGGTGGGGGGGAGGGGCATCCTGCTGTGAACTGCCCCTTTAGATGGAATCCCTTGTGAGACATGAGGGTTCGGACTCACTCCATGGGGAGGGGACCCTCGATACTGCAATCCTGTGTTTGAGCGTTCGTCTCTGCTTGTAGGATGCCCCCCTAGTTGAGTATGGCTGGAAACTGCAGACCCCTGATTTGCAGGACGCTGAATTGGCTCTGCAGCAGACTCAGTCCTCCCTCCAGTTGAAAGTGGTAGGGTTGCTCTGCTGGTAGCCCCCACAGCGATATCCCCTCCCCCAAATTTTGCAGCCCCTATATTCTCTGCCACTGTTTCTAAGACAGTCAAAGGTTGCGGAAGGTTGGCATGTGCAGTTTGAGCGGCAGAACTGGAAACAGCACCTGCTTGGGCTGAGGTAATGCTTGTTCCAACGACTGAAGGCAAAGAGGTTGATGAGGATAGTCCTGACCCTTGGTGCATCGTCGGAAGACCTACTTGGATTTCCCTCGTCATGGATAGAGGTAAAGGTTGTGGAGGACCGATTGCTCTGTTTCCACTCACATCGTTTTCTCTCCCGTAATGCCCACCCGTCTGTCGATGACCAATGTGAGCTATACCGTGCTCTATACTGTTCCCCCCTAACTTAGCATCCACTGGTGTATCCGGACGATGAGCTTGTACCGCTGTTCGCACCAACCCTTGTACAGGAAATGAAGAACTTGGAGAAGGATACGCAGTAGAGGGTTGGGGTTGACCGCTACCAGCACTCGCTGAAATAGGTGGAGAAGTTGAGTTTCCAGAGAGTCCTGTTCTTACGGAAGACCCAACTCCACTAGTAACTGCTTCAGAGAGTCCTATTGAAGGTGGTGCTCCTATACGAGGCCCTCCCTTCCACGCTGCCATTCTTTGTGCTGAGCTCGCTGCTTCACTCTCGGAGACTCCCTCACTACTGAGGGGTGGGAGAGAACTTTGCTGCCTTGATGAGGAGGAAGGTCCTACCACCCCTTTTCCTGTGCTTGCTACAGCTGCAGATGTGGTAGCAAAAGTCGCCATACCGGGAGGAGGCCATTCACTTGCCAGTACTGTAGCCAATGCTGCCCCTCCACTGCCTGACCAAGCTCCCCCTCCTGCGTTCAGATGACTGTTTACCTTAGTCTGCTGTAGAGTATGTGCAGTAGAGAGAGATTCCCCTTTACTATTGCCACTAGTCAACAAGCCACTCGTGCTGGATGTGCCACTAGATGAGCTGGCCAATTGCGCAGTGCCACCTGGCCCGGGTTCCCGGGTGACAGTTGGCGAAATTCCCCTCAGTTGTGCTTTCAGCCCCTCGTTGTGTGACACGCTAGGGACTGCTTTATCACCTCCAGATATTGCCCCTCTCTGTACCTTTGTTGGTGACGGTCCCCAGGGTGCACCTGGTCCAGGCCCTGGTCCAGGTCCAGACCTGACAAGCCCAGGTTCAAAAACCTTAGTGTGTGATGAAGTTGACAGCCCTGCAGAGTTAATGCCATTTTTGCTACCTTCCAACGACATCCGTTGCACTTTTATCTCCACATCTGAAACACAACTATGCGGATGGTTTTTCCTGTTTCCGTCTGACTTGTCGGATTTCCCACAAGCACATTCCTCCACTCCACTCGCCATCACAGGAGACTTGTCCCTCAATTTGCTGCCTTCTTTCACTCCATTCTTGCCATGCAAACCTTTGCCTATTGTTGAAGATTGTGCTGTTGCACCTTTCTCATCATGACTTGTCGTTGCCTGTTCTAACGTTACGGAGGCAAGTGATAAGGATTCAGCTCCTGAAATGGACCTTCCGGGTCGATTAGTTGCATAGGAAGGGAGGGCTGCACGAGTTGAGTTTCCAGATGCAGAAATAGAAGCTGCCGATGGACGCAAACTAGCTTTAGAAGGAGAAACTGATACTACGAAAGCAGGTTTGGTTGCCTGCAATACAGGTTTTGGCAAGCCCTTCTTTCCTTGAACTCTTTTTCCAGGTGATGAGATCACGATTCCGGGCTTTTGCCTTGATATACCACCTTGCGATCGCTTTGTAGCATCAAGAGAGTCTCTCTCCCACTCTTCTGCCGATAGACTGTCTCTCCCACTGTTCCCAGCCTCCTCCTCTCCATCCCCACTATCATCCCCACTCTTCTCCACACCATTTCCGTTTACCTCAGCCCCTTCTGCTCCTTCTCTACCTTTCGTGACATTCACGTCCCCACTTCCATGCTCTTCCTCATCATCACTGCCTGCAATAGAAGTCTTCCCTGAAGAGGGCCAACTGGCTACGGCGGAAGAAACGGAGAAAGGTAAAGGCCCATTTTCCTTCGACTTCCCAGCAACCAAGTAGGTTTCACCCTTTCCCGTATCTTCTTCCGCTTTGCATTTTTCTTTCCCTTTCAATTTCTCCTTTCGTCGCTGCTTACGCTCCTTCTCCTTTTGCTTTCGTCTCTCCCTGCGTTCCTCCTCCTCCCTCTTCTCATCCTCCTCCTCTTCCAGCAACTTGTTCTGCAAAACAGCTTTAAGGTCAGTCACCAGCCCTCTTCTAAACCTCACCTGCATACACTCTGCGAAAGGTGAACATCCATAAAATACATGCCCACTTTACAGCACCTCCCCAAACAATTCTAAACAGAACCATTATCGAGCTCACCTAGGCAACTCATAATACAAAACTAGCGGTGGGATTAGAATGCAGCCACTGCGAATGTAACAACACCTCTGAAAGAACGACCTGAATACTTCCACCCATGCGGAAGTCGAAAAATATCCCTTTCTAACGAAACAAGAAGCAAAGACAAGGGTCTCCTCTACCACTAACCTGCTTCTCCAGTGCTGAAATCTCCTTGCAGGCCACTCTCACACGCTCTTCCAATAGGCTCAATGCCAAGCACACGAATATGCTATGAGCATTTTGCCGGGCAGTACCTTCACGAAAAGCTTTCTCGACCTGCTCCCCAATGTCAAGCAAAAGGAATGAGAGCATAACATCACCAGCCTTCACTACGTGAACGAGCTTTGCCCAGTGTATGATGATAAACAAAAGCCATTTGTCCCAAAAAAAAATCTGCAAGTTCCGACAGACACCTCTTCCTTAGAGAGAGGGTCAACTAGGACCTCCTCACAGAGTATAGCAAACATCACTTGCTAATTTTTTGACTTTTTTATTGAGCTTAACACGAAGCTCGTTCATAGTGCATATGATGATAAGTGGATCAAGAACATGTGGAGCTAGCAAATAGTATACCGTATGCATTCTCTTACCTGCTCCTTGAATATGACGGTTGCAGCATCAAGAAGGAAGTCTCGGGCCAATTCCGGACTCTTTGCATGCTTTTGAGGGCGAAGACCATCCCCATCCAGTTCATTCCCCTCTTTATCAAGGGCTTCCTCCTCCTGATCTCCCCATACCCATAAAGTTACAAGGGTGAATAGGGGAAAGTCCCGTGCTTGGCCGGATGACTAGAAGGAAAATTCACACTAAGTCCTCTACAGACTACATCTTGAATGGTGATCTTTCATTAGCCGTATGCTTCATCCTTGCAGACCAAGGAAAGCAACCAAAAACGACTGTTCGCATGAAAAGATAACATAGAAGAAGGGTCTCAGAAACACTGTAAAGATGATCGGCTCAGATCCAACAAAGAAAGAAATCACCCCATCCATCCTACCACATCAGATACGGCGAAAAAGGAAATGCTAACCCCCTGCAGCTAAAATGCATGTAAGACATAAGACAAATAATGACTGCGAAAACAAACGCCTTACCTCTTCCTCCTCCGCCTCCTCTGCTCGTTCAAAAAAACGCTGAATGCTCTCCCCCTTCGTGATGGACACGTGGCCATCTCCCACCAGAAGGCGGCGATGCACGCAGAGTTGGCCCTTAACGGCACACGCCTTCGCCCACAGCTCACTGCTTCTTCCGTCTCTCTTCCACCCCCTCACAGTGAGGAAGCAGACTGCTCTCCCACCAAGGTCTAAGCCATCCACATGCACACTTTCAGAGAGACCCACATCCTCAAAAGGCAAAATGTCTCCCTTCCCTTCTGCTGTTCCCAGAGCCCACTCAAATTTCTGATACAGACTCGCTGCATCCCCGAGAAAGCATTCCCGCCAGTCCATGGACAGGGAGTGATCTGTAACCTGCATCATCGAGAGAGAGAGAGAGAGAGAGAGAGCGAGAGAGAGAGAGAGAGAGAGAGAGAGAGAGAGAGAGAGAGAGAGAGAGAGAGAGAGAGAGAGAGAGAGAGAGAGAGAGAGAGAAAGAGAGAGAGAGAGAGAGAGGGTTATGTGAGAAGGGAACAAAAACCCAAGCCTCTTCAGAAAGAAGCAAGACCTCACAGAATGAGCTTTGAAAGAAGCTAACGTTTGTGCCAATTGATGTCAAAAGCTTTGTATAGAGACCG
The DNA here is from genome assembly GCA_037447605.1 of Zygnema circumcarinatum. NCBI lineage: Eukaryota > Viridiplantae > Streptophyta > Zygnematophyceae > Zygnematales > Zygnemataceae > Zygnema > Zygnema circumcarinatum. Next base: position 502,915 of record CM074816.1, read on the forward strand.
TTCATGTCATGATATTTTAGGCAAACCTCAACCCTGCATATGCAAAAGACCTTCCCCTAAAAGTTATATTGCATTCAAATGTGAAACTGAAGAGTGCAGCTCCTACAGGATGTGGACAAACAAATGTTTTCCATGGGAGAGATACCGACCTCGTATCGAAACGCAGTATCGGCTGCACAGAACCATGGCGTGCATCGAGGGTCTTTTCTCATCCGCTTCAACTCCTTCAACTCCTTGAACTCTCGCAGCACATTCCGACGACAATCTCGGCAAAACCGTTTATTCTCAAATCTGCAAGAGAATCCAAAGACAATTTAAGTCAAAAAATGCTGAGAAAAGACACGTTGACAAATTCACAACGATGCTCGTGCAGACCTCAATGGCGTCTGAAGCTCGAAAAGAGAATTTACAAATGTTTCCAGACATATGCTTCCTGTGATAAAGATGGATAAAAGAAAATTCTCATAAGTTCGGCCTACACTTGACATTATGAACGACATATTTTCATATTCTTTACCGAGGCTAAACCTCACCTGAACATAAGCCGCTCTATAAAGTCCTCTTCCTTCATCCGAAGAAGAGATTTCCGAGTCTCTTCTCCCAAAGCTGACCAGAAATCTACAAGGGCTTCACATGACAGTCGCGCTGTGTGCAGCGCACAACTTTCTTTCATAGTGTGCCCCCTCCCACTGCTCCCCAAAGTATTCTGGCTAATCCAACCCCTTCCATTCCCCCCACACGCATCTGGGTACAAAGACTCCCTTTCCTTCTCCCTCGCCCTCGCACTGTGAAAGACCTGCAGAGATTCAACCAACGAAAGTTTCTTGGCATCTTTTCGAACCACTGTTTGCATGCAAAATCTGGTCGGTCTTCGTCCATTTATCGAACTCGTAGAGGTAGTGGAGAGTACACTTCACAGCATCTGCTACCTTCTTTACAAGTTGGCGTGGCGGAAGGCATGGTTGAATGGCACAATAGAGATGGCCTATAATGCGGTATGTTGTAGAATTCATTCATATCATGCACTTACCTTACGACTTGCTTTTGAACACGGGCACTGGTGAACTCATAAAACCGTAGAATGACCTTCCTTTAGTTCCCTTGCAAGTCCCTAAAAACAGATCATTGTGCAAGATTTTAGCCTATCACGGAGCATGAGGAGGAGTGTGACCTAACCCGCTCACCTGTATAGGTGTTCCCCTAAGAAAGCAGTCGAGCAATGTGAGCATGGAGTCTCGTGTAGCCGCAAGCCCCCCCCATGGATGCACCAAGGGGTCATCCGTATCGTCATATAGAGCTGCATGTGTCCCATTGACACCCCTCCCAGAGCCCCCTCCCGAGACATATCCATTGCTTCCTCCACTACCTTTAGAAGAACCTCCCTGCTGACCTTTGCCATAGAGGGTAATCTGGGCATAGCCCTCGACCAACAGCCCGTGGCAACGAGAGCAGTAGAGGTTTTTCCGCACTTGCTCAAATAGTGTTTGCTTGTCAATCCGCAATAAGTCTCTCCTTTCGTCAAATGACAATGAGTCCCAAAACTGCCACAGAGAGCAGGCGGAAAAAAAACCAAAAGTATGGTCAAGACTAGAAAGCCTCGCAGCTGCTGTGCTATAGACAGACAAATCAACACACTCCAAGATATTTCTGGACCAATCCAAATGCATACGACGGAAAAGATACAAGGTTCGTGAGGAGGAAGTTTACTTAAGAACCCTGACGCGAGCACCTATTCTCTCGGGCACTATTCTTGGTAATAACTCTTACACATTGAGAACATTGCTTCTGCTTCCAAAGCTTCAGAATGAGAATGTAGTCCGTGTGAAGGAGAAATAGACTCTACATTCTACAAAGTCATAGTTTGCGGACTAGAAAAAACAACTAGCCTATGAAACTGCCATACTGCCATGAAATAAGATCACAATACTTGGTCTGACTGACATCTTCTCGCGAATGCCTGCTTCAATTGCGAACAATCATGACCGCGCGATATATACACAGCTAATAGCCGTCAAATACAACATTTGTCTCACTCTTCCTGTTTCGATCACACAACGCTCAAGTCAACCCTTATTTCCGTTACTCCGAAAATTCTCTACAAACCTTCTTCCAATGAAATAAGCTGTTAGGAGAACATTCACTTTATTTCATCAAAGTACGATTCTAGCTGCCTGCAGCTGCGATTGGAGAAAATAACAAAGCACAAAAATTATCGAAGGCACTTTCACGTCATGGAGAACTATCCATATAAAACTGGACCTGCATAATCGTAGTCGAAAACGACAATCCAACAGGCATACCTAGCAAAGTCAAACTGAGACAATTGGCAGAATACAAACGATCCCAGCTAATTCCAGAACGAAAAAGTATGAGATGCCTCTGGTCGTGAGACGTATAGTAAACCCTTCATTTCAAGAATGGGAGCGGAGAAAGCTCCCACGGCTTGTCATTTCTCCGATGACTTAACCGAAATGCCCTCGAAAACCCTAAGGCACTGTCAGTTCCTGTATCTTTCCACTGGGCTAGCTCCTGATTCAGACTACAGTAGGCAATCTGTGCTGAGTGCAAAATTAGGGTTTCATCCCATGAAAACCAAGCTCCTGCACTCTTACTAAATAACCTGCGCACCGCCATCAATTTCCCCCCCTTCAAAAATCGCACCACTTCTGGTGCAATTTCAAAACGCTTAACCTCCAACAGGTCACCCTTGCAGAAAGTTCTTGATTCTTCTTCCGCTTGGAAACATGATTCCTTTCTGGATCCTAAGCGTTCCTGGAGAAAAGCACAGCGAAGCTAACAGAACCTACGCCTTCAAAGGAGTAAGATCTGCACAATGGGTCCTCCTGATCACGCCAACAGGTCTGTATGCGAATGCTTCGGTCCAGTTCCGCAGCAAATACCTTCTGCAGCTCCGTCGGCGTGACATCTTCCGCTCCCGACCTCAGCCAGAGGCTGCCGCGCGCCTCTGCTCCCGATGCAAGGGCCGCCCCGGAAGCGAAACCTGCCGAGCTCTCAGAAGAAGGCCCTCTCTGTGATGCAACAGGCATCTTCAAAGTCCCTTAGGGCTAGCGCCCTGCATAACTCGAGCGACAGAACGCCCTGTGCTCCTTATCCGCCCTTCCAAAAAACCCTAAAACCCAGCTACAAGCTCCCCTCTCCTCCCTCTCTGTGTAGCCTCTAGAAAGGTCCTTGATCAGCGTTGCGCAGAGGCCCGTGGCGGCCGGCGAATGGCGCAGCAGGCATGCAGGCCGGCAGGCAGGCAGCAGCAGCAGCAGGGACAGCTGTGGCGCCCGGCGAGGGAGGGAGGGAGGGAGAGAGGGAGGGCGGAGGGAGAGGCAGCAGCGCGGCCGTACGGCGCCCCATGGCCATGCTCGGCAATGGCCATGGCCATGCCTACAGTACAGTATGGGGGTGCCGTACGGACATGGCTATGGCCATGGCAGCCCGGGGGGGGCATGGTGAGGGGGATGCCGGCCTGCCGGCGCGACCAACCGGCTGGCAGGGTTTCAGGCTGCCGGCCGGCAGCAGCGGCCGGCGGGGATGGCGGGTAGGTACACCATTGGGGACGACTGGGGGACATCCCTGCGGACGGCGACCGTTCACCGGAGTAGCTGCCAGTTTTGAAACGGTAAAAACCGCGGTTACCAAGGGACGGTTTGCGGCCGGTTTTTAGGGCTGCAGGGTTTTAGGGTTTGTAGGACTTTAGGTTTTCAGGGTTTGTATGGGCTTTAGGGATTGAGGGTTTTAGGGTTCGGTTTTTAGAACTGGAAGGGCGTACGGCGGTTCGGGACGGTCAACGCGCACCGCGGTGGCCCGAATGGGGCCATCGAAGCGATGGGCCGACGGCCAATGGGGAAGGGCCACGTGACACACCGCACGTGTGTTGTCTATGACATTCCGCTTGTCTCGCGCTGCCACGTGGCACTCCAAACGGGAAGTACGATACAGTAAAACCGAACAGGTTAAGAAAAAAAACTTCAAATCAGTTTCTCAAAAAAAACCTTATATTTGTGAGCAGGTTGAGAAATTGAGAAACGAGTTTACTTAATTTCTCTGGTTTTGAAAGTTTTTTTTTGAGAAACTGGTTTTGAAAGTTTTTTTTTTTGAGAAACTGGTTTTGAAAGGTTTTTTTTTTGAGAAGCCAAAATCTTTAATTTCCTCAACCTGTTCGGTTTTACGGTGGAGCGAACCGTACGCACGTCGCGGTTCGGCCTCTCAAGCGCAGTGACGTGACAACGGGGCTACATGACTCCATGGCATCATGATGGCTCCATGACGACTCCATCATGGCTCCATCATGATGACTCCATGGCTTTATCATGGCTCCATCATGGCTCTATCATGGCATCATGATGGCTCCATGGCTCCATCATGGCTCCACGGCTTCTTCAAACAACATCTGTTCTCATGCCCTGCATTTCAGCTAATGTGGAAGTCTGGCTGGCTGGTCTCAACGCCGCACACAACAAACCGCATCACACACCGGTACGAGATCCAATGGGCTATGCACGGCCACTTGGCAGCAGCCATGGCGTGCACGTGGCAGGCATGCATGCATGCACGGCGGGGGCACATGGTTGGGTGTGAATGCGGAGGCCACGGAGGATGTCAGGTGGGCAAGGGAGACGCATGGATGGCAGGCATGCATGCAGCCGCATGGTCAGCAGGGCGCAAACTCACAAGAGGTGTGAGATTAGCTGCAACAGTGTCAACCTACACAACGAAATGCTTCCAGGAAAGCAACTTAAGTTCTTGGAAGATGGTGGATCTCATCTTTTTTATTAGAAGAGCTTTACAACAACAAATGGAAAGAAAAGAGGAGCCTTGTCCAGTGAACTTTATCGTTGTTCACTTTTCTCGGCCAAGTAGTGTTCAAGGATGTCTTCTTCATCAATGTCTGCAGCACAGACACAGTAACCAATCATAGTAGTTAGCAAAAGCCAAAGCGGGGCGGGGCTTTATAATGTTGATTATAAAGCAAGGGATCGAGCAAAGTACTTCACAAAAGCAAGAAAACTCGCACCACCGAAGTTAGACATGCAGAAAGCAGCAAGCCCCTTCCTTCTACTCCTCCCTCCAAACTCCGACTGCCGATGTGCATACAGAACGCACACCACTTACCTCTCTTCCTCCCCTCTCCACATTCCCCCCTCCACTAAAACCCTCCCCCTTTCCCTGCCCCCTTCTCACTTTCTCCTCCCTTGCGACATAGAAACACGCAGCGCATGGCGGACCTCACCTTCTTCATCAAAATCTTCATCAAATTCATCGTCCTCCTCTTCCTCTTCCTCGTCCTCAACCGTATCCACTTTTGTGCCACCTCTCTGCATGCAGAAATCCCCACACGTCACGTACGTAATCTATATAACAAAAACGAAAAGTACGCACTTTCCAGCGGAGACCTTCACCATGTTTGTCAGATGTGTGCAGCATAGGAGGGAGGGGACCTTCAGAGAGAGTCTGCACCTGCATGTGTCGGCCACTCTCAAACCATTGCCGGCCCGTCATCCTCTTCTCCCTGCTCGCGCCGAGAGCGGAGTCGGGCAATAGTCTGCTCTCCCACCACCAGCAGCAGCAAACTCTCTGCTCAAAAGATGTATGCTCAGCATGGAAGAGTTTCGCTTCAGAAAGAAAAGGGGGAGAGAATGCTGCAGAGAAAGGATTTCAGGGGATTCTTGTAAGGGAGATGTGCAAGTTTTAGGCTGCTTAGGTGGTGGATATTTTTCTTGGGAGTTATCTTACTTGGCCTGTTCCAGTGCTTGCTCTGCTTCAAAGAGATCGCGCCAATCAAGGAAAGTTTCCATTGTCACTGGCAGCCCATGTGCCTCTATGACCTGCCCATCCGTGAATAAAGAGTATCTGTAACTTAGCGACAAGTGACGAAAGATCAAGTCCCCTTAATGAATTCACCTTCACTCTGCTGCTTTCTCCATCTTCTCCAGCTTAAAAAAACTACTTGCACTGATGGTTTTGCCTCCACAGTTATGCGTATGACTACTCTTTTCCTGGTCAGTCTGCCCCCACTGAAACTGACCGGCTTACTCAGAGTTCCTTCCCTTTCCCTTTCCATCAGCCTACAGCTGAAGAAACCTGCACTCCACTTCAAAACAACTCACTTGCCTACAACCACACAATTTCAACCCCAGAACTGTGCATTCGTTACCTCTTCCTTCTCCTCCTCATCATCAGCATAGTCCGCGTCTTCTGCAGAACCGTACTTCTCTCGCAACCAGTCTTTAGCTGTTGTTGCGAGTGTGTATATCATCGCCATGCCAACATTCTCTGCAGCCTGCCTCCGTGGCAGAAAAAAAACAGACATCAACCAGAAGGGGAGAATAGGAATTGCTGCTTCCTCGCCAACGTTAAAATCTGTCTATCTCTAAGCTCCACTACAATTCTCCACTTTGTCTGACACGCAGCAAGTCTCCAGTGAAAGCATTCCTCTCACCTCCTCCTCCAACTGCTTCTGAAGATCGGCAACATCGGCTTGCTTTACCCCCTGCAAGCTGTAGCAACAACAGAAGTATCGCAGGAGCTATTTAGGTGGTCTGCACGGTATGGTTGCTAAGTGGCAAGAAAATGATTCTCTTAAACACATCACATGCGCAGAGTTTACTAGAACTCCTTTAGGGTAAGTGAGGGTGCATAAAAGCAGAAATAATATGAGGGTGGACGAGCATGCCATGAAATAAACAGATTGGGTTTTGGAATAAAAGTGCGAATTTGGGGGAGAAAATAGAAGACTGTGGCTCTAATCTTGCCCTTACCTCCGGACAGTTAACAATGGCGGTTCATCTGGATACTTTGGAGTGTGTGCGAATATTAATGCCAGCCTCACTGCCAGCAACCACAGTCCCTCGAAAAGCCTCAGCCACAACGCAACTACGCCTCATATTCATTCGCATTGTAACATAAAGCATAGACTATGATCAACAGCAGAACTAACTTTAACCGCCCAAACAGAAGGGACCCCTTTGAGCCAAAGAGCTAGCAGCTTCTGAATAATCCAAAACACACAGCTTACCAGGTATTTCTGTCGGCTCATCCTCATCATCTCCCTGAATGTCCCAACACCTCAATAGTCTTCAGTCCATTGCATAAAAGTAGACAAGAAGGAAAGCCTAACGTAATGAACCAACAAGCAACATATTTTGAAATAACCCAGCTCGGGTCAAGCCCTATAGACTACTAAGGGCGGCAGAGCGCATCACCATGGGTAAGATTGTTATTTGAAAACATCGATTGCTGGTTGTCCAACTTGTATCGGAGCTGTCGATCTCTGCACGCAGCTGCTGTGACCATATTGTCAGCCTAAAGAACGGAACAGCTTGAAACGGTTGCGGATTGCAATCTCGTGACCCAGAATAAAATCATAATTCGAGTATAGAATACAAGCAGTAACATGAAACGATTAATTCTTATTCATCTACTGTCGGACAATGCTTGAACAGGGTAAACGAAGACGACCTCTTTATACCAGCAACATCGTCAATTAATCTATGGGTTCAAGTATCGCCCGAATTCCCAATGTACTTCCTAATGTTATTTAAACGTGGAAATGCCATATCGGGGCTGCCTATTAAAATAGAGACTCCGTTGAACATCAACTCTTTGCAAAAATTTACATGCATCCAAATTGTACTGTCTTGTCTTGTTTCAGGTAAAATGAGGCAAACTTAGGTCCGCATCAACTGAAACCCCCTTCGTTTGCAAACACCGTCACAACTTCGTCAAGACTTTGCAGGGTTTTCGGAAATAAAACTTTTTCAGAGAACAGACCGTCTTGCTGTCTTTCAAATGTGCAAAGCCTCTTTCAAATGTACGGAGCGCAACATGAGAGTGCGAGAGAGCCATGGCGCAAGAGAGAGAGAGCAGCACCTTCAATGTCGTCCATCAGAATGGCTTGGAGAGCCTCAATTTCCATCTCCTGCTCCTGCTCATAG
>CM074816.1:511872-589479 GCA_037447605.1 Zygnema circumcarinatum
CGAAGCTGTGTTACAGCTAGTCGAGTTTGCCGTACCACTAGCCATGGCCGAACGTAAGCAACCCAGCATTTCGTTGCTAATTGGCAGCTTGTTTCTTCGTCACTTTTCAGTGCGAATTGAGCTTTGCTAGACCTGAATGCACAGACGTGCAGTCTAAGCTTACCGACGGCGAGAGCATGCGAATAGCGAACCTGACGTGAACTTGCTTCGCTTCGTAGTGCAAGCGAGATGCTCTTTGCAACCACACTTTGTGAAAATGCCTCGTGGAGCATCCACGCCCAGCACCGAATTCTGGGTTCAGTTGATATATATAGCCCCTTCTCAGGCAGGAAGCGCGTATCAAATTGGTTAACCTGACCATAGACATTCCAGCTAAGAAACATCACTGAAGTGCTTGTTTTATGCAACATCTGAAGTTTCTTTGACCCAATAGCTCGCTGACACAGCAGGTTGTTAGCACTAGCTGGCGCATTGGGTTGCTGCGTATATTTCCAAAAGGAAGTCAGACATATACGATGGTGCTTGGGTAAGCTACCAAACCGGAAGTGTGCTTCACTCGGCGCACTGGTAATAAAGTTAATTGAGCCTAAAATGGAAGAAATTCCGGATAAGTGAAGACTAAAAATGGCTAAATCTACAGCTCCACCTGAGTGACTAGTTATACTGCTTAAAGGAGGATAAACTGTCCATCCTGTTCCAGCACCTACTTCCACTAAGGCTGAACTCAATAAAAGTAATAATGACGGCGGCAATAGCCAAAAACTAATGTTATTTAAACGTGGAAATGCCATATCGGGGCTGCCTATTAAAATAGAGACTCCGTTGAACATCAACTCTTTGCAAAAATTTACATGCATCCAAATTGTACTGTCTTGTCTTGTTTCAGGTAAAATGAGGCAAACTTAGGTCCGCATCAACTGAAACCCCCTTCGTTTGCAAACACCGTCACAACTTCGTCAAGACTTTGCAGGGTTTTCGGAAATAAAACTTTTTCAGAGAACAGACCGTCTTGCTGTCTTTCAAATGTGCAAAGCCTCTTTCAAATGTACGGAGCGCAACATGAGAGTGCGAGAGAGCCATGGCGCAAGAGAGAGAGAGCAGCACCTTCAATGTCGTCCATCAGAATGGCTTGGAGAGCCTCAATTTCCATCTCCTGCTCCTGCTCATAGTCTGCTTCATGCCCCCCCACACCACATCGCTCACATACACCGCATCACCCACTGCATCAAGGATGCTCCTAACATAAAGGCACTATCAAGAGCCAAGAAAATTCCTGAAATCCGCAAACCCTAAAATTCCACTAACTTTGTAATACTGCTGCCGTGGATTTTCCACTAAAGGGCCGTGAGGCTCACCTGTCATTTTGGAGAAGGCAATGGAAGCTCCTCCCGTGCAGGGCCAAAATTAGGGTTAGGGTTAGGTTAGGGTTTGGGCGAGCGCAGGCGCTGGAGGGCCTTCCAACGCCACGTGGCGGCTGCTCATGCTTCTCCCCTCATCCATAGACGCCTTGTGTCCCGTCTACATGCACAGTTCCGTTGAAAGGGACTGTCCGCAGTGTTCGGCAGTACGCTTGACTGGGAGCAGCTGTCAACAAGAAACCCTAAACCTAATTCTAAACCCTCAGGAGTTTTTGGATTAGATTTGCCCCTCCAAGGGAAAGAGATGATATATTGAACTCACGATGGCAAAGCCATCCAAGGACCTCCAAGGTCTTTTTTTACATGTCCCATAATGTCCCTTCGTCTCGCGTTGACCTTGGCCTTTGCTTGATTGTAAGTTGTCGAATATGGAACATGGAACAACATGGGACATAGAACTGGAACAACAAGGAACAACATGGGACATGGGACATGGAACATGGAAATGCTGGAAATGTTTGTTCGTTTTCTTAAAGGCTTCCATTCCATCGATGGTTTCAAACTCCTCGTCTCTGACTCGTTCTCGAAGTCGACTCTAGTTAGTTGCGTGAGTCGCTCCCTGATAGATAGAAAGTCATTGTACGTAAAAATCTTTCATTACAATAGTGCGACACTTCGATCATAGTGCGACACGCATGCGATTCGGGCAAAAAATGAGACGAATTCGGCGCCTCACTGTTGTGTTCACTGTGCGACATCCACGTCGCATCCAAGTCGCACTATGAACAATACGTCGCACTATGGATGTTACGCATATTTGAACAATTCATTAACGAATTTCAGTCGAGCGAATTCCATATTCACAAATAGCCGAATTTTGAGTACTGAATTCGAAGTTCGTGAGATCAATGCCACATCCTTCGCCTTGAATTTTCTTACAAACATACCGATAGGGGGCTGCAAATCGGGTCAGTAGGCCGGTGGATCTACCATAGGTCGGCAGATCCCATATAGGTCGGCGCCCTCGGCTCCCATTGGCAGATATCCTAAAGTTGTGTACAAATATGTCCATTTGTAGGTCGATGCTACTCCCATAGGTCGGTCATAGGTACGGTCCTACCGCAACGTTCCAAGAACCACCTCTGCAGCTGACGTGTCACCTACCGCCTAAATTTGTCGTTAATAAGTAGGAAGCTTCCACGAATGCGACCTCGCTGACGCAGACTGCCACGTGGCACTGCCCGTCCCTATATAAGCGCGGCCAGACCCCAACCTGGCCGTCCGCCGCCTCCGTCTTCATTTTCTGAAAGCCTCGCAGCCTTCAGCGGCCTCCTCCTCCGCCCAACAATACAAGCTTACGTTTCTTGTATTTAATAATCCAGGGCTCAGGGGTTAGGGTTTAGGGTTAGGGTTACAACAGGTTCCAGCACGCGTTTGAGCGATGGCGTCCCTCGCCCCGGTGTTCAAGCACGGCTCGGTCAAGGTGCGGTCTCCCGCCCATGCCCTCCTCATGCTGCGCCAGGTGCCGCCTCCTCATGATGTATTATAGGATGATGGCCATGCTGCCATGAGAGACGTATTTCATGAGGGATTCAATGCCATGAGGGATGCATGTCATGAGCGATGCATGCCAGGGACGCATGGACTCATGGGGCGTACCATGCGATCATGCATGAGTGCGTGTTCTTGCAGGACGTGCGCGTGGTTTCGGAGAAGACGGTGGCGGTGGAGGACGGCGGACTGCCGGGCGGGGCTAAGGGGGAGGCGTCGGAGACCTTTCTGATGGTGCCCGGATTGGGGGATTTCCGGCAGAGCTACCGCTTCCTCGCACCTCTTCTGCAGGCCGCGGTGAGTTTTCCTTCCATATCAGGTATCAGGGGCTGCAAAAAATCGCTCATTTGATCATATGAAGCCGAGAAACAAGTGCAAGACCCCTTTCTATGTATGAGCTTTCTAACATATCTCACAAAAAACTGTTGGGTTTGATCGTGTTTGGAGATATGCAGGGTCATCGAGTGTTGGTCGCAGACCTGCGCGGCCATGGCGGGTCCTCCGTAGGCTTCCCCTCTTACACCCCTCTCGATGTAGCCAACGATATTGTGATCATTCTCGACAGCTTCAACATCACAGAGCCCGTCATACTTGTCGGTCATTCCCTCTCAGGGTACGGGACTCGAGACAGTTGATCTTACGGCTTAAGGCTGCTGCGTCTTTTCAATGTATTTAGGGTTTCTTATGCTTTCGTATGTGTAGGAGGGTGCATTCGTAGCCGTTGTGAGCCTAAAAAAACGTCCATAGCAGTCCGTGAAAGTGGGAAATTGGGAAGAAGCTCAAGCATTGCAAGCTCTTCCAGAACATGCTGTGATGTTGACTGGCTTTCATCCTTTCTTACTTCAAATGACTCAATGCGTTTCGCTGCGCTCGTTTTGACTCTCAGATCATCCGTCCTGAAAGTGGCTGCCACGCATCCCGCACGTGTGAAGGCAGTTATTGGTTTGGCACCGGTTGCACGGGACCTCCCACAGGTTCGGCAAATCCATGCATGCTGTATAACGTAAAAGAAACTAATGCCTTCACAATTTTTTAAAAAATTAGAAGCAGTCATGATTGCATCTCCACGCGCACATTCGTCCGCTTACAATGAGATAAAACCATTCATTGATTCTATTCTGGAAATTTACATTCTGTTTTCAGCATCCCAGAGAGTAATCTTGCTTCGTACGCTTATGATGAGGTTTTGCAGGATATTTGGTTTCGCCGGCTGAGCTACTTGCTGTTTGTGTGGCCATGGGGAGTCCCTTCCTGGATGACGTTTTACAAATCACTGTTCAAGTCAACTCCTCCCTCCGACCTCCCAGAATATGCAGCTGCTATGAAAGCATCTCTGCAAGGGCGCGGCCGACTGCGAGCAGTTGCGCAGTTTGCGAGAGGCAGCAAGCAGCCTTGCTTCGAGGTCAGAGTTCCCCTAAGCCCCAAACCCTAAACCCTAACCCCTAACCCCTACATACTCACTGGCGTTGAGTGCTTATTGTTAGAAGGGTCCATGAATCTGCCCATGAATGTCTGGTCTTAGATCATGCTTTGAGTGTGTGGTGGTGCATTGGAAGATGACTAACCGCATGCTCCTTTTGTATGTACATGCAATTTGCAGTCAGCCGCCAAAGTGACCTGTCCTGTGCTGCTCATTCACGGAGAGAAGGACCCTGACTTCGCGAGTCCTCTGAAGGAAGCGCGGGAGGTCGTCCAACTTTTGACTTCGGCGCGAATCGCAAAGTACGAAATAGTTCCCGACGTGGGCCATTACCCATACGTCGAGCAGCCATGGCTGACCAGTGAACTGATGCTTCAATTTTTGAAGGACTTATAGTACTCAACAGGTCTATACTGGATTCTTCCTACTCTTATGGAATTAATTTTGTTAACTTGTCATAGGAGCATCGCAACTAGGGTGCAGGGTCAAGTGGCCGAGAATGTTAGCTCCACCACTTAATGTACAGGCTACTTATTATCATATAAATTACTTCAAGTGTTAAAGTTTCCCGCAATTTTCCCCAAGATATAGCAGCATGTTCTCGAAAGCGAAAAAGCATGACGTTTCTTACTTTTGGTTTCTTTGTTTGCAATGTTTCCCTTGACCTTGTGGTAAGTACATGGAAAATGTTAGCCCTGACCTTCCTGCAAGCTATCTTAATATTCCATCCACTTGCTTTAAATATTCCTGCATGGACAAATGGCTCAACGGCTATAGATAAAAAGTAAACTTGGACGCAGGTTGACGAATCTTCTAAAGCAATGGCAAAGTTGAGTATCAGAATGAGTTAAGCTCACCAGGACAAATCATCTTCATCATAAAAAGAAATGACTGCGGCCTTTCATGAAGTTAAATCCACCTACTTTGTGCAAGACAAACATCGCGAAGGAGTCGAAAACGAAAGGGAGCAAAGACGAGTAAACGGCGACAGAATGGAAAGGGAAGCGGAAGCAGGACGGGGCCCGGGAAGGTAATTAGCGACAGAACCTGCATGCATCCATGCGGCAGCGGAGGGAGAGAGACAGTGAAATGAGAGGCCAGGCCGAGTCGAGAGAGAGAGAGAGAGAGAGAGAGAGAGAGAGAGAGAGAGAGAGAGAGAGAGAGAGGTGCAGCGCAGAGAAGACGGAGGCATCCGGTCAGACGCTGACCGTCAGAGAGGCTGCACGCGCGCGCTCCGTATCGAAAATACCGTCCAGGAGATATCAAGGATATACCGTTAAAATATCGGACCAAGCCGATATTGAAACTTGGCGCGATGGTGCGAGACTCCGGCGAGAAAAAACGCAACGGCGACGCAGAGTTTGGACCGTTGGATGTGTCACGTGGTCATAACAAAGGAGGAACCGTTGGATTTGTCACGTGGAAATTTGCAAAGGTTTGACCATGGATATACCACGTGGACTTTTGCAGATGTTGAACCGTTGGATATGTCACGTGGATATCACAAAGGTAAGCCGTCGGGTGTGCCACGTGGAAAGTACAAATTGTAAGCCGTTGGATATGACACGTGGACATCTGCGAAATTTTTACCGTTGGATGTGCCACGTACAGATTCATACAGATTTGACCGGGATATGGGCCACGGCCATCTGGAAGGCAGCGCCAAGGGAGCTAAAGGGAGAGTGGGAGGGGGAGGGTTTAGCACTGCCTTGGGAGCTTTGCCTTAGGAGCTCTGCCTCCCTCAGTTCGCCGGACGAGGGTTTTGGGCGGAGGGGAAGCAGAGGTCCATGGAGGCTGTGCAGGCGGCTGGCGGGAGAGGGGCAGGTCTTGTATTCCAGAGCCTGCCGCGCGGGACCTCTTCTGCTGGCTTCAGCTTTAAGCTCGCCCCTTTCCTCGCTGGCGAAGGCGAGGCCCTGCGCTTGAGTCCGCGAGGAAACCCTAATTTCGGGAGTGCACAGCTGGGAAGGGCTGGAGGGGTTCAGAGCAGGGGAGCGGTGGTGTCTGCAGCAGGTGAAGGGCGGCAGCGGCGGCGCAGTCACCAGGAGCTGCTGCTGCGGGAGGGAGAATCTTCAAGCACGGAAGGTGGCCATGGCGGATTGGAGCTGGAGGATGTCACGTACGGTCATGACGCTTCTGAAGAGGTTGGGTTTGATAGGTGGAGGAGAGGGGAGGGAGAGGATTTTGAAGTTGGAGCCTTGGGAGAGTCCCAGAGGAGGGGTAACGGGAGGGGTGATGGGGGGAGGAGCGAGGCAGATGATGACGAGAGAGCTTATAGGGAGGAGTCGGCAGGTTCGCCAAACCTGAGATGGCGTACTACTGGTGAGAATAGGAGTCTAGATAGGGGCAGGCAGGGAGGAGAGGGCAGGGGATATCGGAGGGAATTGCAACAGGTGGAAAGCAGCTCTGCAAGGGCTAATGGTGCTTTTGTCTATTCTTCAAACACGAGGAATGTGAGCATTAGGGAACAAAATTCTTATAGAAACAGAGAGGAAGGGAATGGCTTCAGAGGAGAATTGAAGGGAAACGTAGAGCTGGCTGAGCCGGTTGTACGAAGTAAAGAGAGTAAGACTTTTGTTGAGAGGCAGACGAGCAGGGGGAGGGAGGAAGATAACGATGACGACGATTCTGAGAATGAAGATGAGGCTGACATTCTCGAGAGGGGAGATGTGAGATTTGACCTTGGGTGTGAACATTTTCAAAGGTGAGACTGGGAAATGGGAGTTATTCTATAATATGAACCCCCTTTCTTTCTCGTGAAATGCACTAATCTTGTGACTAGCAAGTTAGATTTTGTTCCTTTTCAATGTAGTTCATCTGGTTGGGTTGAACGAAGCTTCAAGTGTTTGCAAATGATCATCATTGATTAGCTAAAGCCATTTAATACACGTAACTAATTTGGTCAACGTCCAAATGATTGTAGTTGCTCAGGATGTACATTGGAGCATCGCTTGGATGAACCTCCTGTTCTGAATGATGCCCGACGCTTTTTTAAAGGTCAAGGCTTTGATTCGTTCAGGCTGATTACTGGAGACGTGGTGAGACTCAGCGTTTGCCCCTTCCTTTTACTCTATTTCTTTTCTGTACCTCTGTTTACAGAATTGGCAGTCGTCATGTTTGCTGATAGCTCATGATGTCAGCACGTTCTGTGGATTAATAATGGAGTCCAGTCATGGAGAAATTTTGCAGTGGGAATGGCGTTGCCGGGCCAAATTGGCGGTTCGGGGCACAGCCGAAACTCCGGAGATAGGATTGTTCAATGAAGGCAGTCACAGAGTGGTGGACATCCCATCCTGTAAAGGTGAGCTGCCTGCCAAGGTCTGTCCATCATGGCATCATGGCGGCATCAGAGAAAGCGAGCAATCTCATTCGCATCTTTCGTATAACTGTAACTTCTTAGCAATTTGGTTCGGCATGTAACGAATACTTGTTGCATACACTGTTGGTTTTGCCTCGTCGGAAAAAGCGCAAAGATAGCAGCTTGGGTTCAATGGGGGCGGGGTGGTTTTGGGACGGGAGACAGCTCATCACCCAATGCTCAATACCACCGCTCAAATTGTTCGTGAAGGTATTCTCTTTCCTTGAATGTACAATGCCTTCTCGCTGTGCCCTTGGATTGTGTTCCTCACCTTCCGGCAATATCTAACGCGGAAAAGCAATGGGGAAGGTGTTTTGACGTGTGCAAAGTTGGATTGTAGTAGGTTTGCACATCTCTGCCTGTCTATCGTCTTCCTTGAATAGCGCCTTTGTCCTGACCCATCCTTTCCTTCCTTGTCTCCATGACAGCCGTGAAGCATGTTGGCATCCGACCCTACAATGAAGAGACGGGGATGGGCAGTTTGCGGTACATTCAGGTTGGCTGTCTTTTCCTTCTGCTTCTCTTTCTAATCCCAAAAAGTGCAGTGAGTTTGAAATTCTAACGTAGCAGTCCGTTCGCTGCCGTTATGCAGATGGTGCTCACAACTCATAACACAGCTCTGCCTGCAGCCCATCGCTACCACCATGGTACGCATCATCTCTGTGTCTTCCTCACTCATGGCTTTCGAATAACTTCTCTTTCAGTTAAATTTCATTTACTTCCCTATGCTATTTTGTTCTTTTAGAAGCAGTGCGAGTGCAGGTACAGACTATGCAATTCATTGCAACAGTGATTTCTGTTGCTGTCCTGAGGGTCTGAAAACTTTGGGTCTGCAGGGAAGGTTCAGCTCTCACTCGTGTGGAATGCGAGAGATGAGAAGGCGTTTGAATCGAACCTGCTAAACCCACTGGCCGAGGTTTGTAAAGCAGAAATTGGTCACTTTACTTTGTTAGGCTGTTTTGATGCAGAGCAAACACAGTTGGGCATCGGAAGCGACTTTAGCTGTCCGCACATGAGCGAATAATTCAGGAGTTCATATTTTTTACTGGAGTCATCTGCAGGAGATCTGGCGGAGAGGTGGACCAAAATCTTCTACCCCAGTGTTGCATTCTGTGTGGGCCAATTTTCAGACTACGCGTTCAAATGTAAGGTTGCTACCTGAGAACTTTCTTTGGATCATGAAGTATTTGCTAAAAAAAAAAACTCTTACTCAAACTGGGATTGAAGCACTTGTTGGTGTCTCGAGAAGCATTGTAGTCCAGCAAGATTTCGACTTGGAGTTTTCTTTCCCTCTTTTTGACTGTTCTAGGGTAGGTTCGGCATTGGTGCAAGCGTGATTGCATCCCTCCTACAGAGAAAGAGGAGTAAAGAGGAGGGTAAGAGGAGGAAGGAGGGGAGGAGAGAGTGCTCATGGAGGGAGTGTTTGGACAGGTCATCTTTGGAGGCAGATGGCGATGCCTTATTGGAGAGCAGCTGATGTGGCAGCGCATAGGGAGCACTGATGTGGCCTTTACACCTGGCAGCTTCGGACAGGCTAACTATAAGGTAGGAGCACCTGCTACCCCTTACAACTAACACCTACCCTTCTTATGTTTAAGAGTGCTGGATATGTCAGTTTAGAGCAAATTTGAGTGAGACTGTGTCTATAGCTGAGCTGGCAACATTCGATTGGTGGATTTTCGCAGGCTTTTGAAGTCCTCCTTGCTCGTCTGCACCGGGCTGTGCCACGTGGCAGCTCCGTGACGGAGCTGTATGCAGGGACTGGTGTGATTGGTCTAACGTTGGCGGTATCTCGGAGCTGCAGGTGCACATACTTTCTCTGAAGTCATGCACTTGTTTTTTTGCAGCTGGAGTGTAAAGCTGGTTGAATTTTTTTAGTTTCGGTGGGATATGTAAAGCAGCGAAAAAAATTGAAAAAAAAAAAATATTGTGGTTGGAATTCAAAAATTATAGGTTGGTTGAAGAGTCAGGCAATGCTGATTCACTTAAACCCAGAGCGGTTCGCGACAAGAGGTTGGATGTGGATTGAAGAATTTTGGATGGAGTAGTGAACTGATTAGTCCTTGCCTCGTGGCATGCAGGCGTGTACGCTGTGTGGAGGTGAACAAAGCATGCATGGCCCCCTTTGAACAGTCCCTGCAGCGCCTTCCATCCTATGCCGCATCCGTAGTATCATGGCATGGTGCTGATGCATCTACGGTGAGTCTCTCATGCAATACACATGACATACATAGACGTGACACTTTCATGAAGCAAAAGCAGAAACACTGCAAATGGTCAACAAGGAGGAGGCTGAGGGGGAAATGGATTTGGCTTTTCGGGGTTATGCAGACGCCGATTAAGTGGCTGGAAGGTGCGGATGTGGTGGTGGTTGATCCACCACGGAAAGGGTTGGATCCACCTGTGGTTGATGCTTTGCGGTTGGCGGCTGTGAGGGGGGAGGGGAAAGTGAGACAACCTTCAGCAGCTGCAAAAGAGAGGTGGGGACTGCTCCAAAAACTGGTTAAGCTTATGTTTCTATTTAAACTGTCTACTCTTATGTTTATGCAAGTTGAATGGGGGTTGGAGGCCTTATAATGAGGAGGCGCATGCATCTGGAGTGGACAATGGAATTTTGGAGGGTTGGTGAGAGTGTGGTTGTTGTAGAGGCCTTGTGTAGACTGTTTTTATTTGTGTGGATTGGATGAAACAGGGCCGAAAAGAGGCCATGGCTGCTAAGGGCGGAGGCGAATAAGGTGGGCGGAGGCGTAGCTCATGAGGACGAGGATGACTATGACAGTGTATGGCCAAAGACATTGATCTATGTCAGCTGCGGCTGGGAAGCTTTCAAAGAGGTGCTTATCTATCTATGTCTACTACAGCAACCTTCATGAGCTAGACATGACTTCAATGTTATGTGTGCATCCTCACTGAATTCTGGTTATTTTTAAAATTGAATGATCGTAAACGCAAACATTTGTTGGACGGCAATTGGAAATGCTGCAAATACTGTAGATGTATTTGAATGGTCCACTTTAGTAAATGCAGCGGACCTCTTTACTAAATGTGCTAATGATTTACCATGACCGTATTTTGCATGACACCTCAGGACGCAATAGCACTGACCCGTGATGACGCGTGGCACCTCTCCAAGGTCTTAGCTGTTCAATTCTTTCCTGGAACAGACAGGTACTCTATTTCTTCATTTGCTCAGCACTCATAGAGTGGTGGAGAGGCAACTGAACTTAACTGCTCACTCTTGTTGATAGGAGAAGAGCGAGAGAGAGAGAGAGAGAGCGGAGAGAGCGTCTTTTCATGTTCTCTAAATGCAGCAGCCCTTCACAGCCCCTTGGTAAAGTGTCATCAGGTCACATGAACAATGGCTGAACTGACTCCTTCCCTATTGGGTGCAGTATTGAGACATTGGCTGTTTTCAAGCGCGGCAAGAAGCCTCGAGAAAAGAATAAGAAAGCGATTCCTGGGAAGGTGAGAAGAAAGTGGAATTGAGGGCAGCCCGGAAATAATTTGCGGAGGAAAGAAGCTTATTGTTATTGCAAGTGAAGGTAGAGGTGAAAGTCATCATGATGGAATCATACTCCTCACTGTGTCAAACAGTGGGCTATAATGTATAAAATACCTTTTCCACTTCAAAATTCAAGTTATTCATCATATCATGTATAGTGTGCTCCCATCTCCTCCCTTGCACTCTGTCTTTCTTCACCCCCATAGCTCCGCATGATCCTCCCCACTCCCCTGAACTCCTTCCAGTAGTGAGAAGCAACCGCCCCCCCAGCGGCTGAGAGAAGGTCCACTTGAATGCCGTCATGGCCGTACTGTCTGCCTGAGCTGTGCACATACCGCACATGCGGAGAGCAGTCTCCGACCGAGCTGTGCGCATACTGAGAGCCCTCCCACCTTCCGCTGCTGCCGCTCCCTGCTCCCACTTCCGTTCCGTTCGCGTCCAAGGGTGCAGCGAGGGAGCATGCCTGCTTGTCCTCGTCGTATTCAGGAAGAGCATCAAGAGCTATTTCAGCCTTCTCTCCTGTGGGCCCGCGATCGAGGGCGACACAGAGCCCAACGTGAGTGGCTTTCTTGCCGCTTCCAAAGAAAATCTGCAAAGGCGGCAGTATTCGAAAGTCAGACTTGATGGTCCTTCAGTTGAAGGTTAGACAAGCTATGGCAGCACTTGCATCCCAGACAAGGTTTCCTCCTATGACTTCAGCTACTGACTCAACGAGCAGTTTCGAAGAAGTGAAGGCAGAGTCCTACCAGGTCGCCAGGTGCGATACATTCAAGCGGTACAGGGGAGGAAAAAGCTTCCTGGCGCAAAAACAGAGCAGCAAAATCACAAAGAATTTCAGTCAACAGCGTTGGGAGTAGAAATAGTAGAAGAGGCATGTTGAGAAAGGCTGAGACTGCTAAAGGCAGACGAAGAAGTCCAATTAGTATTTGAAGCCTCACCTGCTGGTAGGCATCACGAGGGATCCAAATGCCCTCTGAAGCAAAGGCACGCTGCACTGCACATTGGCAAAACACTGCTGAACCCCTCAGTACCACTGAAGAAAATGCTGTCGTCCATTTAGATTTGCCTTTCTACCACCACATGACAACTTTTTACTTTTTTCCTAATCCTTCATACCCAGTGGCACCTGGAATGCGCATGTGGAACATTTTTGCAAGCTATGTTATTGATTGCCCTTCCTAGACATGCCATTCACAAGCCTAAGTCCTTCACCAGGCAGCTTCATGCACTTTATGGCAAAAGGTTGGGGCGATTATCTCACCCAACCCGCTGCAGTCATAGTTTGGCCCTGCGGTGCCTCCCCACAAGTACTTGTTTGGAACTTCTCCAGCCGCCAAAGCAAAGGCAACAACACTGTTCAGCCTTTCTTCGATCTCCTGCCGAGGAAAAAACTTTGGATGGAAAGCCTCCAGTTCTGAAGACGGACGCAAGGCAGACATGTCGTTGGAAGAGAGCCATCCTCCATAGTCGTCCTCCAAAAGTTTAACAAAGACCGGTTCCCTGCAATGCCGTAGTGAGCAAGAAACTCCCTGAAACCACTCACAGAAGCCATGGGTTAATTGCTCAACGCACACTCCATGCACTAAACTTTACCGTCAAATGGTGCCTTAAGAATGTCAATCACTTAAAACAGAAATTGCTTAGGTGGCTTAAAACGCGCCATGATTAGTTCCTCCTCTCTCCCCCCTCATCAATCCCAGTAAATTCCTCTCCGTATCTCCCCTCCCATCAAGCAAAGCAAAGAAAGCTCGCCCTCCCTCCGCCCCTACACCTCCCAGAGAGGTGCATACCCTCCTCCTTCAGCCCCGGCAGGCACGGCGACGTGCCGGCCCGCCCAGGCCTCCGTGGCAAGGTCCGTGCACGCGGCTGAGTCGAAGAGCGGCAGAGCAGGCGCCATGACCACCCTCTCATCCGCCTCCGCCATGGCTCCGCGGTCACTCCCTCGCCTCCCCCGCCCCTCCCTCTGGTATAACGACATAGGGGACACGTGGCGCAATTCCAGTGGACGAAGTGGTGCCTCTAGACAGGATCACAAGTGACGTACAGTAATTTGATTGGAAAAAATGTTGGTGTCTGTAGACAGAATGACACGGAAAGTAGTGCGCGTAAGGATAGCGTTAAACGCAGAATGTAACTTGGAGAAACACAGAGCGCCTGTCGACTGGCAATGAGTAAGTTGGAACGTTGGAACGTCGCCTGCTGCGATGGTGCAGCCCTAGGGCGAGGGCGGGAGGGAGGGAGAGAGCGAGTCGGGGGGAGGGGGAGGGAGAGGGAGAGGGAGAGGGAGAGGGAGAGGGAGAGGGAGAGGGAGGGCGAGAGAGAGGGGTAGGGCAGAGAGGAGGGAGGAGAGAGAGAGAGAGAGACCATGGGCTCCTTCATAGGGCACATGTTACCCGGCTCACTGTTCTTCCTGATCGGATTGTGGCACATATGGAGCAGCATTGTGAGCTTCGTCTCCAAGCCCCGCCTGTTCCGCTCGCGCGTGTGGCATCCATGCCGCCTGCCGGGGCCTCTGCGCTACCTCGAGCTGGTGCTGCTGGTTCTGGGAAGCTTTCTAGACATGGTTCCTGTGGAGCTGCTGGCTGGAACAAGTTTTCGGCCCATTGTCGATGGCGGAATTGCTCCCGGTCATTTAAACAACTTTGAGGTGCTCTCAGGAGGCAAGAGGTTCTGAAACTGGAGGGTGCTTTGCCGCTGCTTTTGTATCAATTACGTTGGACAACCTTCGGGGCATATTTTTTCGGGCTGGTCCATGGATTGTGAGAGTTTTTGGAGGCAATTTGTGTTCGCCTTTCAGCTGTGATAAAAGAAAACGCATTTAGTGAGGCAAAAACGAGCTATCACAGAGGGACGATTGACTCTCTGCTCAATCTTGCTTTGGTGCTGCAGCATGCGTCGATGCTGCTCCTTTTCTTCCTTTTCGGTCTGACAGTACTCATTAGTGAAACCACAAGGTACAAACCTTGGCTCTTGCATATAAGTGTATTGCAGTTTTGTATTCTCTAGAGTTGTTTGATTTAACCGCTTGTTTCGTCCCTTACTCTTAGGATGTCATTAGTGGCCAAGGAAGAAGAGAGAAAGAGAGTCTAAAGCTCAGCTTATCTATTGCACACTTTCTGAATCTTGGTAAGTGTTGTTACTTATCTCCCTATGTTACCGTTGAGCTATCTTGAGCTGAGTCTTTTGTAATTTGATTAAGGAGCATTTTAGGTGAATTCGTTCCTTTTCAATTCCTTTGTACACAATATGCATGACATGACCAGTGGAGCTGAGCGCTAGTACAGGAAGCCTTCATACGGCTCGTATCAGAATGCAAGAAGCGAAGCACTAGAGTCCTCGCAAGAGTAATGCATACGTCATTGTGCAAGTGCCAATTTTGAACCATATTCTTTTTTGTTGTGTCTTTTCTCTGCACTTTGCCCTCTCTGGACCTCAATAGTCTCCTGCCTCTACCGGAAGGAGCCCTGCACGTCGTGGCTGCAGCAGCATTCTCTGGAGAGTTCGTTCTCTTCTTCTTTCACTCGACGAACCACACTGGACTGGAAGCAAGATACCATACTCTGCTCTCTCTAGAGATTGCCCTCTGCATGCTTCTCGCATGCCTCTGTGCCGCCTATCCCCACAGTTTCCTTCTGGACCTCATGGGTGCGGTCGCTGTGACTCTTCAGGGCTTATGGTTCTTTCAGGCAAGCGATACATTTCTTTCCCTTTTTTCCTTGGCAGTATGTATGCCAAAGTTATGCCCACCCTGCTATCGTGGGATATAACATACTGTCAGGAATTTAATGTTTGGTGTTAATCTCTACATTACCATTAGCATTATGGTTTGCTTGTTCAGATTCTTCATTTTATTGACTGAAATAGACCCTGGAGTAATGCTTAGGTATTTCGGAGTGTTATCAGCCAGTGCATGTATCTGAACCCTTTCCATGCTTGTGGATTTGGTGCTGTAACCGGTTCTATCTCATGGAATATCCTGCTTGAAGATTGACTGCTGATTTTTGTCCATTTTCCGGTTCCTGTTGCTGCAGACTGCCTTCTCTCTCTATGGCTCCCTGCTGCCCACGGGATGCCACGTGAAACCCGAAGGAGTGTTCTGTGACCCAAAGTATGAAATGCGGGCCACAGGGATGGCCACTCTCCTCTTCACTGCTCACATTGCTGCTCTCATTGTCCTCGTCCTCGCTCTCTACGCCCTGGCAGTGCGCATTTGGGGCTCGGCGGAGTTGTGGGATCTTGTGGCTGCTGGAGACTACCAAGTCATAGAGAGAGAGAGAGGGGAGGGAGGCAGCGACCTCCCCTACGAGTTGAAAGTGATGGCCATGGAGGAGGAGGACGTGCCTGTGCCTCTCAGCATGCACGGAGCGCACAAGCCCAACGGAATTTTTGGCTCAAGATGAGAATTCCTGTCATCTATTATCGTCGAAAGAATCGCTTTCTGGAAGTTTTCTATACGATATGCACGCGGCAGGTAGAGGGGCTCTTGACGTCATGGCATAGCCGGCATCAAGGTTCAGGGCAGAATCAGGGATCATTCATCGTAGTGAGTCTCGGTTCTGAATAAAATTAGGGCTTATGCCCAGGGAGCAGGAAGAGACAGGTTGCTGTCTGTGAGGGGGTTCAGGGATTCCGGCGAGTGCCAACTGTACAGTGATTGTACATTTTGAAGTTAAATTTAAAGTACACAAATCAGAGTGTAAATTAGAGTCACTTTTTTCAACTTTGTCTCTCCAAAATTGTTTGCAACCTGAGTACTGTTGTTACCTTCATTCTTATCACGATTCCATTCCTCTTTTAGTTAAATGACAAAAGAGGTTGCAAGGGACAAAGATTGAAGCAAGCGCAGGCGATAGCTCGCTTTGACGAGAGGGCATTCCTCGTAACCAGGTTATCATGTTCTCCAGTTCCATCCCGGGCCGGGAGTGCTCAGCCTTCCCGCCATTGATAGGAGCAGTATCTGTTGGTACATTTGTAGAACGTTGTCATGGGCTCATCCGCCGACCTGATCTGAATCTGCATGTAAAAGGCATGGCTGTTGCCGCACTTGACGCACCTCGCTGCAGCCATGGCAGGGGTAAGGGCACAGTCAGAGCGACAGGGACGAGTGAATGGCAAAGTTGAAACCATGCAAGAACACATTTCAGGATTCAAACCACTTCTCAGAACACTGAGACCAAAGACAAGATTTTGCATCGCTTCTCTAAACCTTCAGGGAAACGTCCAACGTGCCGCGAAAAAGTATTTTGGCAAATTCTTTTCAACGTCGATTCATTTGAGGTACGACTGACAGGATTGCTGCGTTACTGTTACTGAAATTTGGAAAGATTCACAATTGGCTAAGGACCTGTTTCGTTTGACTTTGCATCCCTGTACAGAATTAGGCCAAACAGAAAAAGTCTAATTCTGTAACCAAAAAGAGTTGAGAAAGTGGCAATGAGAAAACCGTACCTTCTGTCCGGTCGACATTCTTCCACGCATCGTCCCCTCCCAACACATCGTCCACTTCCTTCATTTCCAGCTGCAGCCTTTTGGTCACCTGCCAGAGTACCCACACAGGAATAAGCACACCATAGCGAAAAAATGTCAGTTCCATGAGCAGATGGCAGGTCACCAAAATGCCCAAGTACTCCAAGAAACTCGAACAATACCAGCTATATTCTAGGTGACTAGACTTACTAACGCTTAAAGTGGAACCCACAGGGTGAAGTGTTGCTTCAGAAGGTCCCCATGGGAGGTCAGCAACTTAATGACTGCACCCCAAAACAAACGCTCGTTCTTAAGCTTAGTTAAACATAGAATTAATTCAATATCATTTCCGTCGCGTGCTTCAAGATTCACAGACTAGGCAAACGAATAACCTTTTCCAGAAACCACAAACATAAGGTGTTATTGCATGGTGTAAAACGAGCTCATGTAGACCTCTGCATCATCATCACAATTACGAATGAATCCAGCGAACATAACGTGATTTCACGCACTAGAACGAGGCACTATGTTCAATCAAAGCCTGCCAACTGTAAACTGACCTTCCGGTCAATCCCATACACGTAGGCGCACGTCTGGCAGAAGTAGCGCACTTCCCTCCCCAGCTCCGCGTGCTCCACGAGCAGCAGGTTGGCGCAGGTCGGGCAGAACTCCATCGTCTGCTCCTTCTCGGTTCTACCTCTCTCAGCTGCAAAGTTCAAAGAAGCAAAAGAGCCAGTAATACGCCCATTGGCGCCCTCACACTTTCATGGCGAATTGCGCGCTCGCTTCCTCTGCATCACGATGCTTGCAGGTCTTAACTCTGCATATATTTTTATTTATATTTTATATATTTTATAGTGCATGAGACACCCTCGGGAAGGGGGGAGCCGCGAGACGGAGGCTCGGCCCGAAGCTGGCCCGAGCCAGGTCTGGCTCGCCTCGTGAAGGTATAGAATTGAATTTTTTTAAGCGAAATGTAATGTTTTTCGGGGAAATTTTCTCCATCCGTGAACTATTTCACAAGTGGGACCATTCGATCGCCAACCATTGGACAACCATTGGATGGCAATGGCTGGACGTCCAATGGTTGCCAACCATTGGCATCCACTGGCTCCGAGCCAGTCGAATGGTTGTTTCGATCTGGTGCCAATGGTTGGCAACCAGTCGAATGGTTGGTCTCATGGGCCGAAAAAATAGCGGCTAATTTCTTCTCCAATTCAGCCCGAGCGTTGGAACGGAACGGGCCGTAACGGAACGGAGAGGCATTGAACCCAGCGAAACGGGACGACACGGAACGGCGCATACATCTCGACGCGTCGCTATGCAGTTCGAGACAGTTGTGTGATAGCCATCCGATGGTCGTCATATGCTGCAGAGATTTGGGCAATTTAAACTGAGAGACGCACTGTGACGTTTCTATGCGAACCTCGCTCTGTGGGATGTGCTCGCAAGGCCAATGTGTTGTGGCATATGGCGGGACATGGCCGGGGATGGACATTGGACATTGGACACGCGACCTTGGACTTGTGGCAGCACTGCACGCACCACAAGAACTTGCACTTTCCAAGGACGGCAAGAGCGAGCATGAATGGCAAGGACTAAGCTCTCGGACACTGTTCAACACAGGGCTTGGTCACTTTAAAGGGACTGCGCAATCAAGCCAATGGAACCGCCATGGCGCCCCCTTCCGCTGTTGTCTCCAAGTCCAACACTTGCAGTCCCCTCCCCACCACTGCCACCCGATACCTCCTGCGAGCACCGACCAAGGAGCACCTGCAAGCACAGATCAGTCCCTTGACATCGCCACAAAGCCCATGAAACCTCAAGAGAGCAACAATCCTGATCCAACAACACTTGGAGCATGAAAACCAAAAACCTAACAACCCTAAAAGACTATTTCAAGCCCCCCTGCATGAAGACTCCCCTCCATGGGTCCCATTAGCCTCTCAGCTGACCTGAATGGGGGCCCAAGCGGCCCCATGACATCAAGACCTGCGGCTTCCGGCACATCCATGATGATGCATGCGGACTCTCGCAGGAGAGGCTCTGCCATTGCTGCTGCTTTCGCTCCCACACTCTCTCCTCCCCCTCCTCTCCCTCTCCTCTCCTTCTGCATATGGCCGAGCTCCCAACACCTCAACCGCTGATCGAGGCCGACGGAAAACACCCACTCACCGTCTGTCCAGATTCCTGTCCATAGAAATTGCACAACAGGAAGGGGCAGAATCTTCAGGGACGCTGTTGCATGATGGCATGGCGTGTGCTGAGGGAAGAGGAAGAGAAGGAGAGCAGCCATCTGACATGCCATGGCTGCACTCATAAGGTTTGTGAGGTGGATGGTTTGGGATCGTCTCCTCACCCTTGATGGCAGAATCATGAGCTGACTTCATCCCAAACTTCCTACTGCACAGAACCTCCTGCCTATCCCCATAGCCATTCTCTTTGCTTCCTTTGCAGAAATCTGTAGCAGCTTCACTGCTCCATTGCCTTATTGACCTATCTTCCACTCTCAACTCCCCATATCCCTCGTCCACTCCCTCCCTCCTCGGCAACGAATTGTCGTCTATTGAGAGAGCAAGCAAGGGAGGGAGCTCAAGCAATGCCACGTGTATGGAAGAGTCATCTCCCCCAGACACCAGAATGTAAGCATCCCTCCCTTCAGATGCCACGTGGCTCACAGCGAGGCAGTTCACACCTGTCTGATGTGCATGTGGTAGTACAAGGCATGGATGCATGGAGATGGGGGAGGAGGAGAGAGTACCCTCACTACTGCTTATCAGCCTCTCCCCTCCTCCTCTCCCTTTACTAACGCGTGAAGGGCTTCCTTCTCCTGCTTCTAAGTCGTTATTAATGCTTTCTAGAGGAGATACTCTCCCTACATCCTCTGCCTTGTCTGCAAAAACCCCTGTCCTTCCAGGGTTTATGCTCTGTCCACTGCTCTCCTGCCTCTCTACCTTCCTCCTCCGTCCCCCAAGACTGCCTCTTCCAGTGACAGGTCTCACCGGCCCCCCTCTCCCTCCTGTTGGGAGACTCTCACAAACAGAGGCGAAACTCCGTACTGTTGCAGTAACATCCCAAAAGGCAACTGCTCCATCTGTAGCCCCACTAATAATAAAAAAGGACTTTCTTGCAGCTTCAACAGTGAGGGGATCTGCAGGGAGAGAGTGAGAGGAGTCAGACGTGGGTTTAGCCTATTAGTCAGTCAGAGAGTCTCCTATTCACAGCATAGTGACTAAGATTTTCCGCTCATATCCTTGGAATAACGGCAGGGAGTAGAGGGGATAAGAGAAGGAGAGAGATGCAGCCACCTTTGCCTGAAGATACTCCCTCTTCCACAGAGTGAGGGAGAGGGTGAACAATGTGCGAGAGAGAGAGCGCAGGAGAGGTGTGATGCTGCAGCTCTGCCAAGGAGTGCCTGCAGACCCAACCAATGACCATTTTTTCAGCCACTCCTTGCCACCACTCTTTCAGTTCTGCTGTGGCGATGGGACAGAGGGAGGTAGACCTAACACCTCCACGCTGGAGAATCTCCTCTGCCTGCCTCTCTCTCTCTCTCCCGTGCTCTCTCTCTCCCTCTCATGTCTGCAGGTACAGCGCCCTCCTCCCCCTCATCACGATCTGCTTCCTCCCCCCCCCCTGGCTCTCTCTCTCTCGCTCTCTCTCCCTCGCCCTCTCCCTCTCTCCTGCATGTCGCACCACGTGTTGGAGGCGACGTGGCAGGCCCAGAGCCGCACGATGGCGTCCGAGCGAGAGGCAGCGGCGAACAGCACGAGCGTACTGCACAGCGAAGACATTATTTCTATTTTGATGAGACAATGATCGTTTGGTAGCAGAGGAATGATCCCAACAACAAAAACTACTACTACTACTACTACTACTACTACTCCATGCAGCAGCTTCTTGTCTGTCTAATAACTTTGAAGTGTATCAGGGCTGCAAGCCGATAACCCTAAAATCCTAGGCAAGGAAAGGGGGCAGACAGCAGTTTCCAGCAGTACACACATACCCTGCTTTCCAGTCGCCCAATGCGAAAGCTGTGACTGCCATATATCGCAGATCATCATCAGCATAATCTTCGTTTTCCACTCTCTCCTCTCTCTCACAGCTCCGTCCCATTTCTGTTTCTTCAGTGACATTCTGGCCCTTGTCTTCTCTGTTCATTCCCCCATTCTTTCCAGCATACTCGCCCTCTTTCTCGTCGTTCTCTCTCTCCTCCTCTCTCTCGCCAGTCCTTAACATGTTTTCAGTATCAACCTCAGCCTCTCGCCTTCTATCCAAAGCTTGCCTCACTCCTTTCGCAACTCTACGTGGTTTGTGAGTGCTGAGCCATCTTGAGTCCATCTCCCACCTCCCCTCCCTCTCTCCCCCTTCCACCCCTCCCTCCCACACCCAGGAGTGCAGCCACAACATGAGGACCTCCTTCGCCCCAACCGTCACCATAACATATGAGTCTCCCACATTGCTCATTTCTTCACCATCTTTAACATCTTGATTTCTTCCTTTTTGCAGCTCTCTTTCCTGCCCTAATCCTCCATTGTCTTCTCCAATCCCTTCTTGTACATCAGAAATTTCAGGCCCTTTAGGGGGGAGTGTTACTGCTTCTTCTGAGATTCTTTCTCTCTGTCTGCTATAATCATATGCAACAGCAATGCTGCGGATAGCAGACCCTCCCACATGCTCTCCCAACTCGTTGCTAAAGCGCAGATGCTCGTCCTCCTCCCCATTGAACCTGCATACCATCTTCCCATGCTAAGACGGAGCAATGATCCCTCAAACTCTAAAAAACAAGACAGAAACAAAGTGCCAACAAATGCAAGTAGTGGGAAACCCTAACTCCCCTCCCTCACCTTGTCGCTCTCACAGTGCCATCCTCACTGCCAGTGCAGATCCAAGTGGGAGAGGAGGTCTCTCTCAACCCTGTGGGAGGGGGTGGTAGGAAGCTGACTGTGTGTATTTCTCGTCCGTGAAATTGACAAGATAGCAGTCTTTGCCTCTCCTCTCCCACCTTGTCCTCTCCGACCTTCTCCTCTCCCACCGGCCATCGCCTGTGGACCACGACCATATGCTCCTGCAGCTCCAAAATGCCACAGCGTGGTTTAAGTTGAAGTTACTCTATTTATGTCCCTCTCTCTCTCTCTCTCTCTCTCTCTCTCTCTCTCTCTCTCTCTCTCTCTCTCTCTCTCTCTCTCTCTCTCTCTCTCTCTCTCTCTCTCTCTCTCTCTCTCTCTAACAGTCACATGTAGGGCTGTTTGGGGATCTATCTGCAGACAGAATGGGAGCCTCATGAAAAGGAAAGGGGAGGGGAGGAGAGCAGAGAGGCCTCCCTCCCACACCTTAAGGAAGGCGAAGCAGAAGGGGAGAGAGGGCAGAGCTCCAAGAATGAAGGAATGCGGCCTCCTCCATCCTCCACATGAAACCCTCGCCATCTGCAGCCATCTCCTTCCACTTCTTACGCATGTCTTCCTCATACATAGATTTCAAAAACCATAAAAAACAGAAAAAGAGAGGAAAAGGTAACGAGGAGGAGCAAGGAAGAAAGGGAAGATAGGGAGAACGAGAGAGAGAGAGAGAGAGAGAGAGAGAGAGAGAGAGAGAGAGAGAGAAAGGGAAGAGAGAGAGAGAGAGAGAGCGAGAGAGAGAGAGAGAGAGAGCGAGAGAGAGAGAGAGAGAGAGAGAGAGAGAGAGAGAGAGAGAGAGAGAGAGAGAGAGAGAGAGAGAGAGAGAGAGAGAGAGAGAGAGCAACTCCCCACCTCCGCATTGCTGCTGACATTCCACACTACAAAGTCCCCTGCAGCGAAGCCCGCCGCCAGAAGGTCCTCTCCCTCCTGCGCTGTGCCGTTAGGGCTGAGCTGGAGGGCCTCTATTGCAGGGATGGCCCCTACACGCTCCACGTGGACGCACGCCATTGGCTGCCCGCTTTGCGCCTCGTACCGGAAAGTACAAACACAACCGTCTCGGCCAGTCTGCTCGTGCATGGTCGCTCCTTTTAGTCAAAGTTTAGTAAGAGGGAGGGGGACATCATGGTCAAACAGTCGGTAGTTCGTTTGGTGATTCCAGGATTAACCTATAAGAATTTCAATCATCATTTGAAAAACCTAAGGCTTTTAAAAAAACGTACAAGATTTGGTTAGTCTAAGGAAACTTATGTGAGACCTTACGTTAAAAACGTTAAAAAAAGGATTCACCAAAGGCATCCATCACTACATGCACTGCATGTGATATTTGTTACAGTCATGGCTGAAAGAGAATCACAGAATCACTCCCACCCCTTCCCTCCCATCCTTCAAGAGAATCACTCCCAAACCTTCCCTCCCCTCCTTCAAGAGAATCACTCCCACCCCTTCCCTCCCCTCCTTCAACCCCGTCCCTCCCCTCCTTCAAGAGAATCGCTCCCACCCCTCCCCTCCTTCAAGAGAATCACTCCCACCCCGTCCCTCCCCTCCTTCAAGAGAATCACTCCCACCCCTTCCCTCCCCTCCTTCAAGAGAATCACTCCCACCCCTTCCCTCCCCTCCTTCAAGAGAATCACTCCCACTCCCACCCCTCCCCTCCCCTCCTTCAAGAGAATCACTCCCACCCCTTCCCTCCCCTCCTTCAAGAGAATCACTCCCACCCCTTCCCTCCCCTCCTTCAAGAGAATCACTCCCACCCCTTCCCTCCCCTCCTTCAAGAGAATCACTCCCACCCCTTCCCTTCCCTCCCCTCCTTCAAGAGAATCACTCCCACCCCTTCCCTCCCATCCTTCAAGAGAATCACTCCCACCCCTTCCCTCCCCTCCTTCAAGAGAATCACTCCCACCCCTTCCCTCCCCTCCTTCAAGAGAATCACTCCCACCCCTTCCCTCCCCTCCTTCAAGAGAATCACTCCCACCCCGTCCCTCCCCTCCTTCAAGAGAATCGCTCCCACCCCTCCCCCCCGTCCTTCCTTCAAGAGAATCACTCCCACCCCTTCCCTCCCCTCCTTCAAGAGAATCACTCCCACCCCTTCCCTCCCCTCCTTCAAGAGAATCACTCCCACCCCTTCCCTCCCCTCCTTCAAGAGAATCACTCCCACCCCTCCCCTCCTTCAAGAGAATCACTCCTTCAAGAGAATCACTCCCACCCCTTCCCTCCCCTCCTTCAAGAGAATCACTCCCACCCCGTCCCTCCCCCCTTCCCTCCCCTCCTTCAAGAGAATCACTCCCACCCCTTCCCTCCCCTCCTTCAAGAGAATCACTCCCACCCCTTCCCTCCCCTCCTTCAAGAGAATCACTCCCACCCCTTCCCTCCCCTCCTTCAAGAGAATCACTCCCACCCCTTCCCAAGAGAATCACTCCCACCCCTTCCCTCCCCTCCTTCAAGAGAATCACTCCCACCCCTTCCCTCCCCTCCTTCAAGAGAATCACTCCCACCCCTTCCCTCCCCTCCTTCAAGAGAATCACTCCCACCCCGTCCCTCCCCTCCTTCAAGAGAATCGCTCCCCTCCCCTCCTTCAAGAGAATCACTCCCACCCCTTCCCTCCCCTCCTTCCTTCAAGAGAATCACTCTCACCCCTTCCCTCCCCTCCTTCAAGAGAATCACTCCCACCCCTTCCCTCCCCTCCTTCAAGAGAATCACTCCCACCCCTTCCCTCCCCTCCTTCAAGAGAATCACTCCCACCCCTTCCCTCCTCCCACCCTGAATCCCCTCCTTCAAGAGAATCCTCCCACCCCTCCCCTCCTCCTTCAAGAGAGAATCACTCCCACCCCTTCCCTCCCCTCCTTCCAGAGAATCACTCCCACCCCTTCCCTCCCCTCCTTCAAGAGAATCACTCCCACCCCTTCCCTCCCCTCCTTCACTCACAGAGCTGATCTCTGCTCCGCCTCTGCTTGTAACCACTCCGACCATCGCCACCGCTGAAATTCCATGAGCTCCCTTGATGAGAGCCGCCACGTGGCACTCTTCTATAGGTGGGGAAGTTTGAGAGAGGAGAAGCAGAGAGGAGAAGGAGAACAGTACTATGTTCCCGCGTTGGTCTCCGCAGACAAGAAGCTGCTCCCCAAAATGCAGCCTTCAAATATTCACATATTCACATATTCAAATATTCAAATATTCAGTTCACAGAACAGGAGGTTTTCCTTATTTCCTTGTCAAGAAACTGTTTTTAAAATAGAGAATTTGGAGAACTGAGGAGCCGTTCCATGTGTACCTGCCGTTCAGCGCACACGTCCATACATAGAATGCGCGCCTTCAACGGCGATGCACAGTATGCCAGCTGGCGGTGCGTAAGTGGCCGTCGCTGTCTTTGCCTCTCCTCTCCCTCTCCCTCTCCCCCTCCCCCTCCCTCTCCCTCCTCCCCTCCCTCCGCCAGACTCCACCACAGGAGGGTGCCGGCAGGGTCGGTTGTGAAGGCATGCCTGCCACGTGTGACTGGAGTTAAACTACGTGCAGAAACAGAGAAACCCTGAAAACCCTAAAAGAACAAATAGACACACACAGAGGGAGAGAGAGAGAGAGGGGGATTGAAGTATCCACACCTTCAACTTATGTCAGATATTTTTTTTTCTTTTTTTTTCTTTGAATTTGCAAGTGTCCAGCTCACCTTGGGCCCAATTTTGCGCACCAAAACACGCCCAAGAGCCTTCTCCGGCTCTCAGCCGTCCACGTCAGCTGGCCCCTCACCTCTAAGTCGTTCCCCTCCCTCCCTCCCTCTCTCCCTCCCTCTCTCCCTCCTGTCCCTCCTCTCCCCACCTCCACCACTGTGGCCCCTCCCATAGCGTCTCCCAACAGCAGAGAGTGCTCCCACAAGCCCCCCTCCGGCCATACAGACGATGGTGCTTGATTCCTCCCTCCTGCCACCATCCATGGCTGCTCTCTATACAGCACCTCCATTGCAACTATGGGGCCACTTTCTTCTCCCTTTTCAGCACCAAGTATTATCTCCCATTGGTCGTTTCCTTCCACATGTTTTCGCAGGTGAACTCGGTAAAGCAGACCTCTATTTGTAGCCACATAGAGGAGGGAGGGGCCGGCTAGGAGGAGGCAACGGATGTATTCACTTTTGCTGCATTCAAAAAAAACGAACGAGACCTTCAGATTTAATCCTTGTTAACTCCGATGTGTATAGGATAAACAGTAAAGTTTGATCATTTTTGGGTCATTACGTGAATATTTTCTCATTTATTTACAAGATTTTGAGAGACTGTTCCATCCAAAAACGGATCCAGATTCAAACCGATTCAACTGAATGGAACAAATCGGAAAATACCACGCCATATTTCGAATAATTGTGATATGAAAGGAGTGAATGGAAAGGGCTTTGTTTTCATATCTCATTCAAAGAATGACAACATACATACATACATACATAGATACATACATACATGCTGCATACTTCCCAACTTTCTAGCTTTTGCAGATTGAAGAACGAGCTCCTACCTGTCCATGAAAGCACGCTGAGAATGCGAATTGTTATCAGCTTTAGCGCTAAACCCCAACTGCTCAGAGTCGGAGAATTGGCTATCCATTATCCTGCGTGGATCCATGGCGAACTGGTATTTCCTTTGCCCCTCTGCAGAAGAACTCTCTCCCTCCCTCCTCTCACAGGGGGAGAGGGAGTGAGTACGGACACAGCCGTCTGCTCCCGCAGTGATCAGAAGCCGACTCCGGGAATCATATACACATCGCCAAATTCCTCGTCCTCTGCACCGCTTTGGGAGATAAAGAAAAAGTAAACAAAAAAGGGGGAGGACGAAAAAGGATATAAGCAACAATGCAGGTTTGCAGGGGTCTCAAATGAGCAATATTCTGCTCAAGAACATATTCGTTTATCATGTTTTAGCACAAAAGGGTGCAGGTTCTGACGTCACTTTTCAGTTCTTTGGCTGCAGTTCCATGCTACAGTTCTCAGTTTACAGGCCGAGGGAGGTCTGCCACCTGTGTCCAGAAAGTGTCGTGACGTGACACCCGTCACGGGTCCAAATGCGGCACGTGCAATCCTCGCTGGCAGTGATCGCCAGCTGGCAACCGCCATAGCAGAGCAGCTAATTTCTTTCAGATTTTATTTATATTTATTTATATAGTTTTTTATCTTTTTTGTAGCTTGCAGGCAGGAAAGGAATACAGTGTGACTTTGCTTCATTGAGATTATGAGTCGATAAAGGTAATGAACGAAAAAAAAAAAGCTTTAAAAAAGATGGGAGAGTTATCGGAATTGAACAGTGTTTGCCCACCTCAGAGTCCACGTGGCAGTCCCACAGGCGTGCAGAGTGGCCGTACAATATGAGCTCACTTTGAGTCACTGTCTGCAAATTGGTCTGTTCACTTGCACTGCCAATAGTCCATATGCGAGCACTGCAGGGGGGACAGAAATAGGAGGCAAGTGCAAGCATGAATGAAGAAAACAAGGAAAAGAAGAAAAAACGTTTGGAACAAGAAATTGACGGTGAAAGTGAAAGTGAAAATGCTAGTTAATAGAAGTACAGGCCCATTTCATAGAGTCTATTGCCAAGTTTGCATCCAATTCGGCACTAAATAAGAGCCCTCTTAAGGAATGTAATGGCATTCACAGTGGGCACATACTTCACCTGCGATCATCCGAAACAGATGCAAGTCTCCCCCCATCTCCCGTCCATGCAAGTCGATAGATTGAACCTTCGTGGCCTTGCAGCCGCCGAATAGGAGCAGATATCTTCATTTCTGACTCAGAACTTTTGGAGAAACTGCATTGCATAGGGGTCTCTCCTCTGGGCTGAAAGGGCCATACAAGGACCTGATTTCATAGGGCCACTGGGCTGGTAAGCAGATGCAATATAGGGGGCAAGTGAAAGAAGCAAAATGCAAGAAGAAGGAGAGAGATGGAGAGCAGGGAAAGGAGAGAGAGTGAGATAACAGGAGGGAGGGAGAGACGGGGAGAGAGAGAGAGGGAGGGAGGGAGGGAGCGATACCTCGTTGAAGATTGTCCCAGCAGCGACTAATAGAGTGTCTAAGGAGGACCCCCAGAGGCGCATGGAATACAGCAGGCATTGCTCTGAAGAGAGGAAAAATGAAGGACGAGAGTTTCAAAGTAATCATGAAATCTGCAGAAAAGCACACAAACTGTGTAGACTGGAAAATGAAATGTGCCGCTGAGATCTATAGCCAGGTCTGAGAAATTTCAAAGCACATACTGTTAGGAGTGAACAACAGAAGCGCAAGAAGACGAGGCAGAGGGGAGGGAGGCTGATGACACGTCTCACTCGCCAGAACAGGCCACGTGGCAGATCCCTTCCTTCTTCCTCCAATCGAGCAGGTGCACGCAGTTGCTGCTCAGCCCCACTGCGAGCAGAGATTTCTTGCCAGCCTGCTCACCCGTCCTCCAGAGAGAGAGAGAGAGAGAGAGAGGAGAGAGACAGAGAGAGAGAGAGAGAGAGAGAGAGAGAGGGAGAGAGAGAGTGTGAGAGAGAAAGAGAGAGAGAGAGAGAGAGACAGAGAGAGTGAGAGTGAGAGAGAGGTGGGGAAGAGAGACAGAGAGAGAGGGGGGACATAAATCTGGACTCGCTTGTTCCTATATAAATTGAACTGTTCATCTGCTGGCTGCTCTTCAACATGAGCTATGTAAGAAAAAACAGACTTCGCTATTGTACATTACGTACCGATAAAAGGCGCACATCAAGGACCCACTGAGAGAACCGTGGAATCGACCAAACAAGTTTCAGCTTGTTCGATGTGAACCCCTTTTCTTTCACTGCCTTTAAGTATGCCCCTCCACGCATAGCATCGCAATCCTCCCCTTGTTGAAATCCTCCCTCGTATTCATCCTCGTTTTTGCCATTTGTTTTAGAAACTTCTTCCCCGCACTTCCTTCCACCTTCATTTTGTGGCAGCTTTCCCATTGCTAAGACTAATACCTTCACCTTTCGCTCCCCATGCACAACTACTATAGCTTCATGTGCCTGCCTTTCACCGGCATCAGTTCTATCAAGGTTGTTAATATCAGTTCTATCAAGGTTGCTAATACCAGTTCTATTAAGGCTGCCAGAAAGGCCTGCTTGCTCCATGCATTCCTCCTCCTCATCAACATGGATGCCATGGATTCGAACCCCATTGAAAATTTTCTGAGAAAGAAGAAGGTCTCCTGTGATCAGATCGTACGAGTGAAGGTGGGGGCCTACACCTGCAGCCAGCAAAGAAGTTTAAATTCAATAGGGCTTCTTTTGGATAATGAGCCAAGTGCATTATTGCACAGGTACTGTTCGAGAAATAATTCTAAAGAACTGGAATTGAGAAGTGCAGTAGTTTAGGTAACTGAGGATGAGTTGAATGGAAAATGTGAGCATAGCAGCGTAAGCGTAAGGTAAGTGGTGTTCAGCTTTTCGGAGACAAGTCTTATTCATGCTAGTGGGAAGGAGTTGACGTTTAGTCAAGTGGAGTAAAGTCTTTCATTAGCTTGCAGCAGACCAATGAGTTTGGCTTACAACGTCTGGCAGAACTGTCTTCCAGACTTTGACTTTCCAACGCTGGTTTAGGCTTGGAGGAAACGTTTTTTCAGCCGGTAATCGACCTTGCAATGTGGTGATTGGATCATTTCATAGCAACCTTCAAAAAAAATTACTGAATCTGATTGAACCTGTTCATAAATTTGCCACATTGGTGACCCCACAATGTTGCGACTTGGTGATCCTCCACCGAGGCAAAGGTTAGTCCTTCTGTCGTGAGATAGATACAGGTATAAATAATTCATTATCTGCAAGCTAAGAATATGGAGAAAATGCTGTGTGTAAACCTTTGCGGTCCAAAGCTTGAGATTCGACATGTTTGTCGAACTACATAGTCATTGCTAGAGAAATAGTGCAATAATAGGGAAGGGGATTTCAGAACGAAAGTGAATATGTTAGCTTGCACAAGCGTCGTCGTTATGTCACAGATACACTCTTCATCAGGCAAAACGTTGTCCAAATTTTGGAAAACGACAGTATCAAGTTGCTGATAGTGTCCAGTCATTAAATCAACAAGTTTGCCATGAATTTGACTGGTGAGGGGTTGCGCAGCAAGGCGCCAACTCATTCTTCATTTTCATTTAGAACTGAACTCGCAACAGGGCGTGCCAGTTGGCTGTTTGAATGTGGTGATGAGATGTCAGGAAGTTTAAATGCCTCACATGTCAGTACGAGATCCTATATGGCATACTTGCTTTAATGTATCAAGTAAAATCATT
Organism: Zygnema circumcarinatum; assembly: GCA_037447605.1. Classification (NCBI taxonomy): domain Eukaryota; kingdom Viridiplantae; phylum Streptophyta; class Zygnematophyceae; order Zygnematales; family Zygnemataceae; genus Zygnema; species Zygnema circumcarinatum. The sequence goes on from CM074816.1 coordinate 541,677, forward strand.
GATTAAGATATTGCGACTCTTGAGAATGAACCCAGTGCAAAAACCAACTTTTCTGTGTTCAGCAAGGGAAACAACGCCTCTGGACGTACGTACTTCTTCGCACTCTACTGCTTATAACCTGCATTGCTTCGTTACTGCACCAATTCTTGCGAGTGCTGCTCAGGTGCTCCAGAGCCCTGTTAATGGTTAAACTGGCCGCGCTCATAGTGCAAAAAGAAGGGGATGCAGGAAATTCTGCAGCGGAGGTACTAAAAAGCTACTATCAATTCTCAACAACTCTCTCAAGTCTCCTCCTGTCTACTTGACCTCTCCATTCTCCTTGGCCACTTCATATTCCTTGGCCTGAGTCCCGTGCTCTGCCTTTCAGGTGAAAAATGGCGTAGTGCTTTCGCACCTGCAAGGAGGGTGACGAGCGGTGCCTCGCAGGAGCTGGCAGCACTGCGCAGGAGGCAGAGAGCAGACACGTCGCCGAGGTAGGCACTGTTCAGTACTCGAGCAGCCATGGCGAACGTAGCAGGAGAGCTGCTTCAAAGAAATCGGAGGTAGAGAGCTGCTAAAGTCTGCCCTCCCCTCGCTCGTAACATAAAGAGGGCTATGGAAAACGGCTTGTGGGAGAGTGCGAGAGACCTAGTGAGAGAGGTCAATCGCTTCTTGTGCCCTAAGATCTGAGCAAGTAAAGCATCGTGGGGTTTAAGGTTTGAGAGGGTGAAGCGATTGTTTACAGCCGACCATTCTCTTAGTAGACCTAATTCAATCTTTACCCTTTATTCTTCATCCTTATTTCATGACCCGTTCGTTATGTGTGCGGACTGCTCTGCATAATGAATCCCTTCTTCCTCTGCAACAAAGTCTCGTGATATGAAGACGGAATAAGGGTGTCGGAAAACGCTTGTAATTAGCGGCATGGCCTCTTATGATTCCGCCCCTTTCCTCACGCCGGCTCTCGGAAACTCCGGAGCAGCATTGGCATGAGCTGTCGCCCTCTACAGTTGCACTGTCGTAGACGATGGAGGCTCCCTCGTGCAAAGGTCGTGGTTTGCAACTGTCCCTGGGGAGCTTGCTCCTGAAAGCGTTCATTTTAAGATGCAAATGCAATGCAAATTCCTTTTGTTCATTCAAAATTAAAAACATGATATGCTTGACATTATTATTTGGCTCATGATCATTTTCATGTTCATGTTATGTTTCATGAATAGTCAACATTTCATTCATCACAGGGACATGTCACGCCACGATTGAGGCAAACCGTGTGCCACTTCGCCTCCTCTCACATCATGTTCACACCTTTCTCACATATCGCCGACACTGTGGGCATTCTCTCAGCCTGGTCAGCAAGTCCCTTCTCCTGACTAAAATGGGCAGCCCCTCATTCACAAGCACCACCCCAATGTCTCCTTTTAAATAAAAAATGGAATCACATATTTTATTCATTTTTGAACAGCTGAAAGTGCAAGGGGAGCCAAATCATACAAAACTCTCTCTACCTCTCTCCCTGGTCCTCACTGGCACCCCTCTGGCTCCAATCTGTTCTCCTTAACTGCATTATTCATAAAAGGCCTTGCCTCATCATTGACTACCAAAAAGCTGTGATCCTGTTCTACTGCCACTTCATAGATACCCCTTCACTTCTCCACCTCCTTGAAGGTCTCCTCCTCTTTTGAGGTCTCCTCTCCGCCAGCATCGGTCAACGCAGTCACGGAACTTCCCAAGGTCTTCACATCGTAGAATGGATATTCCCGCACACCAGGGATCACTCTGCCGCCCAATGACCTAAATAGAAATTCCAAAAGTGCCCCAAGCAGCAGCCCTACTATGGAGAAACCCAATGCGAGCAAGAATGGAGGATAATCGAATGCCTCGAAGAATGTGACATGAAGGGCATCTGCATAGCTGAGCCCATTCTGCTTCACTTTCGTCCACCAGAACAGCGATGACAGGCCAACTAAGCATCCAAAGAAGGATGCGAAGGGTGTGACTACATACTGAATCGATCGCCCTGGAATGACTCCAAGCATGAGGGGGAGAGTGGAGGTAGTAGTGATTAGGTTAGCCAGCAAGAAGAGCTGCAGAATGTTGTAACCCTGGAGGGAAACTATGATTGGTGGAACATTGAGCACCAACACCAATGCTCGAATCCACCAGAGGCTCAATTTCACTCCAGGGAAGAGGTAGGCAGTCAATGGAGCTACAAATGTCACACTGATAGACTCTACAATAGCATTCTGCAGACTGTCGACTGCCGATTCCGACATAGTGACTGATAGCACGCTGACAATCACAAGAATCCATGTTTGGTTGTTAAGAAGGGAGAAAAGAATAGTGTTTCCAGTGTCCTCATCACTTGCAGGGCTCCACACACCACCCCATACGGCCAGAATGCCTGCACATCGCACCACCAAAAGAGTCAAGTCATGCAGAGCAGAATCAAGAAAAAAGAACATGAGAAGTCAAACAAACCCTCTTTTAGAACGAACCAAAAGTTCTCAACGCAAGTTGAGCTATCTCTTTCACATTCAAGGCAAGGCTCTGAAGGATGCAACCGAAGCTGTCACCAATACTAGCACACCTCTGCTACAATATACTGTAATTTAGGGGAATCAGATAGAAAAGAACAAGCAAGGCATGCTCGGTAGCAGTGACAAAAGAATAGAATACCTCCAAATCCAAAAAGAAAGACAACGACAGTGATCGCAATAGAGCCGAAAAATCCTCCCCAAAGAAGGCTTTTACGGTTTGAAGAAGCCCAGCACCTGCATGAGTGGCCAAACCCCTTCCAAGTAAGCATTTCGGAAACATATCGACAAAAAAGCATAGAAAACAGAAACCGGGTTATTAGATTAAGGCTCTCCACAAAATTAAAACCATTTTCAGCCTCGCGAACAACAACTGTCATAAAGATAAGCATTTCAGGGGGGCTATTAGAAGAGCCCTAAAAAAAAACGAGCTCCTTCTCTACCTCTGCCAAATGGCTTCGCTGAAGAAGCTCGACGATATGAGAGAGATGGGCATCACGGCAATTGAAGCGAATCCAAAATAGTTATCTGCTGAGAGATTATAAGGGGAGTCTTTCCCAGGCAAAGGGCCTAGCTTCCCATCGAACGTAACCGAAACATAAATAACCATGATGAGCACCACTATAATACTTAGAAGAGCCTGCAAGGAGAGCTCAGAAGTGGCAGTCAAACTGTGAAAGGGGTGCTAAGAGACGAATGAATGAATGAATGAATAAATGAATGAATTGCAGACTGAAAAGTAAAACCGCAATCGTAGAGAACTATTAACTTCAGAGACACAATCATTCCCCCCACACACCCCACACGACAGCAAACGTTCCCACCAAGCAGCTTTCCAAGAATTCCATCCTAACGGAATACCTGTTTTGGGTAGCACCCCTGGTGGTAGCAGCAATGTACTGCATATCAAACACAGACAAGAAACAAACCGCTGACTGGCACACTCCCTTCGCAGGCATTACCCTGGTCAGGTGCCAAGGGTCTATCTCAGCCCGCTCGTCATACCTCACTTTGGGCCATACAGTGCCCCTGTGAAGGTCTGACAGAGCAAGCACCCCTGGTGCCAAGACTAGTCAGGAGAACAGTATAAAAAATACCGTTGTACTTTCACTTTTTGAACATGGCTACGCTACGAAAACTTCATGAAGATGGACTTCAACAGAAAGTCTGTTATCTCACAGCCAAAAGCTCCGTAAGAACAAGGAAAACGAGCTACAGGAATGAGACGAGAGGGAGTCTAAGGGTTTGTATGCCACTCCCGAAAAAACCCTAACATTATGCGAAACGTGTAGGTTTAGGGCATCACACAGAGACCATTTACACTAGTTGAAATTATAACGGGCACTCACCTGCAACTGATCTGTGATAATTGACACATATAATCCGCCAGCTGCAGTATACAGCATGGAGACTACTCCAATAATGACCACAATTGGCCATCGACTTGAATGTATAATAAGTTCGAATAAGTCGCCAACGGCTGTAAACTCGGCCGTGAGAGCTATCCCCATGTTGAACAATGTCAACAAACCCACGTAGCTTGCCATGAATCTGCCAAAGAGGGCATACATAATCATGAGCTCCACATTCTCACCACAAACTGTCCCAAAACTATGTTCCTATCAAGTAGTCACTCATACAAAGTCAATAAGACAGTAACATTAAGAAACCTCTCAGCTCCTGCAGGAGTACAAATATAGGAGTTTAAAGAACACCAAAGGTCATCAAACTAATGAGCCCAAACCACGAACCCTGTCAGGACATGGAGGACGCGTTCAATCTATAAAATTAAATGAACGGACTATTGATAAGCAACATAAGATGATCGCACCGCCAGCAGAAGTTTTCATTTATCAAAAAACTTACCTGCCAAACCTCCTATTAACGAAGTCCGAAAGGCCCAACACATTCGGCACAAGGTCCTGAATGACGGATCCGAAATATGCGATCACTAATACGGGGAATCCCGCTGAAACGGCGTACATGACTGTGCCAAGCACTCCTGCAAACAGGCAGTAGCTCGGAGCGGCGAACAGAGCCCAGGACCCCATAGCTCCTGCATAGAAAGACCTGCAAAAGAAACGTGCCTGTTATTACTGTCTGCTTGTAAGCAGCCTCGCATAGACCCCTCCATCTCTTAATCTCCATTTCCCTCTGCGCTCACTTACCACTCCATTTATCTACTTCGCGTATTTTCTTTCTCTCCTCTCCTTGTCCAGGCAGCATCCCTGTCAGCTAACGGCTGGTTAACCGCCGCACGAAACCTACGTATGTGGTTCATGCAATTAAATGGAGTAATAAATAAGAAGCAACTGAGAAACCAGAGAGAGGAGAATGGGCCTCACCATGCGATGGTGAAAGTGCCCATGGAGCCGCGGGCCGTGAGGAAGAACTCCGGCGAGTCGGCATGGCCCTGCCGCTTCTCCCGCACCCACGAGTACGCGCACGCAAAGAGTCCAAACAGTACCACAAACGCCGTCGCCACAGGGTACGCGATGTCCTCCAGCAACGCCATGGCTTCTCTCTCTCCTCTCCCTCTCCCACTCCCTCTCCCACTCCTGCAGAGGCTGGGCCGTACAAGTGGCTGTCCGTACGGTACCCTAGGGAGCGTCCCGTCAAGCCGTACGGACGGAGGTTTTGTCCCCAATGGCGGCCCGGGGGGGGCGGAGGGGGCGCCGGGGTTCAGCGCCGCCTTTGACGTGGGAACCAGTCAGCACGCACCACGTAGGGCCGGAAAAGCGGCGCCGCCGCGCTTCGTTAGGCGGCGCCTCTGCTTTCATTGGAACACGTGGCGGTCACGGAGGAATCAAAAGGCTATGCGCACACCTCCCACGTGTCGGTGCTCCCGTTACCGATCTTCCCTTAAGTGTGCTAGACGACAAAAATCAGAGGAGTCAGAGCCGACACTCGACAGGTCCGAAAACGACACGTGTTGAAGCGACAAGCCGCAAGTGCACGTATTTGTCGTTATTGTGACAATGTTTCGCCAGTGGTGCCACGTAGATAGATATTTGTCGTTTAGCGTTTTACCGTACGACATCACGTAGGCATTTGTACGAGACTGTATGTGAAGTGACCGCAACGGAATCTCGCCGGATTCCGCAACGGGGTCTGCAGCGAGGTCAATGGGCCACGTGTCCGAAACTGCTCCAGTGAAATGTATGCATGCATGCATGGGGGTTGTCGTGTTGCTCCCGTCGTCAGGAATCATATCGAGATAAATCGTTAATGGTCGACATTATACACGACGATGTATCGTTCTCGCTATTGATATTTACGATATCGTATTTGGGTATTTATTTTTATAATTTTGGGGAATTATGATCGTGGTTAGGGCATCCGGCAGCCGTGGACCGTTGGATTACTTTGGGCAGGAGTGCTCCAGGACATGCCACGTGTCCTGTAAAACGTGCGACCGCGGAGCTCTTTGTCAGCTGGCTTTCGCCAACAACTGTTTTTTGGGCTTTCACATGGATCGCCGCCACGTGTCTCGTCGCTGAAATTTAACCGTTGAGCCGCGTGCGAGTTGTGTCACTTGTCCCCGAGCCCGTGTTCTATGTCAGTTGCCCCGTCACAGCAAAACCAACGCGCCGTTGAACAGCCCAACAGGGCACGCCTCTGAACACCGGGGGGGGGGGCTGAAGGGGCTGTGCATCTCGAAGCGATGGGCGGACTGTCAGAGGGAGGCAAGCAAACCAAGGTCGAGGTCAGCAGAAAGAATCAATGGCGAGGGGACCAAAGTCGTCAGCAGAATTACAGCGAGCAGCAAAAGTGTGCACGCTCCTCACGACCAGCATCATCGCGGGAGCAGCAAAGCCCTCATGATGCCCAAAGCGAGACAAATTTGACGACACAAGTCGGATTTGCCAACACAGTCAGCCCCAAAAGAGCACCATCCATCAGAGCAAATTGAGGTGAACCCCACCTCTCCATGGGGGGTGGGCCGAGGGGGCACCACGATTCAAAATTCATTGTATGCGAAAACCCGTTTACTGCACCCCCGACGAGAGGCTGGGTCCTTCAGCGCACAGCGAAGGGGGAAACAATAAGATTCGCGGAAGGTACGAAAGGCCAAGTTTTGTGACCAATTGGCAACAAACGCTTGTTCTCCTCGCTTCCTCCGATTGATTGGGCGAGTTTTTCCGACAATCTCGAGTTCCTCGGATGGCATTGATGTCATGACCACATGTAGAAATGGGCAACCCCGTGAAAAAAGAAACAAGTGACTCACAGATTAAAAAAAAAGAAGGCAACGCGCCGAACGCGACAACTAGGCCCAAGAAACACAACGGCCCTAAGAAGCAGCAGCAGAAGGCGAAGGTCCACGTTGCAATTTCCGAGCAGTTGCAGCATGCACCCATCCAGCCACCCTACAGCCAAGCCCACCCTCCACATGCAGCCATGCCATTACTTCCGTGTTAAAGCACTCTTTGTCGGAATACATGCATCTGCATGTGTGCCGGATTCCTTTCCATGCATCCATTCCATTGCTGCTTGAGGCCATACGGCCTTGCTTATCCGGCTTCGACCCAACCCGCTCTTTCCCTCCGAGGCAATAACAAAAGACTGAAGCCACTGTAAAAGAGTTCAAGGAGCTTGCATAGCGAATATGTTGGAGGAGGGGGGTGAAGGGGGGTGTGCCCTTTGCATCTTCACCTCCCTTCATCTTCATCTTCATTTTCATTTTGCTTCAAGGAGTCGCTAATGGTCTACCCGCCTGAACGGCTTCAGGCGTTCCAAAGAATCACATGCAGCCCTTGCCTCTCTATGTCTGTTTCCCAGTGTCAAGTTGAACAGATTCCGTTGAACCCCATATAGAGGCCGCTCTTCCAGTCCGTGTAAACCTTAGCCGACCCCCCGATGAGGATTACCACAGCGCTCAGTCCCATAAATGATGCAAGAACAAACACGAGAATGGAAGCCTTTCCAGACCTCTGCACCACTGCACGGATAATGGAGAGCCCTGTGAAGGACGCTACCACGGCAACGGATCCGAAGTACAAAGCCACCTTGATGGGAATGCGGTCAAGGAGGTAGAACTCGATCACAGACATGGAGGACGAGAAGAGGATCATGAACGAGCAGGTTGCTGCAGACACCTGCAGGCCAACCAAGTAAATGCATGAGCAGCTGAAGTGATGAAGTCATCAGCAATCCATGCTAACAGGAGTGTCATTCTGAAGCACTGCAGCCGTAGCCGGCATGCAAATCGTCCTTCGCTTTAATTTAAAAAAGTGATTCTCGGCTGAAGACATAGCCATCTTTTGTGTGCAAACCCCATTCACCCTTTCAAGGCATATATCTTTACCTGAGGATGGAGGCCCAGCTCTAAGAGTACGGGCCCCATAACAATTGCTCCTCCAATCCCCAAAAGCCCTCCTGTAATACCGGCAAGTAGCGAATACAGCGGAGCCGTTGCGACCACGAGCAGCCCCCACTGTGTCTCCCCGTGATCGTAGTTTCCAATTGAAGACTGGCCACTAAGCCGCTCATTATGCACTGCTAGCAAGCGTGCTGCCCCCCAGGATGAGGCTGCAACAGAGACAGGCACCTGCAGAGAGGTCCAACTACGTGTGAGTGGAGACTCTCTTGTTTACAACAACACCATGGAGCGGTAGGGGTATGTATGACAGAGCTGTACCGGCTTTCCACGAGCAGAGAGAGAGAGAGAGAGAGAGAGAGGGAGAGAGAGAGAGAGACAGAGAGAGAGAGAGAGAGAGAGAGAGAGAAAGAGAGAGAGAAAGAGCCCGTGTGGAGCTTACCTGCAGTGTATCCATAATCCAGAAAAGAGCCCCACACACGGGCACTTTTGACCTAATAATCTGCGCCAACAGGTAGATGAGCCACACACCTAAGATGATTGGCACCACATGCCAGTCAACGAGCTGCCAAAAGGGAGCCTGCATTTCACAGCACAAAGGGGTCCGTTAGAACTCTGCTGCTCACTTTCTCGGAAACAGGGGAGCCCTTCACGAGAAAACACGGTTAGTAGTTGCAAGGCCTACTCGAGTGGCTGATTAAGCAAATGGAAACAGTAATTCCATTTGAAGGAAGAGATGCATGAGCTGAGGGTTTTTCGGAGATATGCTCAGGGAGAAACTGAAGAATTGGCGGGAGGTGACAGCAGAGGAGAGGAGGACGCGGAGGGAGAGGGAGAGGAAGGGATCGGAGATGGCGGGTGCAGCAGAGTGTGGGGAGGAATGGAAAGACGCGAGGGTTCAGTGGGAAGGAGTACGGAGGGGGGGGAGAGACCACGAGAGGCGAGCAAGAGAGGGAAAAAGGAAAAAACAAACGGAAGAGATCAAGAATGAGGTAGGTATTAAAGTAATAAAATCCGCGGGATACAGCGATTTCAAATCTTTTTTTGAGGGTACAATCAAGCATCCATACACATGCCATATTCTCATCATGCCAAAAATGTATCTACATCGAATATGGAATTTAGATCGTATCGAATTGACGGTTCTAGGTCGCTAAAATTGACGAGTTCACAGTGAAGCATAATAGAAAAAGTCATAGAAACATAAAATGGCCTGCAAGGAGAAACAAATTAATGGAACACGAAGACAAAATGCAGAGGGAGAAAAGCCGTGAGAGGGAACAGAGATTAGGAGAGAAAACTAACCCTAGCAGGCTTGGCAGGGAGTGCAGAAGGTCGCCCAAGAAGTGGTTCTTGCAGATTACTCGCAGCACCATTGCTTTGAGATCGTTCTTCCTCCACACTCACTACAGCTCCCGCGACATCGGATTGGGCCCCACCTTCTGCAGGCCCAAAAAAGGAAAATATTTTTTTGAGCTACATTTGATTTGGCAAGTGACAAAACTATACCTGGCAACTGCAAACAAAACTACATTCATGAATTCCCTGGAAATTGTCGAACAGGCCGCATTTTCGAACACTCGCTGTATGATAGGGCGGAGAGAGAAGGGCACAAGACCTGGAACATGTTCTATGTCCGCTGTCTGCCTTATGGAACTTTCAGTGATTTCTTTCGCCTGCTATTCCCCCTCACATTCACGGAAACGTCAGAAAGAACCCTAAGTGAACTTCCTCCAATCTTCAGACCAACACCACCATTAACGCAGTTTCCTTAAGGTTGAACTTTACAAGACTCCGTAAAGGGCCAAAAAGGTCAGTCTGTTCTTGGCCCCCTATTCTTTCAGAACAAACCACCCCCCAGCCAAGCAGGACCTTTGGCAAAAAGAAGCACTCGCCTTCGCGTGGTGAGCCTCCTGCTTCCACGAGCTGATGCCCTTCTTTACGGTCCTATTAGTCATGACTGCAGGCCAATACTCCCGTCCCACATATACTTCAATCTGCAACTCCAAAACGCTCATGAAGCAGCCTCCTGCACTGTTGCTGAAAGTGGGGTGGGAGAGGAGGATGTGGGATGCTGGAGAGGAGGGTGTGAGAGAGGAGGTTGGGAGAGGAGGGTGTGGGAGAGGGGGTTGGGAGAGGAGGGTGTGAAAGAGGGGGTTGGGAGAGGAGGGTGTGGGAGAAGGGGTTGGGAGAGGAGGGTGTGAGAGAGGGGGTTAGGAGAGGAGGGTGTGAGAGAGGGGGTTGGGAGAGGAGGGTGTGAGAGGAGCCTACGAAAGAGCAGCAACACGAGCAGCAGCTTAATGAGCCAACTGGGGAACATCACGTTGCAGGTGACCCCTATGCTGATGCCAAGCAGTAGAGTGGGCTGCAAGAGGACCGCGATGCCTGCATCGAGAGCAGTAATATATGTTAGGGTTGAGTTTGCTTTAGGGAAGAGATTTTCTAGATTGGTTCTCCTTTTACGGCGGATTACGATTACGATTATTAGTGAGGAAAACGTAACTGCCCTCGGATTTCATGTTCCCAACATTCCACCAATCCGAAAAGAGAGTCAACTCACCGTAATCAATCAATGCCCTATTTTGAGTCGGGTGCTTCAGTTGCACGTTAAATGTGATGCTTGCTAGTGCTCCTCCAAAAACCATAGCTGTCCAAAAATGCCAATAACACAAACTTCAGCCTTAACTTCAGGCAACGACAGGGCATAGTTTCCAAATCATGAATGCTCCCGCATCATACCTTAACAGAGGAAAGAAAATATACCACTGATCTGCCAAACTTATAGAATTCAATTTTTTGAGGCCCACCTTTAGAGAGGGCAGTTGAAGTCTTTGCGTCATAGCCTGATCCACACCTCAAGCAAAGAAATGACTTCAAAAAAAACGGGAGTGGAAAATCAGAAGCAGAGCGGGAGGGGGTGGTGAGTTGTAAATTACGCCAGCCCAAACCCTCAGGACTAATCTGAGAAGAGCTTCCAGATCTAAGCCAGATGGCCAGATCCAAGCTCGACTAACATTAAATTCTTGACAAATCCGGAACAGAGTTAGAAGAAGGGAGATCGTGCAAACGCAAGTGTAGCACTAATATATGTACAAGTAGATACGTTCATTGGCCCCCACTTGCTTCAAAGAGCAGATAGTGGCCCTCAAGATCAAGACACCTCAAGTCCGACTTCCACAAAAGAGAGCCCAGCAAACAGCATTTGCAGTGGCTGAATCGGACTTCATAATTTACAAGAAAGCAGTCAAAATTCTAGCACTTTGTAACTCACCCAGGAGTAGGTTGAACATGGAAACAAATAGAGGGCCTCCTCCTACCCCCCCTGCATTCGCCAAGGCGGCTCCAATGAACCCTATTACTGTGGCAATCGCCATCTTCCAAGAGACCTTAAATTCCTGCGCAGGGAAGCCGGCTTCAACCACATGTAAGTGGAGCCGTGCAGCATTCCACGTAAAATTTTGTTAAACTTTACTGCTACATTGCAGCCTGAGTCGGTCTCCGCATTTTAAGAAAATTTTAGGGTTAACTCCTGTCTACCTTGCCACGGCATCATATCTGTTGAAGGAAAAGTTATATTGAAGGTTACGTTTGCGAGAGGAGGTGAGATAAGGGACTAGAACGACGAGAAAGAGTAAAGACAGAGAGAGGAACAAAAGAGAAAGCGGAGATTGAGGAGATTATGCGCGCTGGAGAGAGAGGATACCGGCCACATTCGAGCATCTGCTCCACCTGGACCCGCGCCGATGAACTCCGCCATCCGCTCCCACCAGAAGAGCCCTTTCTCCGTAGTAGAGCTCCCGCCCATGGATTCCATCTCACCGTAAGCAGATCTCTCCCCTTGCCAGCTCTCTCTATATTCAAGTGCTGTTGCTGCTCCCCTGCAGAGAGGCAACGACCCCGCTAGCAGCGCCACTACCAGCACGCCCAGCAGGACGGTCGTCGTCCCCCGAACCATTCGGAAAGCAGCCATGGCGACGGACTTCAGTGCGCAACAAGTTGCAGTTCACTGCCGCATCTCCCTTATCTGGCGGAGAGAGGGAGAGAGAGGAAAGAGATAGGCAGAGAGCGAGGGAGAGAGGGAGACAGGGTGGGCGAGGGATAGGGGGAGGATCGTCCGTTTAGGGTTTTCCAATAGTGGATACAGTATTGCCAGTGTGAACGCTTGGCAGGGCTTCAGACCACACTTGCCACGTGGCACGACAACATCTGCGCCGCCTGTCCAGATGCAGCGCTCGGTGTCGGTGGCGTCCAGGTGCAGCCCCCCTGTCGCGAGTCCCGACAAAACGGATCTTGGTCCTTGTGAAATGAGAATTTGATTTTCGACCTGCTACGATGTTTTGGCGGCGGGCAGGCTAAAATGTTTTTTGTGGAGGCTTCGGAAGGAATGTTGGCCCATCGCGTGATCTGAGCCGTTCGTTGTTTTTCGGTCAGGGCCTAAATGTTTGTTGGTTCACGAGAGTCGGCGCGGAACCTGCCAGCGTCAGCGTTACTGTTGGTTCGTTTCATTTCTATGTTCCAGTTACAGTTTGTCAAACTACGCTACAGTTACAGTTTATCTTTCTGTGTCTGTGTCACAGTTATTGCTAGTCCGTTTCGTGTCTATGTCGAAGTTACAGTTTGTAGAACTGTGTCTGTATCACAATTACTGATAATTCGTACTGTGTCTACGTCATAGTTACAGTACAGTACTGCTATTTCGTACCATGTTTATGTCACAGTTGCTGTTAGTTCGGACTGTGTCTGCGTTAGAACTGTACTGCAATCCCTGGTACATGGACACCCAGGGCTGGGTTCCTGTGGTTTCCTAACATCATAACAAAAACTTGTTACAGTCACACTTATAGTTACGTCGGGTGTAAAACAACAACATTGCAACATGGCAATGTTTGGTTGCAACAAGCTCGACCTACACCTTCTTAGAAAAAACAACAAATTCGTAATAATCGCCAAGGACGCTCCAAATCGGGAGCCTTACACCGTTCAATATTTTGCTTTAGGAGCGAGCCCACTTTCTTTTCTAGCTTTGCTAAGGCTCTGTCCATTTATACATACAAGTAGCTGCTGCCCACTGCCAATGACAAGGGCTGCTCTGCTCCCCCGAAGGCAGCACCAGCCCGCCCCTCCCTCCCTCCCTCCCTCCCTCCCTCCCTCGCTCCCTCGCTCCCTCGCTCCCTCCCCTCCCTCCCTCCCTCCCTCCCTTCCTCCCTCCCTCCCTCCTGCACAGCGATGAAGCCACAGTACTGTAGCAACCATTCGATGAGTCTGTCTGTGTTCTCTACGGACTACCCGCGGAGGATGTCCTCTCGAGCGAGCCAGCCATTCCTCACGCTCTCCTCAAAGCTCCACTGCGCCCACCCCTCCCGGCCCATCCGGAGGGCCCAAAAGAACCACCCCGCCTGCGCCCTGCCATACACCCGCAGCTGCTCGTGCCCAAAGTTCTTGATGTCGCCATTGCCAACAATGGCTTTCGGGTTCAGAGCAAGCGACCACTCGCCCACAAGGACCGTTCTGCCAACGGCCTGCAGGTCATCGATCTGAGCCAGCTTCACGCGGCCCACGTAATCTATGCAGTCCAACGCGGGCCGTTCCTCAAAATTAGGGTTAAAGGCCAGGAAGGAATGGATCTCCATAAGCACATTGGTGAATTCCAGTTCCGGCATGAAGTTTTTCAGGTCGTTAATGACTCCCTTGTAGCGCGGAGCAATGGCGACATACGCGCACGGCGAGTGCTTTCTGATGGTCTTATAGCCAGCCAGGTAGTATGCTTTCAAATCCTCCAATTCGACCTTGTCCACAAGATTCTCGCTCAGCAGGCTGATACCCATGTAGTTTGGCCTCCCGGAATACCTGCAAAAGCCGTCACACCACCAGCCATATCACAGTTCATTCTTTCTTTCTTACCCTACACACTACACGAGAGCTCGAACAGAATATAGCAACGATTGTGAAGTTGAAAGTGAAGAATGAATGAAGAATGAGGGTAGAACTCACCGGAGTGCTATCCAATCGACAGCCTCCAACAAGCGGTGCACGGGGTCCTGCAGAAAAGCTGCTGCTGCTTCCGCTTGAAAGAACTTCACATCCGGGCCACCATGCAGAGCTAACAGCACGCGAATCCCGAACTCCGCTGCAAGGTCAAATGCACGGTCCAAATACCCAATATGATTCTGCAAGAACTCCCACTCTCCCACTGTTCTCCCATCGTCCGCGAGCCACCATCCGACCGGAATGCGGACTGCATTCACACCATTGCTCTTCATGAAACGGAAATCTGCACGAGTCACAAAGCTCTTGTAGTGCTTCTGGAGACGGTCCTGTGCAGCCGCTACGCCGAGCTTCTTCATGAGATGCCATTCAGGACGGAGGGGGGGGTCGGCTTCCTCCTGCTTCGCATCCACTCCCTCCATCAACTCCGGGGTCATCCATGGCTCCACTACGAGCCAACCACCGAGGTTTACTCCACGGAAGGCTTCCACCTCCATCACCTCCCTCACATAGAAGCTGCAGAGTAGGTTCTCTGCGGATGGTCAGCCCCTGGAAACCCTAAAAATTACCATCAAATCCTGCAAATCCTCTAGATTCTGAAAGGTCATGCATGTCACTTGGCTAGCCCCGTATTAAGAACTTAGGAAAGTGTTCATTTGAGCCCAAGCACTCACAAGCTCTACATTCTACTTTTCCTGACTCTCTAAGACCTTCATCTCGGAAAGGTTGGTGGCTCACCGCTCCCATGTGGATGAAGACTTTGCGTAGTGCTTCAGAAAGCCCTCGTTTGTGCAGGTCACAAAGTGTCCATCTGCTGCTCCTACGAGATTTACTTGATGCGGCTTCCCATTCTCCACCTGCCCCATAGAGAGAGAGTTTTTAGGGTTCAGAGATGCCAAGGGAGCGTTGTGTGGCCATCCATCGTCCTGCCCGAGCTAAAACCTATGACCACATTATGGTCAAGCAAACTTTTTTTTTCCCACAAACAACAGCATTTTGTGTTTGTAGAACGGTATGCTAAATGGCTGCTAGTTTCCCCTGAAGTGTGGGAAGCAGCTCGTGGTTTCTAAACTAGGCTGAGTAGTGGAGTGCTGGCAAACACTTTGTATGCGGACTATGCTGAGCTCAATATCTACTGGTAGATATTGAGCGCTGTTCGGTGTACTCATCCAAATTTACTGAAATTTTCCCAACTTGCTGCAGAGGCCCAGTTTCAATAAGGTGAAATATATTCCACAAATTAACAAGTTTCTCGTCTCTTCTCTTCAAAGTCAGCCCTTGGCTTATATGGTAGTGCATATTTCAAAAATAAAAAAACTCGACTTCATCCGATTCTCCAAATTGCGTAATCTTATCCGATTGCACACTGAATTAGCAAGTATTGAAAGCATAGCAAAATTGACAGCAGAAGAAGGCAAAGTCCGAGAGCTGGACGGTGAGAAAGGAGAAAGGAAAACCACAAAAGAACCGAAAACTGACGACGTAAAACCAATTAGAAATGAACCCTCTGACTGACAGTCAAACCTCGCCTATCCGTATCCAAATCCCTTCCTCACCTAACCCTAACCCCCCCCTACAGAACAATAAAGCCCCCTCCCGACCCTCACCTGCACAACAGTAAACGCCGTATCTTGCATGGAGCTCTCCCCATTGGCGGACAGAAGCTCGCTTCCTTCCTTGGCCGCGAGGTACTTGCCAGCTGGGGTGCGTAAGCGCACAGCGGTAGGGCTTACCCGCACAACTGTGAAGGCGAGAGAGGCGGGTGGAGGCACAGTCCAGTTGCAGACTACCGCCGACCAATCGGGCGAGCCGTCGCTCCGCCGAGCTGGGCCCCACCACGTGCCGTGGTGAGTTGACAGCTGGACCTGTCGCCAGCTCAGCATGCCATGTCAGACGCTGGCCTGAGCCCCCCGAGCCGCCATGGGGGTCACGGAAGCTTCAAGGGTTCAGGAGGCATGCAAAACTTTGAAGCAGGATCTTACTTTGAAAGCCCTGACCTTAGCAACAGGTTTTGGTCCGACACTAGCTATGACGCAAGCTTGAAGTTGCTAACTCAAACTACCGAGCTCTAAAACTGACCTAACTATAATCCTAACCCTAACTCTACGCTTGACCAGAGAGAAGGCATTCAGGAAGCCTCACTGTGGATCCCGGATACATGGCGCTCGACCACCATGCGGATGTCATGCTTGGATGGCCGCTGGGGACCTTCTGGGCGCGCACCGAGCAGCACATTCCCTCACATTGTGAACCGCCCCCATACTCCACCACCTTCTCCACTCCTCCTCCTCCTGCTGCAGCAGCAGCAGCAGAAGCAGAGGTCGCAGTAGCAGTAGCAGCCTCCCTCTGTTCCTCTGCCACATGCGGGAGAGGAGCACTAGGACCGTCCCCCATAAAGTAAATCGCCACCAACACAAAGATTCCAAAGAAGGTGAAAGGACCGCCGTAAGGCCGCAGTTTCACAAGCCATTTGGAGAAAGGAGGACGCATGGCGGCCTACCCTTCTTCCTCCTCCTCCTCCTTCGTCTATTTCTCTAAAGGCTTCTATATTCTGTAAGCCTAAATCAGCCTAAGTCGTTCTGCATTTGCAGATTTGGCGTAATTTTCGGTCTGCAGGAGCCGGCACTCCCCTGCCTGCCTCCAAAAGGAAGCGCGGCTTATAGCGCCGCGTGCCGCCGCCTTCAAACGTGCCGTACTAATTTGTCGTCTGCTGAACAACGACCGATACGGCAGTTGAGTAGGTCCAAGGCCGAAGCCAATCATTGAAAGCGGGGTGCGGTCTAGGTACGGTCTGGGCCTAGGCACCGTCCGGTAGCATTACGGGCACCCCTCATGTTCGGACCTAGAGCAAACATGACCATTCATGCATGAACAATATAATATTGTACATTCTACATCGAGACATTGATGTCTAGAACAATGTTCACGCTAGAACTTAGTACCACAAGAGGAAATAGGATGTGGCATTGATCTCACGATGGCGATGCCATCAAATGTACATGGATAAAATAAGCATGGGAAACCAATACCAACAACACCTTAAAAGAGGCTACAGTATAGATCAAGGAGCGGAGCGTGGAAGCAGGCAGATTCCAGTTCAGGACAGTAAGTAGTAGTACGATATCGGCGGATCGCCTTCGTATCGATCGGGTCTGGCCGGCAGACGGTCCACGCGACGGCTGGCCGGCCGGCTGTGTACGGCATTGGCTGGTGGAAGTACGGTACGGTACCTTTTGACGTGACGCACGGTGAGATCAATGCCACATCGGATATCATTGAAAGTTCATCAGTGTCTATAATCCGGCTAATCAAGATTCAGCACGTGTTATGTTGCTGACGTGGTACGTTTCAAGTGGTCCACGTAGACATAACGACTCCATACCGGCGGCAGTGGTTGGCGGGCGGTCGGTCGGTCGGTCGTACCTTTAGACGTCCTGAGCGGTCCACCTGCCCTCGGCCGGAAAGCGGAGGGAAGGGACGCGGCCGACCGTACCGTGCCGGATCCAGGACGACTGTGTACGAACCCAAGGATAACGACCAGGCCTCTACAAATAAGGGAATTCCCTTAACAACCTGTATTTTAAGGGATTTTTTTTTGAAAATGTTATGGTAGTTTAAGGGATGTGCTGCAAAACACCTCAAAATACTCAAAGGAAAAAATCACGATCCCATAGATATCATGACATACTCTCCCCATTTTTTCCGCAAAAATGTGTACGGTATCGTACGGTATGGGTGGAGCGGTTGGAGCCGCACTGGGTCGTTTGGCGATGGGGTGGGGAGGGTCCCCTGCCGTACGGTAGGGCCGTACAGTTGGGCCGCGGTAACTATGGCGCGAGATCGCGGTGCAAGGGAACCTGAGTCGGAGGCGTCAGCAATCTTGTCCTAGCCAATTCGACTTGCGTCAGCAATGTTGTTTTAGCCAATCAGGAGGCAAACCTATATTTGCCCACCAGGAGGGACAAACCGTACGGCTCGTGGCGACGAGTCGGGCAGTCTTCGGTTCAGGACAGTAAGTAATAATACTATATCGGCGAATCGCCGGCGTATCGCCAGCGTATCGGATCTCAGCGACAGACGGTCCACGCGCCGGCCGGCCGCGATTGTGTACGGCACTGGCCGCGGACGTACGGTACCAACCGGCACGAGAAGGCAGCAGGCGCCGGCACCGGCAAGTTATAACTCCCATACGACAAGATTGGCTGGCCGACCTACCACTGCCGTACCCGACACGTGGTTGGTGACGCCGTGGATTTTCATGGTCCTTCGGGAACGGTTGGCTTCCCGTGGTTTGTTGTCCAATGTTGTTGTTGTTGTTGTTGTTGTTGCCGTGTGCCATGCATACATAGCGAGACCGTGCCGGGTGTGGGCCACCTCACAACTATTTGGCTGGGTAAGTGAAGCTTAGGAAAGCCAGAGGGTTAGGACAAATGACCTGAAATTGTAGTATTTGTTATTCTAGTAAATACAGAATTTACAGAATTAAACATCTCCAGATTTCATGCAACCGGACGACTCTATGGAGTCGAAACCTGAGGCTGTGGGATTCTCAACTTACAATCGGATTCTGACGTTCTTCAACCTCCAACACTTGAACATTTTGCAACCTTTTACCTCAGCATCCAACCTTTACGGGCTGAGCGTGGTCGAAAGGCCAAAAGAGCGCACTTGAGGGTCTGCCGCTGCAGGAAATAAGTCCGCCATTTGGGGTCGACGTGACATCCATGCCATGCATGCATGCCGGACTGACAGCACAGAAGTCAACGGCAGGTCGCCGAATGATTAGGCGTTGGTGCCCTGTGCCACGTGGCAACATGCGGGTTGCAGTGTTGTTGCGCCTCATGCTCGTCCTTGACGTTTTTCTTCCCCAGATTGTTTCAATTTTTTCACCTCAAAATTTCGCTAACATACAAACGTGTTAGCCGATTGAAGAATTTAAAAAATAAAAATAGAAAAGCCGTGTAAACACACCGACACTCGCAACACTACTCAGATCGAGCCATTGGCATTCCCTTTTGCAAACAATGGTTGCAATCATTGGCATTGGTTGCAACCACTTCCTATGGTGGATTGAGTCCACCAATGAAGGTTGGCTACCATTGCCCATTGGTAATCTACGTTTGCAACCATTGGTATTTCAACCATCACTATTGCCAACGGTTGGCTGGGTTTCCCAACCCACCCATCCTCCCAACCCCAAAAGCGGGTCGCCCTGTGCCCGGCGTGGCCGCCTGCTGAACAACAACGGAACTGCGAACCGGACTGCCCGCATGGTTTGCGGCTCTGCGCCAAAATATCGGCCGCAAATCCATCCCAATCTCAATCAAATCGTACCGCCGCATTTGCCGTACGTGTACCTGTACTGTTCCTGACCTCGAACCGACCCTAAGCCGGACCTGTACCCCAGGCAGAGTTTACGGTGCGGCAGTGGTGTACGAACTGTAGAACTGTGTCACCATGGCTGCTACCGAGCCTGTCTCGAGCCTATCCGTCCGGCTTGGAAGTACCATACTCTAATAGCTGGCCCCCGCCGCCTCCTGTGACCCTGTCCTTCCCTGAACCTCCCTTGACACGTGCCGCAAGGGCCGCCATGGCTGCCCTGCTCCGAGGCTGCCGACGGTAGTGGGAAGATGCGTCTGCTTCCGCTCAAGGCCGCCACCGCCGCGCGTTTCTCGATGGCGGCCATGGCCACGGTGCAGGAGCTGCTTTGTCCTGCTGGAGGTGGAGCACGTCTCAGGCTCGCTGGGCACAGTGACAGGAGCTTTTTGAAGTTGGGAGAGGTGGCATCGCGGAGCTTGTCAAGGCTTCGAGTCTGCGTTGAGAGAGTACAAGACTGCAGGAATGGCAGTATTGATCGTAAATTTGTCCCTGAATTTCGTGTTGATGTTTCTGCCGCAACTAGGGTTCTCGATTGCAAGGGAGCGTACTGGCTTGGAAGTGCCAAGAAGGGTCGGTTATTTCACTCCGCTTCGCTTCTTCGATTGGGAGAAAATGAGGCTGGCTCTTGCTCAGCGTCGTATGGTAGCTCCAGAACTGAAAGTGAAGCAGGTATTTCAAGGGAAGAGAATTTTAACGGAGTTAGTGGAGGAGAGAACGAAGAAGAAGACGGTGGGAGGTCGTCGATGGCTGAGTATACGACGTCTCAGGAAGGCTCACAAGTTCTAATGAAGGATTTGAGCACTTCTGCAGACTCCAAGCAATTGAGACAACGGAAAACTGATAAGGAGTTGAACGAAAAAGATGATGCACAGGCAGCGAATGTTGAGAAAAGGAGGCGGAGGAAGAGTGTGCCGGAGTTTTCTGACCTGCGAACCGTGCCCGGCATCGGATTGAAGACGCTGGAGAAGCTGAAGGCGAAGGGCATTCTCGAGGTGGCTGGCTTGAAGCAATTATACTTGGAAAAGGCAAGAAGCTCCTTCATGCGTTCATTATATTCTTTTGGTTTTGAACATGAAGTCATTGGCTGCTGTTTCTTGGCCAGGTTTTGCATATATGATGGAATTTTTAGCCATGATTCATCAAGAGAAAGCCATGTCGCTTTGTTCTTTATGGACTGAAGGCCAGAAAGGACTCATGCTTGTTTTGCATTAAACTAGACTATTTGAACGAGTTTAGTTGCGGTTCTTCAAATTTCGCTTCAATAAGCATACAGTATCAGGTTTTGTGTTCATGAGTGAGTGTTGTCAATCGGCGTTTTCCGTCATTGATGGTTGTGATTTTTGTCCCGGAAAATTACCTTTTTTGGTTCCTAAAGTAATGCCTAGTAGCACCCTGGGTCTTGTGAATCTGCCTCAGGGAGTTGGCATTTGTAGTTCAGTGAGAGTGAGCGCTAAGAAAGTTTCTAAAGCTGATTTTCAGGTAGTGCTGTTAACAGAAGGGCTCTCTTCTCTTAATATATGGCTATACCGAATATGCCAGCAACGTCTACCCTTTTTCCTGGACAAACATATTCACTGAGAGTTTCGTTCGTCCTAAGTTGACACTTTTCAAACACCTTATGTTGTCCTGAAGTTGCTTCTCTCCAGTTTTATGATGGCGCTGGCAACAACTAGCAGTGCTGCTCCGTCGCATTCTGTAATTTGAACGATTTTACGTCTCTCTTATTTGTCATTTAGGAACTCTAAGGCATTTCCTTGGACTGACTGCTTCTAATTGGTTACGTTCTTCATATTCCGTTGTGCAGTTTGGAGGAGATGGTAGCTCTGAGGAAATGGCGAAGTACCTTCGTAGTGATGTTGGAGTCATGAAGAACCATGCTGCTGCCATTGCCAACTTTGTACGGAAAAAAGTAGAAGAAGAGCTGCAAGCTGCGGAAGCAAATGAAGGAGAAGGACAGACAAGTGCGAAGCAAAAGAAGCGACGTTTGACTTTTTGTGTGGAAGGAAACATCAGTGTGGGCAAAACAACCTTTTTGCAGAAAATAGCTGATCAGATTGTGGAGCTCAGGGATTTGGTGGAGATTGTGCCAGAGCCAGTTGGGAAATGGCAAGATATTGGCGAAGGGGGTTACAACATCCTTGATGCCTTCTATACTGACCCACGACGATATGCTTACACATTTCAAAACTACGTATTTGTAACAAGAATGATGCAGGAAAAAGAGAGCTCTAACGGTTTGAGACCCCTGCGGCTGATGGAGCGGTCTGTTTTCAGTGATAGAATGGTGAGAGCACTGACAGCCGAGCAGCATCCCCTTGCAAATGGAGTGGCTTTGTCGAGCTTGCAGTCATGAATGGTTTTGGACCCTAAAGCCTAGATTAGGATGCAGCCGGTATAGAAGCACTAAAAGGATGCACGCCCTTCTCTCACTTGGTCCACGGACGTAGTATCTAGTTATTTGAGTGTGCAGGATTATGAAGTTCACCCCCCTTTTTTTGGATTCCTTCGCTATTGTGAAAGTTCTACAATGACAAATAGTCGAAACTTGTTACTTCTGGAGGGCTTTTGTTTTTCGCTATGCACGGATTTGGGAGGCCTGGGAGAAAGAATATTATAGGTTTTTTTGCCAGTTCAGTTCTGTCTTCTCACTTTCTGAATCACCCCGAGCACTCTCTAATAGAAGTGTCTGACTCATCACTTGAACTATGCCAACAGGTCTTTGTTCGTGCTGTTCATGAGGCCAAGTGGATGGACAGTATGGAGTTGAGTATTTATGACTCATGGTTTGACCCCATGGTATCGACTCTACCTGGGCTTGTTCCTGATGGCTTTATATATCTACGTGCGGAGCCGGGTACTTGCCATAAGCGTCTGCAGACAAGGGCCAGGGGTGAAGAAGCAGGAGTAAGCCTAGAATATTTGATTGACCTACATGAAAAGCATGAGCAGTGGTTGCTCCCAGCTGAAAGAGCGGGAGGCAGCAGCGGCCTTCTGGGAGTTAGCCAGTGGAGGGAAAGCGAGCTCGTGAAAAAGCCTGATAGCATCGATGTAGTTTCTCTAAGAGGAGACCATGTACACTCCTCCATTCGAGAGGTGAGTCCATGTGCAAACTGCAGAGTTGTAATATCCGGAAATAGGGACTCTGATGCATGATTAGCGCATGTACAGTGGACCTGAAAGTTGATATGGTGCTATTCTGAACGAGAAGGTAAATGTCCCGCTGGCTCTGAGCCATACAGCTCTGTAGATGCGTTCTTAAACACACGAAAGTCATCCTAAGTGATGAGAGTGATTTTCTGCAGGTACCGGCATTGGTACTGGATTGCGACAATCACATTGATTTTACGCGGGATTTGAGTGCTCAAGCAGAGTAATTATACTTCTTAACCTTTAAACGATTCAGCCAATCTTGTCGTTGAACTGTGCTTGCAATAATAATAGTAATACTGTAATAGATCGATGTGTAAATAGAGATTGACTGGAGAAAGTTTACCTTCTATAGCAATTGGAATAATCGTGTTTATTTGTCGAGGGAAACTTAGCTTACTTCCTTAGCAGTTTGTACATGAACCATGAAAGCCCTACCCACAGTCGATATAAAAACACAGAGACCCCTTCTCATTAATTTCTTGTCTGGCGATAATGCAGGTATGCGCGACAGGTGGCTGATTTCTTCGAATACGTAACTAAGATGAAAGAAGCTCAAGAGGCTCAAAAAGTTCAAGATAGACGGCTGGTTGTTTCTGGCGGCTCTTCTTTGATAATTCCATCAGGCTCTTTGCTTCGAAAAGACTATAAAACTCTTCAGCATTCGAGATCGTTTATATGAAAGCATGAGTATGTGAGTTTACCAACAGCAATTGCTGGCATGCAGTCGAGTAATGCAGACGGAAGTTACTTTCAGGAAGTTGTTGGGATGGAATCTGCGGTTCCAATTCATAAATGTTGGCAGGTGGCTGGCTTATGGGCTCAAGCAAGCATGCCAACTATTCAGCACTGCTGTGCATAGTAGAGCAACCACAAAGAAGTGTAGGAGGCAATGATGGCGAAGATGGCTTGATCCAAGAGACCGCGGATATGTGCCTGAAGCTGCTGGTATTTAGAGGAATAGGTATAAAGTTACAAATAGGTAGCAGCTGATGAGCATGGTGCCTGTAGAAGCAGGTTTTAGTCAACGGGAAGGGTCCATCTGGTCCCTTAAAGTGATCGGCATGGATAGGATTTCAGGAGCTGATTCAAGTCAGCATCGGATACCTCGCTTAGTGCTCAAAGGTGGGGTTGTACAGACGACTAGCTTCAAAAGAGGGCTGGTGAACCGCTTTCATGTGAACAATAATTGGCTCAGGCATGTGCTGGGCCCGGAAGTAGTGAGGGCGCCATGAACCTGCTGAAGATCGACCACACCGGAGGCTCCTTTTGGTAGTAGTTTTGGTCGACCACACCGGAGGCTCCTTCTTTTAGTGGTTTTGGTCGACCACATTGGAGGCTCCTCTTGCTATTAGTTTTGGTCGGTGAATGCGCAGGGGCTAATGCAGGCTCCGTTTGTGTACATACTTGCCTTTGATAATAATGTCTGCTGCTTATAGCCACTTCGCTCATTTTTTATTCGCCTTCTCTGCTAGGGTTTGTAGGTCTGCGGGTTTTCGGGTTTGCATACTCCGCCGTCCTGTATTTGTAGGTTGGCGAGTTTGCAGGTTTGTGGGTTTGGTTTGCGATCTGTTGTTTTGAACGTTCAAGGCGTCTGCAGTGCGATACATTGAATGTAGCGTGACTGGATCGCCCGGTCGGAGGTAGTGTAAAGGTTGCATGACGCCAGATCCAACTCGGAAACTGTGAAAGCATTGTTCGATAGCTCAGTGTGGAAGAATTGCGAAGTGACGGCTAATGCCTAATGCTTCGGAAAGGTGAATTTACACATTCGATGCTTGACGATTTCATGGTGTCTAGAAAACAGTTGACTACAGTAACAAATGACAGGATAGCATGCCATTTACTGGAGATGGATGCATCATTATCTCTTCATTATGTGCAGCATTTTCTTGGCAAGACTCGTGTGTGCGCAGTAAGTCGGCGTACATTAGATTGCCATGGGGGTTAGATGAGGTATGAATTGTATTGAAGGTGTAAGATGGAGGAATGGCTTGATACTATAGCAAGTGTAGCAGTGGCGGCTCCACGTGCTGCTATCAGAGAGAATAGAACGGGAGGAAGAATGCGCCCTCGAGTTGTTTTGGGCCAATGACCGGGGACAATGGCGCATTCTCGTTGGCGGAAGAAGGTGAACATCGATGCAGAAATGTGTTTCGAAACCTCTGTTGTTGTTAGTACAGTGAATTGAACGATAGGAGGCAGACTCAGCTTCTTTCGGAAAACATATCTATTTTACACGGGATAAATGAATCTTCTTTTCTGCTGTTGTGACTGTCAAGTGTTTATTGCAAATCCGGTTTGTTTGACGTTCGTGATGATATTGTTTGGTGAACGTTCTTTGAAAACCATCATGAAAACATTACTCTGGCTATTCTCCCTCCCCGCACAATTTTCCCAGCCAGCAATCCACACATCATTCTTTCGGTCAACTGCCAAGGTTTGGATATCGCTCGTTGAAGCAGGAGAACCGCAGACATTCGATAAACGCACACCTTAAGGGTTAGAATGCGACAGTGCTCCTAATGTATGATCCGCACATCTGCCCGCCCTCGCCTCTCATTGAATCATACGCAGCAGCTTGGAGCAAACAGGGCAGGCCGGTCGACTCCACAACGGAAGCAGCCTAAAAAAATGGCCGCTTGCGAAAAATCCCGCCTAAGAACTTTCCCTGTTTCCATGGAAGATACCTGACAAGCTCGGATTCGCTGCAAAGGTTTTCCAGGTGGCTTTCTGGTTGTTTTGTTCTAACATGGGCAGCCCGACGGCGCCGAACCAGCGAGCGCTTGCAGGATAAAAAAGAAAATATGAGAAACTCAAGCTGTGCAGGGGTGCTGGTCGCTGGTCGCTTTTGGAGGGGAGCTCCAGGAGCAGCCTGAGCCCTTCCCTACAGAGCTGCTTGAAGCTGAATGTTGCAGGAGCTTCTTATGATTCATGTGCATTGAGCGGAGAACGGCTGCAATATCCATGGCTATTCTGATCATAACGGGGATTTAAGTTAACTAGTGTCCACAAGGATGGATCTTTGGATTGATGACGATGAAGGCATTGTCATAACCAGGTATGGTTCGCGTACCCCTACTGAAAGTGGTGATCGCATTTGGTTGAAGAGATAGTACTTGCTGCTAAAAGTCACTTCGTAGCGCAGTCTTCTGCTGCTTTGATTGACGATGAACTGCCAACCTTTGAAAATTGAAGCGACCTGAAGACGATTGGGAAGATGGTGGCTGAAATTAAGAAGGCGCTCTCATATGCTGCCGATTCAGGGGCACTTTTCTGAGATGGCAGCGACTCTCAAGCAAGAGTTGAGGAGTACTGAAGACAGTCTGAAGGCATGCATGTAAGCTAGTATTGCCGAGGGCAATTCGTTGCTATACATTATGGTGCATTGGCCGGAAATTAAGTCAGAATTCTCCCGCTGGAAGAGTTTATTTTGCGAGGTACTCTGCCTGCTCACGTCCAATGTTTCCCTCGACCTCTGGACGAGGAAGGTCTTGCATGGGGCTCAGCTAATTGAAACTGCTGGCATTTCCATGTTACAACTTGCAGTTCAACGGAAGGCTGGGAAAACTGGAGTTAGACATGCAAACAAAGTTCAAACGAAACTTTGAGATGAAAGAGTATCAATACAAGTGCTCTACCAAAGCATGGAGTCACTTTTGGAAAAATGTGATCCCTGCAGTGAGGAGCGAGCAATCCTTCCATGCACCAATGACTCCTTTCGTGCATTCCATGATGCCAAATGATGGTTATTTTTTCAATTTCCAGCCCATTGAAATTAGCAACAAGGAAGACCTTCTCCACCACCATTGACAACCCGTCCTGCCGATTTCCTAGCTCTGCAAGGGCACTAAGTACAGGAGGGCCCATCTTCTAAGGGCCTCAGACCCCTCCCAACCCTCTGTCTGTTGCATTTGCACTCAAGCAGGAGGAGAGGTGGAAGGACCGAGGCCTCCAAACTCTGCCGGACGAGTACCACTCACTGCCCTGCTATGTCTTATAGGACACAGAGAGAGGAAGGAAGAGAGAGAGAGATAGGGGGAGAGAGAGATAGGGGGGGAGAGAGAGAGAGAGGGAGAAGAGAGAGGCTACATGAGCATGCGCTCCATACCTTGAAAGTCCACTTCTTCCGTCATTCATTAGTCAGCTGAATTGAAATAGCCTCCGCCTTGGTTAGCAGCTCTCCACAGCTTCCCATTCAGGTGGCCCCATATGGAGATGCAGCCTTGAGGATGAAAGAGACAGAGAGAAAAGGAGGGATCGGCTTCTCAGCCAAAGTTGCGTTCCGATTGGAGTTCTTCTTGACCTCCTCTTTCACGAAATCTGAAGTTACTGTACTTAATTTCAGATATTGAAAAGACTGTCTTGCAGCAGCACCTAACCCCTCCTCTATAATAACTCGCCGTTTTTGCTGCGTTTCCTACTGCATATTGCTCAACTAGTCAGAGAAGTCAACATCACATTGCCAAAGACACCCCCAGGTCGCCTCACTGCACCTGATGATTCTCTCCGGCTGCTGAGTCATGCAAAAAGGATTTCTATGTCCGTACCTACTTTCCACAACAGCGCTCAATTTCCATGCTAGAAGCTCTTGGAGTCCCAACAGTTCCATTTGGTGGCAAGTAGTCCTTAAATGACTATGCACTTCCCAACGGACTTATGCATTTGATGGGACTCCTAAGAAAGTAACCGCCGGATGGCATTTGTACAGACACAGGAATGCGAAATCTTATCCTGTCCAGCGGAAGGACGATCCTGTACATGGCTCCGCATTGAGGCATGTACACTATTGGACGGTGCAGCTGCATGCTTGCCCATTGTCGCTGTCGTCGTCTTCAGACTCCCCAGACTCACTGTCAACATCACACGGGAAACAGAAAAGTGTCACTTTCAAATGCAGCATCGTTTGGAAACATGAGCCACTGAGGAGTGTGCTTCTGCCATCTGCTTTCCCTCACTATTCAGAACATGAGCCAAATCACATCGATGTTCCAACCAAGGACGAGCCAAGGAGGAATCACCCCATACAGTACTCCCAACTAAGGAGCACCTTTCTAAGTGGTGGTCCCTCTCCAAATGATCAAAGTTAAGAATTGTAACTGCATCCCCTCTAATTGGCCGCCAATAATAACTGCCGTATCATCAGACAAGGACTGACGAAATGTCACATATACATCCGTTCTAGTGCGCACAGTTCAGTCTTCTGCAATACTTGCCGATGCAGTTTACAATATCGCATGCGATGCGTGAAGCACCGCACATGTGAGTCGCACGTACTCACCCCCTAACTTGATGCCTCTGTAAATGGCTCTCTCGCCCATTACTAAATCATTCAATCACATCCACCGTCGGGAACATTTAAAAGCGGGAGTACTGTATTCTGGATTGTGGAAGGGAACTCCGATGTAGGCAGCTCAGAATCCAACAGCTTATATGGGGAAGTCTAAGAGGCACATATGAAGCGGCACTCAAGCATCAGACATTTGAAAAGGCTTTTTGCAGTCATCACAAAGCAAAAAATCAGCTCAAAACTTTCATCGAACCAACAAGCTTCTCGGACACTCAGAGCTGGAGACGCGTGCTTTGCACTTCTTAGCAATTAAATCTTTTGCATCTTATGACCAGCTGGATAAGCTCGTCCATCCTTGATCAGAACAAAACTTAGCATGCTGACCTGCAATACTGTTTCAAGGTGGGCGCTCGAAAAAACCTCGTAATTCTGCGGTATGTACTCAATGAACAGTAAAAAAAATCTCCCTTATAGACGACCTCATGCATGTCAGCTGCATAATCCCCTCTCTGATGGCGCTGGTTTAACCGGTTAACAACCAATTCACTCTAGAAGGAATGCTGGCTGAGAGGGCAGGAGAATCTAATACAGCTCACAGAGAGACGACAGAAAAGCTATCACGCATCGCACCGCAAAAGATTGGAAAATGAAAAATTGTGTGAAAATTTTCCACACACGGACTGAGAGCACAATTAACGCACTCCGGGATGGCAAGCGCAATCCTGCTTGCAGGCAGAAAGTGTGTATTTAAGAGAATATGGCCCTTTTTTGTTGCTTTGAATTTGGGAAGACGAGCAGGGAATAGCCTAATAGCAGCTTAAGGGGACACGCACAAGTAACTAATCGGTATAGGCCTTCACCCAAGTCGGGCTGCTTCTCTGTCACTTACTTCCGCCTAATTTCCATCTTTCCTTCAGGATGATATGACGACGGATGATATGACGACGGATGATCTGACGAGTATCAGAGAAGGCAATGCTATCTTCCCCCTTACGTCGAGCAGCTAGCCGCCCTACAAACCCTAAAAACATTCATAAGAGAAAAAACTTGGAAGCAAAGGTCGGCCTGAGAACGTTTTGCAGGATTGAAAGCAGATGGCTTAACAAAAAGAGTGCCGGTGCCCTGAATGCAGGCTCTCACCTTGGTTCAAATTCCTTCACAAACGTAAGACTTCCTCCATGTTCATCCGGCCAGCGTACTGTCCTTTTCGCGCGGACTCTCTGCTCCTCCTCTCCCTCCGGCTTCTCTGCTTCAACGCCTCCCAACACTGGGCCTCCCCCTCTCCCCAAAAGCACAGCTTCCGCTATGCCATTGTGCTCCAAGTCCAGACCGACTTCCAAACCCGGCTCCTTCCCCCCCGGATCAATGAAAAATGATGCATCGCCATTTCCAGCGTTGCCAGCATGCCCTGTCGTTATCGAATGGTTTTCAGAATTCGTGTGCGTATGCGATGCAGGGAGATGTATGGTCTCTGAAAAACAATTGGATACGCTTGAAGAAATAGGTGCAGACGGGGCATCAACTGAAGTTTTAGGGTTTGCTGGGGTGTGCTGCGGAGGCAGCGACTCTTGCGGAGCCAGCGGAGCCCCCTTTAAGGGCGAAAGCCCCGGATGTTCCACCTTGCCGGCAGCAGGGAGGGAGGCTAAAGCCTAAGGTTTGAATGCTCCTTTGCTGGCTACAGCGCTTTGCCTGCCTCTCTCGCCCTCTCCTTCTCTCCCTTCCTCTCTCTCTCTCTCTTTCTCTCTCTCTCGCTCCCCCTCACTCTTCCCGACAACCTCCAGCCTCAGCTTGTTTCCTCTTGCGCACCACCGAGCAGAATGTAGAGTAAGAAATCTCTTCACATGTGAGCTCACGTCGAGTCAACCGGCATAGATTAGGGTATGGGCGGGGAGAAGATTGGCGAGCCGGGGGGACACCCCCTTCCTGGACCGGGCTTCATACGTGAGATGCGTGCAGAATTCTTAAACGTCTTGCTGCATGAGTGCTGAAAGGATCTGAGCTCCTACAGCACCACCTCGGGCCCTTTTCCCCCATACGAGCTCTTGCTCGCTCTACGAGCTCCCAAGCTCTCGAGCTAATCCATATTTGAGAGCAGAAAGGGAATGTTGAAGTAAGCAGCAGCGAGATGCAGTGGATGAGTCGGGGCGAGACCTCACTACTGAGCGACTAACAGGGCTGTGACAGCGAGAGAGAGAGCGAGAGAGAGAGAGAGAGAGAGCGAGTGAGAGAGGGAGAGGGAGGGAGGGAGGGGAACTTGAACGCTGTCTTCTATTGCCTTTCTAATAGTCCACGCATCTTCCAATGAGAATTCGCCACGTTTGCAGACTTGTCCATGTGGCGAGCTCTGATTGCATGATGCTAGAGGAGTGAGCGCGCGGGACTTGGACAGGAAATTTTGCGATCGCAAAAAAAAAAAACAGGGAGCGCCAAATTTAAAAGTTCACCGTCCAAACATGGCATGCCACGTATGCAAACCTTTGCACGTGGCACTCTGCGATTGGCAGTGATGCCAATTGCGGCCCTCAATTGGTTCCACTGAAGTTACCTCCACCCTTCGAGCCGGCGGATCCACCTCGACCTGCCAGGTGGCGGCCTCTGGGGAGACGGGCCGGGGGGCCCGCGCCACGTGCCGGGTTCTGCGGGCAGGCTCATTCTGCCGGGTGGAACAGGCCGAGTGGAATCTCGTCGGCGTGGATCCGAACCATTGATCTGGCGCTTGGTTTACCCATCAGTAGAGCACCTCCCAACAGCGTTTCGCCACGTGTTTCTTAAATTTCTTTGACTCCTAAACACTGGCATGCTGCCTCTCCATGTTACCGTATGTCCCACCACTGTGAGGCCACTCACTGCCTTTGGCAGTTTCGCATAGGAAGTGGGCAAGTTCATTCTCTGAACATGTGAGGATGATCATGTTTTATAAAGGGGAAACAAAGAGATACAATTTACTGAAGTTGATGAGAGAGAAAGGGTGCATTGCCATCCACTTGTCCTCAACTATACAAAATTTAGGTTAAGCGCATGTTTCATTCATTTCAAAGCACTGTCATTGCCTCAGTGCTTCTTCCTCCTCCTCCTGCTCAAGAGGGTGCTCATCCTTTTGCTCAAAAACCCATCAACGGAGGGTGCTCAGTTCGCCAGCCTCTGGACCTCCTCCATCTTTAGTGTGAGAGGCATGGCCCCGAGCTGCACAGTGACACTGCCCTTCCCCACATTCACCGCCGTCACCTTCGCCCGACTGCCCAGCTTTGGGACCCCCACCATCTCCCCCTGCCTTGGAGTCCACTTGCGCTTCTCCCCCAATGGCTGTGATCCTGAGATCAGAATGCCAATGCCACAAGTCAAGATTGCAGGAAGGAAGCATGCTCTTCACGCCACCCTTGGTTCACTTAACAATCACAGACCTGGGTCTACAGCAGTTGAATCCATCAAACCAGCTTTATGTTGTGTCAGTATCTTCCCTCAGAGTACAAAACATGGGGTAAGACCATACATGCCATGAAGCATAGATGTTTATCTCGGACGAGGTTATCTCACCATCCATGGCTGAAGGGCCATCACGCCCTCCCTCCCCCTCAAGGTTTCCGCTCTCCCTCCCTTCACCAATCTGAGCAAGTTTCTTCTTTTGCTGCTCCCTAATGCTGCTCCGTGCACTGTTCACGAGGGTTCTAATCCTGGCGAGTGCATCGTCCCCTGCTGCCGAAACAATATCGCTTTGCACAAGAAGGAGGCGAGCACGATGCTGCCGCAGACGGGCATCCGCAGCGAGCAAATTGGCATGCATGCTTTCACATTCTCTGTACCACCAAAGTCATTCCAGAGAAAACGCAGAGGAGGATTAATTCTTTTAACATGCAATGTAAAGAAAAGACGTCATGCTACTTTCTATCAGTTGGGTGTCAGGAATAGATTGGGGATCACGTGCTTTTTACTATGATAGTTCCTGTTATGAACTTACATGAGCAACCTCTCCATTGCAGCAACATCATCCTCGTATGATTTTTTCGCTTGCTCCATTTCGAGAATAACCTGCCAGATTGCACAAAGACAGTGGACAATCTCAAGTAATGCAGGGTGTGCGCGAGCGCGTGTGGAGCATACACAACAGACAGAAAGAGAGAGAAAGAGTGAGAGAGAGAGAGAGAGACAGAGAGAGAGAGAGAGAGAGAGAGAGAGAGAGAGAGAGAGAGAGAGAGAGAGAGAGAGAGAGAGAGAGAGAGAGAGAGAGAGAGAGAGAGAGAGAGAGGAGAGAGAGAGAGAGAGAGAGAGAGAGAGAGAGAGAGAGAGAGAGAGAGAGAGAGAGAGAGAGAAAGAGAGAGAAAGAGAGAGAGCTTACATCATTGACTTCCGCATTGGAAGTGCCTTGCAGGCGTCTCCCCTCTGCAATGATGCTTTCCGGCATGCCCAGCCGTTCAGCAATGTTCAGTGCATTGGAGCGGCCCGGGATGCCCCAAAGCAGGCGATACGTGGGAACCAATTTAACCTCATCAAACTCCACTGAAGCATTCTCAAAACGAGAATCTCTGCAGACAACTATGAAAGAAGGTCAATCACCACAAAGATTCTCAAGAATGAGGCCCAGCTCAACTTTTCTCAATGAAGGTCTTCAACTCACTGTTGTCACTATCAGCAAGTGCTCTATTGACTGCTTTATACTGAAACAAACCTCAAGCAGAGTCCTGCAGCTTACCGATATTTGAGAGTCTTCAGTTCACCGTGATGCGTGGTAGCAAGAGTCAAAAGAGAGCCCCTTCTCGATCGTTCAGCAAAAGATTCCAACACCGCCATTCCTAAAGCTGCCCCCTCTGCCGGGTCTGTGCCAGCACCTACCTGAACATGGCAAAAAAAAGGTTCAAATAAAACGTAGGAAAAAAACATTATCTCCACATAAACCTTCCGGGTCAGTTGACTTAGTATCCTTTGCAGAAATGCGGTATAACCGGTACATTGTTTTCTGGAATTGAAAGTGCATTATAATGGCAACAGACCTCGTCAAGGAGGACTAGTGACGAGCCCGTTGAAGCTTCCTTGATTGTCTGCATCTGTTTCAGGTGACCAGAGAATGTTGACAGAGATTGGGAGAGGGACTGCCGGTCACCGATGTCAGCGAATACGGAATCAAACCATGGGAGGATTGCATCTGCTGCAAGCACATACAAGCCTGCATGTGGTAGAACACAGAGCATGACTATAGCATTATGCCAAGAAACTTGAGCACTTCGAATACATGTGACGGAAAACCAGCAAATGACATCTCTTCCTAGACCTAGCAGCTCGTTTCATGTTTCTTCGTCTTTCCAAACAAATAGCATTATCTCCCCTGTTCGGATTAGAAACACTGCAGAATGAAGACATTGGGACTAGGGTTCTCCAGCGTTTCACACGGCTGAATTATGGAGACAAGACACCTATTTGAAAGGAAGTGACAAGCACGAGATGAGTTGCTATACAACCAAAATGGGTTCAGAAAAGTGCTCATACCCCACCTGCTTTTGCCATAAGGGCTGCCAGACCCACTGTTTTTATGGCTGCCGTTTTCCCACCCGTATTCGGCCCAGTGATTGTAACCACTCGAGTGGACCAACGGATTCGTACATCGATAGGTACAGGGATGGAAGCTTCCAAAGCTGCAACCTGGCATACAGTATCACCATGCACGGACTCCATGGACGTGAACGACAGTAGCAAAATCGAGAACTAAAGTACAAAGTTAGCATGGATGACGGAGGGACAAAACTGCACACATACTGTGTAGGATAGAATAACCAACAGTTGCTTGGAGGCACTAATCTCTGCCAGATATGCTGAACGTGTGATCCATATCAAAAGCTACAATTCTTTTACATTCAGTTACATATGAAAAATGACGTAAAATCGCTATACCTCAGCAGCAGCATCTGCCATTGCTTTCTCCGGCTCCTCCATTAATCCAGAAACTGCTCCCCCTGGTCTCGCTCGCATCCTTGCAGCTGCCTTCGCTTTGCTAGAAGCTTTTACTTTCGCCTTCTTTAGGCTTTCCCTCCATTGTTGTAGCAGCAATGGATGCCTCGCTTTGCTCAGATCTACCATGAGGGACTCATTAGCATCATCATTTCCAAGCTTCTTTCGGTCATTGTCTGGGCTATCTCCAGTTACGGCTGTTAAACTATCCAACATAGAGCCTGCTCTGTGGTCATCGTGGGTTTTGTGTAACGTTGGATCAACCAAGACAGGGGGACTTGCTCCAATCCATGAGCTGTACCGAGCCCGAGCCATAATCTAGGCAGATGCCCCTTCCCCCATCGCAGAAAGCAAAATAATGAGTAAGGTAGGATGCTACCAAATTTTGCCGGAAAGCTTCCATCTTCACCTTATTCATCTAAGCGACGGACTATTCACAAATTTAAGAAATGCGCATGCATAGGTGCTCACCAAATCCAGTCGAACTACAACATCAAATGTAAACTTGATATCGTCAAGCGAATCACGAATTGTGGTGCATAATGCAGAGAGGACTGCTTGCTCAGCCCGAGAAATTTCAGCTTGAGAGTCTGTCAGCTTATTGTTAAGAACAATAGCAGATGCGGGTTCCAAATAGATAGAGCTCCCTCCACCTCCACTGCATACGTTGACAACCCCCAAGCCCGAGAAAACAATCCTTGGATAAACATTTACTGGTCACATATGATTGCCTGTGTTCACGCAAAAGGAGCAACAGAAGAATGTGCCTCACATATGATAGTCCGAGCAGAAATGCCACGATGGATCCCAATATACATCATCCCTTTCGTGTAGAGCCCCACCTCCGAATGAGCAATCCCGCCACGTTGGCCCTCCCATCTGCTGCAAGAATGAGGCACAACCGACCCCCAATTTCCTCCACTTCTCCTCCATGCGCCCTTG
This sequence comes from Zygnema circumcarinatum, assembly GCA_037447605.1. Lineage (NCBI taxonomy): Eukaryota > Viridiplantae > Streptophyta > Zygnematophyceae > Zygnematales > Zygnemataceae > Zygnema > Zygnema circumcarinatum. The sequence goes on from CM074816.1 coordinate 576,190, forward strand.
CCATTTTGTTCAGAAGCTCCTCTAGACGGGACCTGATAGTGCGCTGGTCCACACAGGCACGTCTAAGCTCAGGACTCGCAGATTCCTTCACTGTACCATCTTCCTCCACTACGTTTGTGATGGCCCGGACAATCTCAGGATGTGCTGCCAATGGTCTCACCTGCGCAGGAGCCTTGACCTGCATGAGCTTTCCTAGATTGTACTTGCTTTTGTATGCCATAACATGCCGAAATGCAAGCAGGAGAAAATTTCTTAAGCTCGTTTACATTAAAAAAGCTATGGTTTGGAAAAAAAACATCGTAAAGGTTGTGTGGACTGTTGCTTGAATTGAAGTACCACATGTTTGAAAGAAAATGAATGTATAGCTAGATAGCCTATTCCTCGTTCATATCGCAAGAAATCCCTATTATATTTTGCAAAATAAGTAGGAGAAAGAAGAGTGAGATGGTGGTAAACTGAAGTTGGTGCGATAAAAAATGAAATAGATGGAAGAAATTATATGTCAAGTAGGATTACGCTTGACATTCAGATTTCCTAGAATTTGGCTGTTTTCTCACCAGTTCTGTCAAAGGCAACAAGGCGGTCCTCTCTTCCAAGCTCCCAGTTGTTCCTGCACCTAAAATAGCCCTCCGCATTCCGTTGACAGCAACCAAAAGTGAAGCCACAGCAGCTAACTGCGGGCCGCCTGCTGCCATTCCTTTCCGCATTGCTCCAATTGCCTCGGTAACCTGCGAAATGACCAATTTCAGAATTACCTGAGCTGAATTTTTTTTTCTTCTGCAAAATTTAATAATTATCCAGGAGTTACCCGCAAGCAAGGTCCTATACAGTCATTCGATTATGTGAAATGAAAGGAAGAACAGCTACTGGAGCCCAGTTAATTCGCATGTTGATACAACCAATGCGAATGGAGAAGAATTTCTATGACGAGCGGATGTGCTTGTTACTGCCAAATGCCAAAAGTGAATGGAGGTGTGAACTTGAATTGCAACTAATACGTAAATTGACACTTTTAATTACACATTTATATAAAAGTGAGAAAAATTCCTATCCCTCCAGCAACGAATGCGCAAAATTCAATTCTTACAAGGCTCGTATTGACACCTTCAAATCCCAATCCCCCCCCAACAAGCGTCTCCACGGCCAGCGCCGCGCCTGTCTCCGCCAGAAGCGCCTCACTGCCTGCAATGGTCGCCGGAAGCGCCAACCTCTGCGCCAGCCTCCGCCCCGCCATTGTGGAAGCGAAGCCTCCCACCACATCGCAAAGACGCGGCCACTCCAAAAGCTCCAGCGTTGCCTGCGCCGCAGGGCTCAGGGCCTCCTGCTCAATTCCTGAACCCTGCCAGTCTCTCACTGACCCCTCCCCGAGGTTCAGGACCGCCATGGCTCGCGCTCCGCCTCCTGCGCTTACAGCTGGCTTCAAGAAGCGCAGGGAGAGTCTGGAGGAGGAAGGGAATGTCCTTGTCCTAATTTTGATGCATTCCTCGAATTCCAACCTCGGGCTTAGAAGGACGGAAGCCGTGAGCAGCCCTGCAGGCGACGCAGCAGCCATGGCGGTCATCAGGCGCTCCTCCAAGCGCAAGCCCAGCTGGGACGGAGCCCGCCAGCCCAAGGGCGGCCGCGTCCTCCCCCGCCGATCTGTGTCACGTTGTTCCGTTTAGCGTCGTACGGTCGAAGTCAAACGCCACAATGCTTGGTCGACTGACTAACTTGACTAAAGGTTGCTTCGTTTTGTTAAGGCAATTCCATGATTCCCATTCCATCATCATTGTTCTATTGAATGGTTGGCATACAACATTCTTAGAGACCATATCCCAACAAAGCAATAATGCCAATTCGAAAACGCGAGGATATATGCGCACGCAATAATGGATGATACCTCCGTGATGTTGAATTGGCATTACTGTATTGCTTAGTTGGGATTTGATCTCTGAAAGTTTAGCATGCCAACCTTTTGAACGTTTTGAAATTTTCAACGTTAGAGGCTACCGATTCGGCAGGCTCACGATCCATGAATGGTCTTAAGAAAGCATCTCTCTCTCTCGCCATCGTGAGATCAATGCCACATCTCTTGCTCTCTATGTACAGCTGAAAGGTTAAATAACACACATTGCGAGACATGATAGCACACACACCGAAGTAGTGCCTCGTAGCCGCACCAAGTTGCTGACCCCCTTGTAGCTGACTAGAAGTATGGCTAACCAGGTCAAAGTCAAAGCTGGTCAATTTCTTCTGACCAGCAGTTGGCTAACAAACGACCAGGGGCCTCTCTCCAACTTGCGGAGCCTCGGGAGTGGAGGGGGTCTCCAATGGCGACCCGCCACGTGACAGGGCTGTACACGTGGCGCGCTCGTGGGAAGAGGCGCAGCGGTGTCCTTGTTTTTGCAGCGCCGGAGGACGGGAGTGAGAGAGGGAGCGAGCAGCCATGGCGATGCCCGGAAGGAGGGAGAGGGAGAGGAAGAGGGAGAGCGGGATGGGGGCTGGAGGGAGAGTTCTGGCGCTGCTTTTGGCATGCGGGGGACTGCTGGCAGGGAGGGCGCAAGGGCGGTCGGAGCCTCTGGCTCTGCCGTCGGAGGGGGTCTCGGAGAGTCTGGGAATGGAGGAGGCTGGCAACGCCACTTCCGTTGCAGGAAGCAACGACTATCCGGAGGTGGGAAACGATGAGTTGCTTCTTCGCGGCGGGAAAACATAGCATGCATGCAGGAGTAGTACGGTTCTTTTGTTGCTTTCCTCTTTTTTTTCTCGATTTTTATTTATTTATCCGTTTTTTCATGTGTTCTTAGCTCGCGTTCGAAAAAGAAATATTTCCGAAAAGAAAGGATATTTAATAACTACAATGGGTTTTTTCTTGGCTGATTATTTGGCTGCTTTTTGGAGGTGTGTTTGGAGGTTCAGTACAGCTATTTCGAGCGCACTTATGCGAGTTCTGGGTGGTTCACATCGCCTCCCATTCTCGACACACACGTGGAGGTGTCAGTGCTCCCCAAACTGATCAATCAGCGGCTTCGCACTCACTACCCCTCTTCTATCAGCGTCTACGCAGTCCCGTACCCGCGTCCTCTCATCTATTACAACATCATGTGGACTGTCAATTCCAAAAGCGTATGCACGTCCTCCATTTACCAAGCTTTGCATGTACCATGACTTGCTTCGAGCCGCATTTTCAACTTGGGACTAGAATGAAGCGAGAGGCAGATCAGACAAGCAAGTAGAAGGGAGGAGTTGGAAGACAATGGTATTTATGTTCGATCAGGGGTTCTGCAGATTGCTTGGAGGCTCAGCTACAACGAGGATGGAGTTCAATTTCAGAAAACACTGAACAACAACATCAATGCGGGCTACCAGGCATATCAAGTGAGTCCTTCATAGACGCATGTTCTGATTCCACAGGCTCATTTCTTTTGTTTTTGTATTTCTAGTTTGATGTTTGACATACTCGTCGAAGCGTTTCAAATCATGACCTCTCTCCTCATTTTACTGGATTTTCTTTGCTTTAGAAAGGCAAAAGAAATGCTTTTTTGTTGAGAAAGCCAAAAAGCCGGTTGTGAAGTCCTATGCTTCCACTGTAGAGAGACGAACATGCCGTGTATAGAGTACGTTTTGCTTATAATTTAGGCTTGTTCTTTAAAGGGCATGTTGTGACTCTAGACTCCCTCTACTCTGTTGTTTCTCTCCGTGTCTCTTCTAGATAGCTGATAAGGGACTTCCTGAACAGTTTTTTCAGTTTTACCATCTATTTAAAAGTAAAATTTCTATAATTTGAGTTTTTAAGTCGTCTGAATATCATTCTGCAGCAGTTTCGTTCAGAAGTTTGGACTTCATTTCATGAATTGCGGACCCCTGTTCTGTCTTGTTGATGCGACTGCGCAGATCGAGAGTTACGCATTCGATGACTGGGGAACAATCTACTACGCAGCCATTTTCCTGCAAAAGCAGTCTTGGCCATCTGGAACTCAATGGGACATTGCTTTTGGTTTCCCCAATGATGCAAGTTATTGCTGCGGGTCCAACAGCCGTTGGATGCGCCTGAGCTACTCTGTAAACTCATCGATTCCTAAGGAGCCCTTTTCAAATGTGAAGGTCTCGAGGTCGTTTTGTTTTGAGGGGGGGGGGGGGGGAAAGGAGGGTAACGTTTAGGCGCGTCTGTTCAAAGGTGGACGAACCCTTTTTATTCCTTAGAGCGAATGACGGTTTGCATATGGGAATGGAAAAATTAGCATGAAAGGAAGGGGTGGTGCTGGCTGTTGATACCAAACCTTTCACAAGGCCAGTGAATTGAAATCACATCTATCCTGCTCTGCAATATTCCAGTTAGATGTGAATGGTTGCCTTTGGTTTTTGGGTGCAGGGCTATAAGCCTGTCAGCTTCTCCATTACGGAGGACCCCAGCACAAAGCGGGAGTACATTACTGATCTCTGGAATACAGTTGATGTTGGGACGTGAGTGGTTCTCTACCTTTCACAGATCCCCTCACCCCCAAGCATCAAATAACTGGTAACTTGTTCCTGTCAGGGTAGCTCTCCAATGCTCTGTGCAGTATTCCACGTCTTGAATGGTATGGTCGAGCGGAAGCATGAGCTCCAAGTGCATTGGACGATACGTCGATACGTTGCTGCAGTTGTCCTGTTCCACCAGCTCCGTCCTCTTACACGTAGTGAAAGCCCATAGGATGTGAACTAGCAGCTGCACTACATTATCTGGTTGCAGGTGGCAAGGCGGCATGTCAAAGACAGCCGTGCAGCTTCAGCAGATCCTTGGGTCCCTTGAGAACCTCACACCCGTGTACATAAAGGGCTACCGTGTCTCGGTGCCTAATGGAGGTCATATGGTGAGTCTGGCTATACTTTCTCTGTTTCGATATCTTTGCCTTAACTTTTGAAAGACAGAATTCAATCTCTCCTCCTGGTTGGACAGAGCATGTCTCTCAAATTGCAAACAGGAGATTACAACTGTCCGTAAGTGGACCTACCAGTTAGGAGTATGCGTCAGCTTTCATCCTGGAAAGCATCCTGGAGCACTTCTATTCACATCTTGGACCCCCTGAGGCCGAAGAGAGTACCTCCCCAACCGGAGATGCAGGCCATTGCTTACCAGCTTGTTCATCTTTCACTGCAGATCTTGTTTACCTACTTGGCCAAGAACATGGATGCTCCTGCCCTGAGCCTCACTACCTCTGTCAGCAACACTGCATTCGCAGCCCTTGCCAAGCTAGTAAAGAAGCCCCCTGTGGCCTTCACTTCTTACTTCGTTGACTCGGAAGCGGATTACCAGCAGGCAGGATATGGCGGCATGTACACTGCTCTCTGGGATGGCGTTACTACAAACAATTGAGAAAGGGGCGGTTGGGAAAGGCAGCACCCTCAGCACTTGTACATGTTGTCATATAACATTACGTATATGGAACACTCACCTTGGACCTGGCCAGAATAAGGCCCAAACACGCAGGAGCAGGCTCCTCCGCGTTCCCTTCGGACTGCGTACTACGCAACATCAGCTGTTGTTTTTTGAGTGGGCTATGTTGGGGCCTATGTTGAAATATTTTTGTTGATATGAACTATGAAGTGACAAGAGAGTTTTGCATTATTGAGCAATGGAGCGAGGCAGGGAGAGAGATGGGAGATAGGATGGATGGACGCCGAGGGAGGCAATCGGTTGGGCGACGATGGAAGGAGTAAGGGGAAAGGTGGCACAATGCTCATCATAGAAGGAGAGGGAGAGGGAAGTATGACCCCATTTCAGAATCACTTTTGATAAAGCTAATCATTTACATTTCGAGTCATCCTAACAAGACTCAGTCATCCATCTGTATCATCTGACAACACGAGAACCTTCCCCCATCCACTCCTATGCGATGTACACGAGAGCCCCACTTGCTCTGCTTTCCGTCGGGCGATGACCCGATCCTCCTTCACCATCCACTCAGAAAGCTGCAACTGCCCGTCCTCCAATGGGCCGCCCTCCCACCTTACACCCAAGGACCCTCCATCACAGCCCTCCATAGCTTTTTCTTCTCCCACTTCCTCTCCCGCCTTGGCCCCTCCTCTTACCCCTCCTGCCCTCCCCTGCAGCGCAGGCCTAAAAGATTCTATTTGCTCCTCCAAAGCATTTTTCCAGACCTCCTTTGCAACCTTAAGAAAGCGCTGCATGCTGCCTGTTGGCAATGAATTGCCCCCTAACTGGACCTCATTCCTGTTGCCAGTTCCATGGTAGTCGGATCCACCTAACTGCAGCAGTCCATGCTCCTCTGCCAGTGGCCCGTAATCTGCACCAAGCCCAGGCATCCACTGGACTTTTCGGTTTCTATCGAACGACAAAATCTTATATAGCCAGTAAGCAGCTTCTCAAACAGATAGGACCCGAGGCAGCAATTTCCCGCCATAATAAAGCTCCATATACCATCAGCAGGGGGGGGAGGGGGGAAGAGGGAGGGGATGGTGGAAGGGGAAGAAGAGAGAGGTGAGTAAACGACAGAGAGAGAGAGTTAGAGAGATAGAGAAATGGAGAGGGGAGAAAGAGGAAGTGTATTCGAACTCTGAACCCAAGGACACGCATTTGTAACCGGCACAAAACAGCGATCAGAAACTGCATGGGAGACATGCATGGAATGATGACATACATGCCAGCTTAGCGGGGTCACGGTGTGCTTCTAAACCATGGAGACCCGCGAACTTGAGGCGTGCGACTAATTTTTCAGGACTCTTTAGGCACCATGGATGCGCCAACACAGAAATGCCACCAGTACGACAAACGAGCTGCACTGCCTCCTCGGCCGATATCTCTGCACCTCTGAACGATTCACCCACAGACAACTCAATACTTCGCAGTCGTCACCGAAACCAACATGTGCAAGTGACGATCATAGGATCAAGGAACCCTTGCAGCAAATACACCACATAAACAGACGATCAGCTTGGCGTGTTTAAAAATTTGGAACAAGGCAGGTAAACATGACCAGGTTAAAGTATTCCTTTTCGGGGTAATTCCTTACTTGGAAGATACAGGTCCATCATCAAAGAGGTATCTGCTGAAGGCTTCCTGAGCTGTTGCAACATAGCCTGCTTCTACAAGTGCTTGTGCTATATGCGGCCGTCCTGGGGCACCCTTTACTCCAGCAAGCTGCATCCAATGCAAACTCAGCAAGGATGACTCAGAACATAAATCCACTGTTGCCAGACTGAAGTCAGTCAGGAGGCCCTCTAAGGTGCCACTTAAAACGAGGAAAAATGTGAAACTCTTAAATGGCTACACTAAAGATGGCTCTGTGTATTTGACAAACCAACCGACCTAGTTGAAGTCAAAACAGGCAAAAGCTACGTACATGTACGAAATTGCGTATGAAAAGCGTCAAGGATTGCTCCTAGGAGTTTCTGGACAGGAAACGCAGGGACACAAATGGCAGCCTTCAATCATTGTTTCGCATCATCCAACAGACAGTGATGTAGACAAAGTTCTCATAGAAATGCCACCCTTGGGCCACTCTCCCCCTGCCTCACCTCGAGTACCCGATCGAAATTGATAGTTACTCCAAGCATCTTCAGCTTCTCAACCATAGCCTCTGCACGTGCAAAGCGGCCCTTACATATCCGTGCTAAGGAGGCAGAGAGCTCCTCCCCTCGGCAAGGCCCCCCTCTCCCGTAGTATCCTAGAATATGAACAGATTGCATCTTTGGTTTTGCGTCCTCGCTGTATTGACAAAACACATACAGAAAGTTAACTCCCATGACTTGATGCCATCTATTCATCATATAGCATGTTTGACATTCCGATCCTAATCATTGGAACAACTGCAGCTGAGAAAAGAATTGAAGATGCAACCTCGACGTCGGTGCAGGCATGATTTAAAGCTTGAGGCAGTCCTGCTAGGAGTTTTCATTTTGTTTTTTAATTTTAAAGTGAGATCTGGTGTCTGCCTGGAAACAGTCAAATCTCACATAAGGAAGAGGTATACAGAAAGGAAAAGGAACACGGGATATCACCCTAAACAATTCGGCCAAGAAGAGTTATACTCACTTTATCCGTTTGTGCCCATGCAGAGATGTTATGAGAGTGCGTGACAGTCAGCCAGTTAAGGTAAGAATTTTTTTCGAGAAGATGAGCTCACCCGTAGGAAGCCAATGCGCTAATCTCCACTCCGGGAATGACACGAACACCAAACTCAATGCCCGCAGCGAGGGCAGTCGCCACACCCGCCATTGTGTCATGGTCTGTTAGGGCAAGAACGCGCACCTGCAAGAAAGGCACTGAGAGCAAAATGACAGAGCCACCTCAACATTCACGTCAACCCCAATGACCTTGAAGCAGAGGGCTACCAATTCACCAATTAGCTTCCCCAAAAACGACTTCTGATTACAACTGGTATGCGCTTTAATGCACCAAACTTACAGAATGCTTCGAAGGCGATGGAAGGTCTATTCTGACAGAGTGAGGGTACGCTCACGTGAAACAATTATACAGGGAAAAAAGGGAAAGCAGCGAAAAATCATTGAAATTTTTTTTAGGAGGAACCGAAACACTCTCAGCCTTGAAGGTTTCGAGTTACTACCCCTTGCTGAGCTGCAAGAGCCACCAACTCGCGAGGGCCGAGGCGGCCATCGCTGCATGTGCTGTGCGAGTGCAGATCCACCAACACTGGGGCCGACTCTTCACGAGGCATTCTCCCCCATTCCGCCACTCCTCCCTCCTCCCTCTCCCTCTCTCCCAACTCATCCTCCTCATCCGAAGAAAAACAAGAAGAAGAAGGAAAAGAAGCGATTTCCTTCTTTGACAAGACAGTGCTGCAGAACAGCCCTTCCATGGCCCATCTCCTCACCGCCTCCTCTGCCGCCAAGCGCTTGCCTTGAGCTCGCTGCTTCCCCTTCTTCCCGCTCTTTCCGCTCTTCTGCTTGCCTCCCGCCATGGCTGCCACAGCCGCTCCTCTTCCTACGTCTTCCCCCTCTTTCCTTTCTTCCTTTACATCGGAAGCCACCAACGGCTGCTTCTAGAGAGAGAGAGCCGCGCATTCACCTCATAGGACATAGCCCCATAGCTCCTTCCTTTTTCTCTTTGGGTCCTTTGTAAGCTCTACGCTTTGTCCTCGTTCACCGACGGCCATCGGCCGTTTGAGAAGGTAAAAGGAGCCCTTTGGACTCCGCGCCCACACGGATTTCTTCTCCCGCGCTTCCTGCTCTCACTCTGTTTTGTCAATGCAGCTTCTATTCTTATTCTTACATGCTGCCGTCTACTATGGATGCCCATTATTACAGGATCGACCCAGCAAGAGAGCCTTGATATGATGTGAGGACCAGGAGACGAGCGACTCAGGATTCAAAGTACACAGTGGCAGCACGATATCGCCGCAGGACAGGAGCAGGAGCAGGAGCAGGAACAGGAGCAGCTGCATGAAAAGTGTATGACATCCTTTTTGCCGGCTTTGGTGGATGTTTGGCGGCTGGTAGTTTCAGCAGAGGAGTAGCAATAGTAGTTTGTGTGCTACAATTTGGGGCAGCGATTATGGAACAGGAACAAGTTGCGACAGTCAAAGCAAGGACTAAAAGAAATTCTTCAGCAGATTGCGGGTACATAGAGGATAACGAGGCCCCAGTGGTAAAGAAGCATAGGGTTGAACCTTTGGACAGCTGGCTTCATGCTTTACATGCCGTGAATCCATTTCCAAACATTCAAGTTGCTAATCCAGTTCCAGTTGATAATGCTAAGTTGCATACCAAGGATGCTTCAATAAGTTCTGATGTGGAAGGAAACAGATGCACACCAATGAATTCTGCGTCAGAGGTACAATTCAGAACTTTTGTGGTACGCAACTGGCCCTTTAAAAAGGAAGGATTAGTGACACCAGTGTTCAGAATCGTCGATTTTCCTAAATCACAGGAGAGAGTATCCTTAGAATTCTCAGCAGAGCAAACCGGCTCCATTCTGACGAAGCAATGTTTTGTCGAAGAGAAGCCCTTCTTAGTTCCTCACTTAGACCTCGGTGCTGGAGACATGCCCTTGTCAGAATTCAACGAGGTGCGAGGGAATTCAGTGAGACTGGCGGAGAGAAAATTAATGTCACCAGTGTTCAGAATCATCGATTTTCCAAATCCACAAGAGAAAGTATCCTTTGAAGCCCCAGCAGAGGAAACTGGCGCCAATCCGAAGGAGCAATTCTTTACCAATGAGGATTCCCTTTCAGTTCTTAACAAAGACTTCGATGCCGGAAGCATGCCCTTGTCCAAGGAGTTGCAAGAGAGTTCGAAGAGCTTGACGTTAATGGTAGGTCAAGCTACAACGTCTTCACCTGAGGAGCACGGTCAGTGTAATACAACCATTGATGCACCATCGCCTGACCCCATGGATGCGAGAAAATTGACGCTGGAGGAAACACAGGTATTGACTGAGCAGAAGGGTAATAGAGATTTTGAAAAGTCTCTAATCAAGGAAGAGCAAGCTGTGAGGTCGCATTGGAACTCTGTGCAATGTGCGTCAGAACAGCGGCCTTCCAACTCCCTTGTCATTTCGCAAGTCAATCCAGATGGCAGTATTCCCTCAAAGAACAAGGTCAAGAACAATTCTTCCTCAGTTTCTGAAGAAATGCAATTGGTAGTGTTTTCGCCAAATTGTGGTAGAGAAACGCAAGAAACAACAGGGAAGGAGAAACTGCAAGATGATGATCCACTCGAGCCTTATGCAGCTGAGGAACTACGCAAGATAAGCCAAAAAGCTTCTTTGGAACATACTGATCGAGATGGCGGTCAGCAGGTCGACTCAGATATGAGGAGGACGAGGACGAGGATGCTGAAAAAGAAAGCGCGTTGTACAGCAAGCGCAGACATAGATGCGTCCTTGCTGAATGCGATTGTACCTTTTGAAGGCCAAGTAGGTTACGCCTTGGCTGAAATGGTCGATATGAACAATATTGAGGCAATGGGTGCCGAAAACTTTGATGAGGAGGAATTGAAAGCGATTGTTGCTGTACAACGCGCTTTAAGAGAGTATGCAGCTCTACGGAGGCACATAATGCAGGAAGAAGGAGGCGTTGGTGCGAGCAGATCGTACTTGGAAGCAGCAAGCTTGATGCGGAGGAATATGCGAACTGTAAATAATGATGCGAGCGGAAATCCACTGATTATCATCGGCAAAGTTCCAGGTACTCGAACTTGGCTGATCTCGTTCTCAAAGTTCGTGAGTTTTTGAGAGGTGTGGTGATGCTTTCTATGTGCACACAGTTGTCCGCACAGAGTTGCTATTAAGGCCAGGTAGCTCTTGTGTAATTGCGATCAGTAGGGGGGTTAATCAACCCCTTAGCAACAATTGCAGTTTCGTCCTTTTAGCCTTTCGTCCTTGCTCATTCAAATACATAGAGAGAGTCTTCTGTTTGTACAAGGTTTTGCTTTTAGCATTCTTGTGCCTTAGGCTTTGTGAGCGATTGGATCATTCGCCTTTAATGGGCCTTTGTGGGACTATCCTATTCTTTTCTATCTTTTAGTTTTCGTCATCTTGAATATTTGGTGGCGTTGACAGGTGTGCCTGTTGGCCAGCAGTTCTATTATCGGCAAGAGCTTTTGATAGTTGGCCTTCATCGACTGTTGCAGGCGGGAATCGACTATATTTCACCAAGCAAGAATAAGTATAAAAAGACCATTTCTACTGCTGTGATTGCATCAGGAGGGTATGAAGATGATCTCGACCAAGGAGAGTGGTTTGATTACACCGGGCAAGGGGGAAACAATTACAATGGTGATAAAAAACAAAGTTGCGATCAAGAGCTAAAGCGGGGTAATCTAGGTTTGAAAAATAGTTGTGACTTAGGATTACCAGTAAGAGTGATTCGAGGAAATAAAGAGCCTAATTCTGATTCAGGAACTGTGTACACTTATGACGGGTTGTACAAAGTGGAGTCTTGGCGTGAAACCGTAGGTGGCTCTGGGCATAAAGTGTACAAGTTTCGTCTAGTGAGATTGCAGGGGCAACCCCCTCTCAGCTCCCCGACAGTGGAGTTTGTGCGCACATCATTGAAGAGCAACTTGAAGAGTTCAGAGCGAAGAGGTGTTGTCGTGGAAGATATTTCAAACGGTTTAGAAAAAATCCCAATTTGCTGTGTTAACACAGTTGATAATCCTCCTGTGCCACCGCCGCGATTCACGTACATCAATAAAGTCAATTATTCAGACTCGGTCGAGCTTCAACCTCATGAGGAGGGATGCAGTTGTAGGGATGATTGTGCATCAATTGTAAAATGCACCTGTGCAAGTGGAAATTCCCAAAGTTTCCCTTACACAAAGAGTGGACAGCTGGTTGAAGTGCTGCCAGCAATTTTTGAGTGTGGAACTATGTGTCGGTGTAAAAGCAACAAACAAGCTTGTCCAAATCGAGTCACACAGAATGGCATTCGGTATCGATTGGAGGTTTTCAAGACCAACTCTAAAGGGTGGGCTGTGCGTTCTTGGGATGCAATTCCTTCAGGTGAGTTAAGCTTTAGATGAGGTTTAGAACAAGCTTTAGATAAACTAAACTTCGGTATGTTGTGAGCAATACGAACAAAAGTGAGGAGGATTGAAGCTGAATCTGCTGCAACTCAACATTACGATTGAGTTAATTTATGGATTCAGCAGTGTTGGGTTTTGCTCCTCATCTGCAGCTCTTTTTGGTGACATGTGTTCTTTGTTTCCCCATTCCGCCCACCCATCATTGTGACAGGTGCCTTCATCTGTGAATATGTTGGCAAACTATACGATGATGAAGATGCTGAAGAAAGCTTGAAGGGGAGAGATGAATACCTCTTCAATCTTGACCTTGTTAGAGGCAACCGAGATCGGTGGGGAGACGTGTCTGAGCTCTATGGGATGGCAAACGTTAACAGCACTGCGTTGCAAGACCTTGAGGAAGCCAAGTTCTGTTTGGATGCCAAAGATACTGGTAATGTTGCAAGGTTCATGAACCACAGCTGTCAGCCTAATATTGTGGTGCAGTGCGTTTTTCATGACCATCATGATATGCGACTGCCACATATCGCGTTCTTTGCAGCAGAGAATATTGCGCCTTTGAGGGAACTAACTTATGATTACAACTATACAATCGGGTCTGTGTTCGATTCTGAGGGGAATGTCAACCATTTGGCATGTCGGTGTGGGGCGATCAAGTGCCGAAGATGGATGTACTAAGAGAGAGAGGGAGAGAGAGAGAGAGAAAGAAAAAGAGAGAGAGAGAGAGGAAGGAGGGAGGGAGGGAGAGAGGGAAGGAGGGAGGGAGGGAGTGAGGAAGGGAGGGAAGGAGGGAGGAAGGGAGGGAGGGAGGGAGGGAGGGAGGGAGGGAGG
>CM074816.1:589489-637196 GCA_037447605.1 Zygnema circumcarinatum
GGAAGGGGGGGAGGGGGGAAGTGAGGAAGTGGGGAAGGGGAAGTGGGGAAGTGGGGAAGTGGGGAAGTGGGGAAGTGGGGGAGAGGGGGAGAGGGAGGCAAAAAAAACTCCACTTCCCCTTATCTTTAAGGTCAGGCAGCAATCGCAGCTCAGTTGGAATAAGCGATGTATAGCTTTTTTTTACGAATAACCTTTAACATTTTGAACAGTGTTGCTAGTGAGAATAGCAACATGAATAGCATTGCAGACTAGTACGTAGCAGCAAACGATTTTCTTTTTGATGACGAGACTTCGTGACCTGTTGAACTTATTGTTGGGAATGAACCATAGTTGGAGACATTGAAGAATAAGTAGTAGGGGTTGAAGGTGCTGGCCTACTTTAGCTGGGTGGTTGGCATTTGATCGTTTGCTTGGCAGTGACTGGTTTGCTGGCCATATTTTTCTCGTTTCCCATCTCTCACTTGTCGCACATCTCACTCCATCGTCTACAAGAGGCGCTACAGAAAACTATTGGAAATAGTGCTTCTAGGGCTGCGTTGTTGTGCCTAGGCGTAGTTTTCCGCTCCTAGCTTCGTTTTATTGTGTTTCGGTCCTTTGTGACCAGTCCTTCGTGGTTCCACATTTTGCCTTTATCCATGTAAATTTGATGGCCTCGCCATCGCGAGTTCAATGAAAGTTTGCGTTAGTGTTGGAAATATTATTAGAAAGGATAAGGTGGTGTGGAGGCGTGGGGGAGGGGCCGAGGAAGGGTAGCGCAAGGACAGCACGAGGCCGGGACGGACCTGTTCCATGTACACGACCGAAACCGCAGAACTGTGAACTATGAACTTTACTGCGAACTGTGGACACTGTGAACTTTGAACTGTGAACTGTGAACTGCGAACCGTGAACTTTGAGCTGAAGTGTCGAAATGTGCATGTTCCATGCAGAAACGCTAAACAGTTCAATAGAAAGGAACCCAGCGTTGTCCATCACAGCGGTCTTGACATTCACGTAGAACTGTTTGCAGCACCTGAAGCCGTAAACGTCAGGCGCCGTAAACGACAAATCTCTCATAGTCTCATAGAACAGTCGTGGCTGAACCGCGCCACGTGGCATGACGGGAATGGTTCTTTTGACGACGTTTCATGGCGATCTGCAGATCCGATCCGATCGCATCCCCAGATCCTTTCGTCGCCCGTCACGTACGGTCGTCTTTTTTGGGTCAGAAAATGTGCACTTTTTACTAAAAACGACAAAACAACAGCCCAGTGAAATTCCACTTGCCTGCCCGACAATCCCTCAAAACAGGGAGAAGACGCCACGTTGGCAGGTTGCTTGTACGAATTACAGCTTGCAGTCCTCCGCGGGCGGCAGGACTGCTGTGCGCGGATCTTCCCTGAGAGCAGCCCTGTGGGTCGTCCGTACATGTCGTTGTCCGTTATGGGATCGATATTAGAACGCAGTGTCGTGTAGTGGAATTTCCAATAGAAAATGCTAAAAGTCAGGCCGTTTTATAAAACACTTTTCGAAGCGCCCGACTGTACGATTGTACGGCATCCTCTGAACGTCCAGCGCCAATTCGCCGACCGTACGATTGATATGTTCCGTTCAATTTCAACGGTCGTACGGCAGTTCTAAAAGTTTTTAAAAACTCTGAAACTTTTAGTTGTTAGAACGTTCTAATTCTGAAATCTAAAGCTCTAAAAGTCCCTGGTACGGACTCTTTGCCATCCCTAGTGGGCGCGTCGTGTTGATCCGCGGCAAAGTGATGGATCCGGACACGTGGGTGGATCCCTTGCGAGGCCGGCCGCGGGCGCGCGCCGCGGGCCCGGTCCAGGCGCCTGTCAGAGCCGATCGTCGCCCGATTTTCAGGCCCAGAAACGTCACCTGACCGTACGGCGTGCTGTCGCCTGGCGGGCGCCCAGCTCTCGCGCAGATGGAAAAAACATTCTTAGGGACCCACGGCTGCCCGAAAATACTCTTTCAATCCAAAATTGCGTGAAAGAGGCCGTGGATGTAGATACGAATGTAATTAAATGTATGAAATGTTGATTGAGAAAAATGTCGGCGGAGATTCGCCCTTGAGGCTGCCGAAAGTACCGAAGGGAAACGACAAGGAGCGCAGTCAAAGGGCCGCACTGGATCTCCTCGAGTTAACCTTCCCGTCCCAGGACGGCTCGCACGTGTGAGACCAGCAAGAGACGCTTCAGCCACGTTTAACTGATCAACTTTTTACGGCTGGGTCCACCACTTTCTCTTGCACAGAAGCTGGACCTGATACCCAGCACGTGCCGGTTGATCTGCTCAACGTGCAAGGTGGAACCCGATTCTACCACGTGCTGCGCCTGTGCAGGGACCGTCAGGAGCTCCCTTCCAAGGGCTACCTCTCTGCCTCTCCCTCTGCATGACCGACCGACCATCCATGGCGCCCGCTGCCCTCCTGCAGCCGAAGCAGTAGCGCCAACTTCCTCGCATTCCAACACTTCAGTAGCCGTATATGAAGTTTCTTGGCTATGTTTTGGCTGTTTTTGGTTTAAAAATTAGCATCTCAAGGGTTTCGCGGAATAGTAGTTGAGGCAAGCAGGTTTTAGGGTTTGCAGGAGCATGAGAGTGGCTCCTGTTTGAGAGCTTCCTTGCGAGAACGTTTCGCTTGCGTCAGCCCAATACAGGATGACGCCCACGGAGGAAGGGGCCAGAGTGGTAGTCGCTGTGAACAATGGCGCCGCTTGCAAGGACGCTGTTCGATGGGCGTTAGCTAACAAAATAAAGAGTCCTGAAGATGCCCTTATTTTCCTGCATGTCGTTACCAGGATTCCCAGCCCAAGTAAGAATCTTATCGTCTTAGTTTAAGCATGACGCTCCCTGCACGTCGCTGAGGTGGTTGGTAGAGGCTGCCTCAGAATAGGAGGAATTTCGGAGCATCTCTCTCCGCTTTTGCGATCGTCAATGTGAATAGCATACAAGAGGGCTCCTTTCGGGCAACTTTTCGTTTCCAAAATTACAGTGCAGTGCATGGTAGAGGGGCGAGGGGCTGTCACATCATGAAACGCAAGACCCTTTTGAAGATTATTGACGTTTGCACTGTTTGAGCTCGTGTATCCTGTTCGATTAAGGGTTGGTTTGGATCCTCGCCGGATTGAATATGGATCAGTTCCCTCGCTCTCAAATAGCTGTGTTGTTCGACTCTGAGTGGTCGTCGTCCTGGATAGGGCAGTCGTTTCCTGGCCCTAGGATCATGCTACATAAGCGAGTACTTGGAGTTGTATTGTTTGCCTGCATCATCTTATGATCACGGTTGCTCTCACTATTGCAGTGGGGATGGAAATGTACCAAAGCGAAGTGAACAACACAATGTTTGTTCACTATGTGCGGAGAATCGTGCAGCCCATGATGCTTCAATTAAAGAAGTTGGTAGATCCTAAGGTATGTCATAACCATTCCTTTAGTTTTCCATCTGAATTGTAAATTGTTTGAAAAGAAATTGACTCGTTTATTCGAGGAAAACCAGACTTATCAGTTACTATCTTCGAGGTGACCATTTTTTTTTTTCCTGTATTGTTCAGAAGTTATGCAGAAGAAATGCAATAGTTTGAGCACTTTCTGGAACTTTCAGGGTGTTCCGTTTGATTATCGTTTGTTTCCTAGGTTTACGTCCGTTTGTAAGCATTCCCTGTTTTCGCAGGATTTACAGGATCTTGTATATGCACGTAATGCAGGCAATCTGCTGCTCATTCTCATCCGTGTTATAAGCTTTTGCCTCCTGCATTGGCCCTTCCCCTGCGTCAATGTGCAGATCAAGCTTGAACTTAAGGTTGGGAGGAACAATTCGAAAGAGAAGGGCATTCTGGAGGAATCGAGGAAATTGAGGGCAACTATACTTGTTCTGGGCTCAAACGCACGCAGCATGTTTGGCATGTACGTCTCTCCTCTTGTGAAAGCCTTGTTTATCTTGTTCTGTTTGGCATGCAAGCTGTATAGGACTTAAAGGAAGTGAAGGAGCAGAATTAAAATCTCATGGTTCTGTCTTTTATGTTTTTCTACAGGGGCTCGTCCAGGAGGGCCACTGTCACTACAGGCACCGGTGCATACTGTGTGCGAGTCAAACCAGCTCGGATTTCAGTGTTTGTCATCCAGAAAGACAAGGTTATCTTGTCAAAGGAGTCTGACGGAACGTCTCCACTTTCCTCTACTGCCAGCAGTCCATCCAGTTCTGGTCGGTTAGGTATTATCAACCAAGGAGCACGAGACATGAGCATAGACAGTTCTGGACAGCTCAGCCCAAAAGCGAGCGATACCGACAAACAGTTGTCACGTACAAGCAGTCACAGTTCGGTTGGATCAGGTGCTTCCTCTTAACCTTCTGCAGTATGCAATTCGAGTGGTGTTTATCTTTTGGACGCCTCTGTTAAGTACAGTTATCATGAATGCTGAGGACTTTTGGATATCCCATAATTTTCATGTCGCAGTGTCCTGGCTGGAATTCCGTCCCTTTTATATGATTCCATTCTGCAATTTTCTGGAATTCTGTCATCAAACAAACAAACAAGTAAATCCAGTCTATTGAATGTTCCTCAACACAGCTAAACCTTTTGCAGGTTGTCCAGCGTCGGATTTTAGAGGCGAAGAATGGAAAAGTGGGAAAAGGCAATGCAGTGGAGATTTCAAGTTCTGGCTACACCAATTCTTAGAACTTATATTGTTATAAAACTGAATGTTATACTGTTAACACTGACTCCGATTAATAGTAATGCCCTCCATCATCTGCAGAAGTGTTTGTCGCTGCAATTTCAGACATATCATACATTCGGCTACTCTGATGAATTTGCAGGTGAAATTACAGAGGAAGATTCAACAGATGGAAGACGAGCGAGGCTGACGCAGAGCGGTACTCTTCCTGGCTCAGAGTCTTTTCCAGAAGAAAGCACAATTTCTAGGGGACCTCCGTCGACATTTCCCGTTGCGGGTGCAGTTTCCTCAGGAGTGGACGTCACAATGTCTCCCATAACACCACCCATTGGAGCAGGAGCCCGAGCTCTCTCTGCCAGCAACAGACTATTGGGGTTGCGTGCTGGGAAGTATGGCACATGGAGCGGTTCTAAAGCACTTGCGGATACATCAGATGCAAGCTTGCCTACTGCGGGCGTCTCTGGAATTCCACCTTTGGCACCTGAGAGAAGTGTGGGAAGTGGTGGGTTACCTTCGGATGACTCAGGATCAGGGCACATGTATGCTCTTCGCCCGGAGACTTCCATGGATGGTGGGGAGGTGAACAGAACCTCTTCGGCAAGTTCATTATCATCAGAAAACTTGTCAGGCGACATTAGAATGAAAACACAAGAGGACTACGTTGCGGATTTAGATGCATGGTCACAATCACAAAGAGAGGCACTAGAGAAGCAGCAACAGGCGTACATGAAGGATCTGGAGGGGCGGCTCATGAAAGCTAGGGCTGCGCTTGTGTCATTTCCAATGGCCACCTCAAATAGCTCGACAGAGGCAATGATAACATCGGCAGGTGAAAAATTAACTACTGCAGCCAGCAAAGTCGTGGAAGGAGTACGTATAGAGGGCATGGATATATCAAATGCTGACCTACATCATAGCAGCACCAACATCGAGGTGAGTGCTCTGTGGAAATAGTGACGGTGGGTTTGCATGTCGTGGAACTTCTAGGAGGGGTAAGTCATTTATGCAGCGTAGACATTGAAGAATGACCGAAGACTGAAAATGGCAGGAACATTTCTCTTCTATCCTTAAGAGTCGGATTGGGAAGCCTTCATCACTGTAGGTATTCACCAAAGCTATTGGCATGAAGACTTTTCCCTTCTCTGGGTCTGTAACAGGGTATTATCGTTAGTGTATGAAAGTGAGCATCATGGGGGAACCCGTCACAGTAGGCTCAACCAAGTGAAGGGGCGAACCTCTGTTATGGATGGAGGTTAATTTACTTAGAAGATTGAGTGAACGATCCTGTTCTTGTAGCTTGTGGCCACTATAAAGTGTGGGCTCGTACTATAGGCTCTCGGCAGAGCGGCTACTCATTATGCACGGGATTTGTGATCAAGGACGTTTTTTTGATGATGAAGACATCACAAAGAGAATTTAGGTGCTGTTCGTTAGAGCATTTTACTCCTTTCTAGTTCCGTGGCCTAAAGTCAGAATGCGAATGGGGAGTTCTATCTTGTCAACTGAATCCTTACCATGTTGCTCGCTCTTAGTTCTTCCCTTGGTGATACGGCGAGTGCATCCATGTCCGTCGTACTTCAATGTTGCTCAGAACAGCATTCACAGATGCTTTCCGTGTTCTTAGTTAAGCTTCTTCGTGCTTGACTGTCCTGACATCAGATTCTTGCATCTTATTACAGAGTGACTTGCTCAAGGAATTGGCACTGATGCGGAGAAAAGCGGCAGACGCAGAACAGGCACGAATAGCGGCAGAAAAACGCGCAGAGCAACTCATGACCGCAGCGGACCTATCTTTGCGTGAGGTGGAGGAACAGTCTAAGAAGCGGGAACTGGAAAATGCAGTGTTGATTGAAAGGGCCACTTTAGAAGCAACTCGGGCTATGGCCTCTGCTGAAGAAGCCCGCAGAATAGCAGTTTTGGAGGCCCAGAAAACTGAGCAAGCTCTCACTCAAGCTGCTATTACACGGTCAGCTTTGGAGCATGAAGTACGGAAACGTGCAGAAGCGGAACAAAAGGCTGAAAAGGAGATGGAGGCTAGACGGCAACTGAAGCATTACAGGCAGTACAGCTGGGAGGAACTCACGGTAAGTGCCTTTCAGTGTTTTACTTGGGTGGGAGTGGGAGAGAGAGAGAGTGTGAGATGAGGAGAACAAGGGGGGATGTTCCTTTATTATTATCCTTTATTTTCCTGTTTCAGCAATGTTCCTTTATTATTATTGTTGCCATTCTTTGGTGCCTACCGCCTTACACTTCCCACTGGTCATGTCTTATTCCTTTGGTTCTTAAGAATCAGTAGCTGAACCGGTGTGGATAATATAAGTTGGAACAAAGTCTCTCCCCTTGTTCTATATCGGAAACAGTGTGGATCATGTAATGGTCGAGTATTTGTTGTGCCCTTTATCCTCCGACAGCTTATAGTGGCTGCTCTGCTTACCCATCAGACGTTGTTTTTATGCAGGCTGCAACTGATAGTTTTAGCCATGATAGGAAGCTTGGGGAAGGGGGCTTTGGCACCGTGTACGCGGGCACACTACATCATACCCCAGTTGCAGTGAAGGTTTTGAAAAACACAGATGCACTGCAAGCGGCAAGCGAGTTTCAACAAGAGGTGGGTGGCTGACCACTAGCACCACTTTGCAATGCTAAAAGTAATGATCTTAGCTTGCCAATGGAGGCACCTACCTTGTGATGTTGGAGTCGAACTGCTGATTGATTTGATCTCTATATGAGAATCATAGTATTCTGTTGCTCTATTCAACCAAGGAACTAGTGAGTTGCCGCTTCCGTTGTGTCTTTTTTTCTTTAGCGCGTATCCTTATTTGCACTGCTATGCCCCTTTGGACATTTAAACGTGGAATGCTGCCTGCCCCTAGAACAAGAAAGGGGTACGCTACGTTGCATATTACCGATTCCTTGAGTGTGAGGAGCTGTGTGATCCCCTTCGTTGATTGCAAACCATCATACATGTACTCCCTTTGATAAAGTTGCATAGGCTATGGAGTGACTTCGGACCACTTTGTCAGTCCTTTAGACAGCGGCAACCCATTTTTTTGACAATTTTGTGCTTATGCTGTCCCATTGCAGGTTGAGGTGCTCGGACAGATTCAACATCCACATATGGTCATGTTGCTTGGATGCTGTCCTGATAAATACTGCCTTGTTTACGAATTCATGGCTAATGGGAGTCTGGAGGAGCGTCTTCTGTGTGCAAACAACACACCTCCCCTTCCTTGGTACATGCGGTTGCGAATTGCCGCGGAAGTTGCTTCAGCTTTGCTCATTCTGCACACAAGGCCTGTTCCTATTGTGCACCGCGATCTTAAGCCGGCGAACATTCTGCTTGACAAGAATTTTGTAGCAAAGCTGGGGGATGTGGGCTTGGCTCGCTTGATGCCGGAATTAAGCGACAATCAAACCTACATGCGTGAGTCTGTTCCTGTAGGAACATTTGCGTATGTAGACCCCGAGTTTCAGAGAACAGGGGAGTTTGGACCGAAGTCAGATGTGTATGCTCTGGGCATAGTGCTTTTAGATCTCCTCACAGGTAGGAAACCAAACGTGTATGAGCACTTAGAGGATGCTGTTGACAATGGGGACATGGAAAAGCTCGCCAGTTTTCTGGACGAGAAAGCGGGGGATTGGCCGGTGGAGGTGGCAATGGAAGTTGCTCAGATTGCAGTGAGATGTTCTGAGATGCGTCGGAAGAAGCGGCCTGACCTAGAGCAGGATGTTATGCCGCCGCTGGAGAAAGTTCGTGATATTGCAGCGAAGGCAGAGGACGAGGAGATGAATGTGAGGCGAGGAAGGCCCTTATTAGGGGATGCTCCCAGCAGTCTGTTCTGCCCCATAACTCAGGTGAAAAGGCTCAGTCTGATTCCACCTTTGTTGATGTGGGACCATCCTCATCTGTGCGTGCGACGGCGATGGGACACTGCGATTCTGCTGCTTCCATTACCGCTGCCCGCTTGACTGGAGTCCAAATAACCAGAAGTGATGAACTGTTGAATAGAAAGTGGAGAGTGGAAGGACAATGAGGGACTGTGCATGTGATGCTTGCATTTGGAGTTGGGGAAAAAACAGAAGGACAAAGATTGTATGCCTTTCTATTACTCTCGTAGGTCGTCAGGGTCCAATTCTCTCTATTCCTCGCCAGCAGTTGAACCATAGCATCTCTCGGAATGCCTCAATATTGGTCGTTAAACAGACGCTTTTCGGCTTTAGTAGTCCTACAGAGCTTCTTTTCTGGCAGCAGTTTTTCACAGCACCGTTTAACCAGTCCGTGAGAACTCTCGCTTTAGTTTCCGTCTTGGTTTCAGACGCTTCCTCACTAAGCCCGCTGACAGTTACACTGACTAAACTTCTATTATGTATTGTCCTCTGCAGGAAATCATGGTCAATCCAGTCCTGGCTGCTGACGGGCACACCTATGAGCTGATAGCCATTCAACAATGGCTGGAAAACAATGACAGGTCGCCTATGACCAACGTGACGCTGCCAAACAAGGATTTGGTACCAAATCATGCTGTCAAGTCTCTAATCCGTGAGTGGCAAGAACGGAATTCTCGAGCCCTTCATTCTCCGAGCTTGAGTTTCAGCTTGAGCATGAGCAAAGGTAGGTCCAAGTAAGGGTTCGGCAGTAATACCTCACGCTTTATTTGGAGGCACGTCTCTCCTCTTTTTCGAGCTCATCATCTAAGCTCTAGAATGCACTACTGACATGTAGGAATTGTACCCATAAATAACCATGAACTTATTGAGGTGGCTAGAGTTACGTGTCCTAGAGTTGAGTCTCTTTGAACTATCCAGGAAGGAGTTTGGGGGGGTTGGTGTATTAGTTGCTTGAAGGCCTCAGAGTGTTCTCACGGCTGTAGTCACACATGGAGGCGTTCTCCCCCTCTCTCTCTCTTTCTCCCCCCCCCACTCCCCCTCTCCCGCTCTCCCCTTCTCTGCATATCTCCCGACCCCCTCTCTCTCTCTCCACCAGCTCAATCCAATCCGAGCTCTCTCAATCCCTTAAGCTGAAAACCGGTTTGCGAAGAAGTGGTTAGTTCTCGGTCCATTCTAATAAAGTAAATTAAGTTGCATATCAGACACCCGCCCCGTTTTTTTATTTCATTTGTAGGCTGTCGGTCTTTATTTCTTGTATATGGTTTTGGCGCCGAGGTCCTAGTTGACCTTGTTGCCCTTAGCAGACAGAAGCAGTATAAGGGTACCTTTGGGCCCCTCGAAGTCCGTTGCAGTAGTGGGGCCTGAATTAGCAATATTTACAGAAACGAACCTCCGGAAAGTTCTTATGTTAACCGGCATCTCCTGCAACTTTTGAGCCAATGGAAGGTCCCCTGCATAAGGACTCTCTGCAGGAGTATATGGTCCGCGCAATCCTCGTGTTCAAATTCCTGAGGTGGTGGTGCCCTTTTAATGTTCGAAATATGTACGTCCGTGGTTCGATGTAGATTTTGTTTTTAAGGCGTGCACTGATATTCCAAAAGTGTGAATCTTTTCCGAAATCTGAAACCCCCAACCTGTTATCATTCAAATTCGTGTGTGTAGACGATGTGTACTCTACTTGATGGCATACTGTAGATGTGGTGGGGGGGCATTCTTACATGAGATACTGGATTTTGGTCCTCATTGATTGTGCTTTGTTAAGCAGAAGGCAATCACGGCTTGCCATGTTTTCATATAAACTGAGGGCACCCAGTGATTGGTACAATCTAGTCATAATAAACTAAACGGAGTCTACTGCGCAGGCATTTCAATCCCTTAGATGACTTTGGACTAACACAAAATGCGAATTGCTTTTTAGATTTTCTTCCTTCGCAATTATCAGGACAATGTTGTCTGTTGTCTGCTTCTGACCACAGAAAGTAGAATTTTAAGAAACCGTAAAGCCCCGAGGCACGGTTCTTCATTCTCCCTGCTCTTATTTGAAACAGTCAGAATTAGAAATTTTGAAGAATTAGAAATTTGGATTCGACAATATCTCCTTTATACATGGATTCAGATGGGTTTGAGTTTTTTGACATTGGGTTGTAGTAAGTTGCAATGTTCTGTGAGTGAAGCAGGAATCTTGTCAGACTTTTGCAAGAGGGCAAACCTAAGGTCAGGAGAAAAATGTCTATGGAATGTCAGATTTTGATAATTAGAATTTATAAGTATTGTACGCAGCAATAAGAAAAATCGCATATCTGGTCACCCAAAAACCTTCAATGGAGCTCCTGCCTAAAAGTTCATTCTCCAGGTGCAAGACTCCACGCTCTTGAGAAACAGTCAGAAATACTGGCACCACACTCTGTTGCTTACAGAAGGACACTGGGAAGTTTATAGCCCATGACGCTCTGCAACCCTGACTTCACTTCCGCAGGATGCTGACTCCTGCACATCTAAGACAGGTCTACCTTATCGAGCTTGACCTCCATTGAAGCGGAGCATGTTCAAACAATCAAGGCCATCAGAAGCAGATGGCTACCAATTTGACCTAATGAGTCAAATCAAGTGAAAGGAAATAGGCCACATCTGCACGAGGTCGCAAGCAGCGGTCGGATGTGGACTGGCGGACAACAATGCCAGTCACAAAACTCGCACTTCACACAACGTGGATGTGGACTGGCGGACAACAATCCCAATACAAAACTCGCACTTCACACAACGATACTGCACCAGGTTTAGGGATAGGGAGGCACTGCATTTTCGGATTGTATTTACAAATCTCACAATGATAGGAATATTCCATGACCAATTTGTAAAACCTGATTCAACGAACGCCTTCACAAATCTGCCCTGCAGTCAAAGCCTGCTTACTCGCAGACACCCCTCGTCCTCATTTTCGCTAGACATCCCAATTTCCCAACCCTTCAACATTTACAACATCCACTAACCAAGGCCATGCCTTTCCAGCAGAATAAAACTACAACTTAAATTGCATATCCTTATCCATATGCATAACTATATTCTTTAGCCAGACGGAGTAAGTAAGAGGCTTCTTCATCCTCGGCTCTTCAACTCCGCCAGGCGCCGCGTCAGGTCGTCTTCTGCACTCGCCTCGACCTCCTTCGCAGGGAGCGCCTGGTTGGCTGCTGCAGGCAATCCAATGGAGACTTCCAAGCCATGCTCGTCTGCCACTTGCTGCATGAGAGAGTTGACATCGTCTTCAGGAGTAGAGAGAGCAGTGCTGCCCTGCATGGCATTCTCAACAAACTCCGACTGCACCTCCATGTTAACAAACTGCTTCTCAAAGGTGTCCATGGTCTCTGAAATTTTCTGCAGGTTGTTGGACGCGAGTGCCGTATCCAGGGCCTTCACTATGCTCGCCATTGACTTGTTGATAATATTCATCTTTGCCTGTGTGTCAAGACGAGAAACGACTGCGTCCAGCCGAGAAGAAAGTCGCAAATAATTCAACTGCTCAGTCCTCTTTCTAATGGCATTTTGAGCATAGATTCGCGCTCCGTCCATGTTTCCCTTCTCGATCGCCTTCTTCACCTTCAGCTTCTCCTCCTTCTCCTCTTTCTCGCATTTCTTCGATTGTCGCACCAGCGTCTTTGAAGTGAACTTCAGCTGAAAAATTTGGTCCAGGAGCTTCTCCTGGTTCCCCATCCCTGAATATCCCACCCCCGTCTTGGCAACCTTCAAAAAAACTTCCAAACCGTTCCAAGCCGCCGCCTCTCCTGAACCCGCGGAACAGTAAAACACTTCTCTCTTCTCTCCCTTTTTCTACTGCTCTCTCCCTCTCCCTCTCTTTCTTCCTCTCGCCTGCAAATAAGAAATTGATTGTTGACCTTCGCTCGATACTAGGGCAGACCCTGCCTCTCTCAGACCGCGTCGCCTTTAGGTCTCGGCCAACGTAAATTTTGGAACCTGCCCAAACAAGACATTGACGAATCGGACTGAATATAGCCACGTGCAAAACATTTTTTCACCGCCAAAGGATGCCCGCACGACCTCAGCAACGCGGTTTCGGACCTTCAGTGCCCGATTTCATCCCGGAAACAGTAAATTGCTGCGGCTTCTTCCCTCCGTAAATCCAAGTAAAATGTACTAATTATGACAAGCTTGTTAACGCTTGCGTCAAGAACACTTTTCGCCATGGATGACCCATGCATGGATGGACCCTATGCATGGATGGACCCATGAATGGATGGATTCATGAATGGATGGATTCATGAATGGATGGACCCATGAATGGATGGGGGTACATGGATGGACCCATGCATGGATGCGTAAAGGATGTGGCATTGATCTCACGATGGCGGGCGATGCCATCAAATGTCCATGGACAAAATCAGCATGGGGAACCACGAGGAACTGGTCGCAAAGGACCTAAGGACAAAAGAAAAGAGGTAAGGGCGGAATTTTGTAATTCACGAATCCAATCACAGCACTGAACGTCGGGCAGCCTGCAGACGAGGGAGACCCTCACTAGTTGATGCCATCAATGAGGTGCCCTCAATGGTAACCCACACTTGTGGCGCTGGGATCAGAGCTCCTTCACGGTTTCTAGGATTTTCAGGAAATGAATACCTTTAACCTATGCCTAAAAACCTGAAACTTAGTTTTTTTCATTTTATTGAGTGAAAAATTTCAAGCAATTGTCCAGGAATAGCACACTGTTAGTCCACGTTGTCACTTCTTTCCCAGAAAGTGGCCGGCTCTGCTTAACAGCAACCTCGCAAACCACAAAGCAGCACCACACCTTACAAAGGAGCACGAAAGCGTTTGAAACATGAATTCGTTACGAGCTAGAGAATGCGCCTTTAGGGAAGGTAAGGAGCTGCTCTCAAGTTCTTTCAAGGGATGCTTTGTTGAACCGCGTGCTTGAAACGTGAAATAATCGAGAGCATGTTTCGCTTTTGCATGAAAACATCACGCAATGAAGAAATATTTCATTAGTTTGTTATTCTGACTGAAAACTCATTTTTTCCTGCAGTGGGCCACAGGTGTAAATATTCTCCACAGGATCACAGAGCCCCTGAAAGCTCCCATGACGGCTTTAGCATCGACCGCTCTAGCGGGTGCATCCCATGCTTACGACACGAAAACAAGGTGACACATAATGAACGGGACAGGCACTATAGCCTTTGTTGATTTACCGCGGGACATGGGCCCTGTTCAATACGAATGCCAACCTAACCCTACATTGCTTGTCGTAATGAATTTCTCGTCCCTTTGAGACATCCTTAAGTCCTACCTGCTTACTTCTATTCAATCATCTCCCATACCCTTACCCCACGAACTGCTTCCCTTAAAGCCTCTACAGCAAGGGGCCTCATAATGGCAGCCACATCACCTGCCTTCATCGCTTTCTTGCAACGACCCCCCGGCCGACCTTGGACTGAGCATGGTCCCATCCCCCTCTCCCGCGCTTTGGAGGAGCTTTGTGATCGCATCTAGAGCCCAGTCTCTGAACATTGCATCGTCAAGTGAGGCCCTGCAGAACAGAAACACATCCCATGCATCAGCACACATCATGATGTCAGCTCATGTCACGTCACTGGGTGATGACGACACGCCTCACGATGTCAAGACATCTCAAGCAGTCGATGCATTTCACGATGTAAAGACATCACATGATGTCAGCACATCTCAACACACATGGACATATCCTTTGGCCAGCGTGAGTTGAAAAGTAAAAAGGGTGCGGGTGCCAATAATAAGACCAGAATTTCTTGTGAAATAAAGAGAGGAATGGTTCAACTGTCACTAAACCAAACAGAGACGGCATGATACTTACTCCACCACATTGAAAGCCTCCTTCGCCCTTTCCATGCCGACATCAGCAATCTGCTGCAGCTGCCTCGAAGCATAGTGTCCCCTGCTAGCCACCTCCTTCAGGAAATGCATATCCAGCAGAAACTGCAAATTTCACCCGCCATCATCCCCTCAGAATGCCGCAAGCCCAAAGCATTCACTGACTCCTCCTTGCTTGAAATGACCTGAAAGCTCCCAAAACCTCGCGTTTTTCACCCCACTAAATCATAAAGAAATTGACAGAGGAAGCAACTCGCCATCGCTATCCACTTTAAAGTGATACAGTCAACACTCCTGCTCTGACTTGCCACAAAGTGCTGCATAAGCAGACATCCAAGCACGAAGATAAAATCTTTACTCAGCTTCATCCAATGGAATCCAACAGGAAGTTAATCACAGCTTCCAACCGTTACGTTCATAGAGCCGCTTAGCCCCATATGTCCCCCATTCAGCATGTACCGCCTGAACCTATTTCCAAAACAAGTTGTGATTCCATCCAGGGGGAGAAAATTACCTGTTGAAGGCCAACCGGGCCAACAAAAAAGCGGCTATCTTCCCACATGTTGTCGTGACACACAAGTGTGAGAAGAGCGATGGCAAACTGGGTCAACAGCTGCAGGACCATTCTGTCGCGGCCGGCCAACACTTCGAATCCGACTCTTGAAATGATTTGTGCTGTCCAGAAGAAATGCTGCAAAAAAAATAAAGGGAAATCGAGACTTCGACCATAAATTCCCTAGGCAATTTTTCAAATAGTAGAATTGGAATTCCTCCAACTGGAGATTATAATGGTCATATCCACTTACTTGCATCGGCTGTGAAGGCATAGGATGCTGTCTCCATGCATTGGGGTCGCTCTCTACTTGGTCCATATTGAAATACAACGATGGTAGCACAGGCTCGTGACCTTCTTCATCAGGGTATAGCAGATCTGTGGCTTTCTGTGTGCAGAATTGCAACCGTAGACCCTCGGCTTTCTTTTGCAGTGACTTTTTCCATGATTGAAGCTGAGTCCTGCATAAGACGCAACAATGTTGCTTTCAGCCGGTCTGGAAGAAGAACATGAGGTCAATTTCCCCATGTACGAGCACTACATGAACTTGAACCTCAAGTGCTGAACCTATCATGGATACTGTATTGTATTGTATTGACATTGTCAGTTTTAACGATGCTTGAGAGTTGCTGCACCGAGGCAAGTTGGCGGTAAGAGAAGGGCTTTCTAGGTATTGCACTATTTCGCCCCCTATCTAACAACAGAAATGCAATCCTATGCCCCAATGTCATGTGAAAGAAGTTTTCTAATGAAAACAGGATCGTGAAGTCGCAAGATGCGTACCTGCTTGACAAAATAGCAAGAGAACACACGTGAGCAAATGAAGTTGGCCAGTTACCCGTTTCAACGGCTTACCTTAAAGCAGCTTCTGCCCCAGATGGAACTGCAGATGCTGCTCTTCTAGAGTCATATTGACGACCCGACCGCAATGCTTCGATTCTAGAAGGGGGTGCAGCAGGCCTCTCCGAACCTGAGGTCAAGCGAACGGCTAATCTTGGCAGTTCCTCCGCAAGAAAGACAGCATTACAAATTAATGCCAGCTGCTGCTTCTCGTCCACAGCTGTTTGTATATTGTATGCCACTTCAGTGGTGTCCCATAATGTATCTTCTTGATTGAGTGCCTTAAGGAGAATTGCCATATACTGATAAAATAGATCCAATAGGCCTTCCAGAGTCGCATCGCCGAGGTTCATCGTTACAATGGGCCCCACATCCTCCAAAAATTCCTGGATAACCGTAGCATCCATCCAACATACTTCAGTTCAGCCCATCCTGCTTGCGAGATATGCAAAAGATACAAGAGCACTTAACTGAAACAGTTTTTTGACTCGACATTGCAGGGCACTACTGACAATTCCTACACATGAATGTCTTTAATAGCGAGATGATCTCCTCAAAATGTCGTCAGTCCAATCTGGAAGACTCAGGAACTACAATAACTATATAGGTGTTCCATGATACGTAACATCACTTCCAAAACTGACAATTTATCCAAAATTGGGCCAAGTATAGACAGTGCAAAAGTCAAACGACTTCACATCTTCAGTTGTAATGCGACATGAAAAAGAAGCAAAGAAACAAGCACGGTTTTAAGAAATACACCCATGGTGTTGTGTATAAAAGGAGAATCGCTCATCATCTTGTGATCAAGAGTCTTCCCTTTCGTGGGAATCTCCTTCCTTATCATTTACCACAATTGCGGCTGAGTAGCAAATGGGGTTCTTGCCTGTTGAACACAATAATAATGAAGGACACATCTCTAACAGGATCCCCTCACGTTCATTAAGGAGGGTGGCACAGACAAGCAGTTTTAGCTCTCTAAACGACAAGGTAGGTACAAGTCACACCTGCACCATCGAATATAGTCGTTGGGCACTTGACGTCAGCCTGATATTGGAAGGTGCTCCAACCGACGATCTCCCCATTCGCCCTTGCACAGCACTGACGTTCGGTTGCAAACGCCAATCATCGATGGCTGCCACAGCTCTCACGCTGTCTAATATTCTTTCGAGGTTCCCATCCAAAGCCTTTTCCACACAAGGGCGCACCAATCGAGAAAGAACGGGTGTAAGGGACAACCCCTGCTCTTCCAGCAGTTGGCAGTGCCCCATAGCAATCTGGACACATTCTGCAGCTGAACGCAAGGCCCCAGATTCTGCTGCAAAGTTCAATACATACTTCCTCAAAAGTCCTGCACACCACTCTGCTTCACTGTGGGCCCACAATACGAGCTCAGATGAATAAGCAGCTTGATTTCCAAAAACGAGTTCAGAATCTTTTGCTGCTTGAGAAATCGCTGAAAAAACCAGTTGGCAAACAGTAGCCGTGTACGACCCACTATATGATGACCCGCTGGGCCGCATAGGACGAATCTGAATCCTCAATCGCTGTCCATGAGAATTTAGCAAAAGCGTATGCGCACGGGCACCGTCTCCTAATCTGTTCAAAGCCGCAACCGCTGCCCTTAGTTCGGAACCACTGACTGATGGCTGAAGAGCTACGTCTGCCAGCTGTTCAGTGAGTTCTAGTCTCCGCTTTGCTAAAGCCTCTGTTAAAAATGATAGTCCTCTAGGATCTAATGTCCCACTCTTAACTAGTTCTTCCCCCTGTTGGAGCAACCGCAATGCGCTATCCACCTTCCGTTCAGCAAGCGCTACATCAAGAGCGTCAGGGAGTGTCCGCAACCGAATTTCAAATTCTTGATAATCGGCATCCTCATCTTCTGAATAGTCTGAGATATCCTGCAAAGTGGGCCTAGAGTCTAAAACAGCTGGATTTTCCACCAGACTGTGTATGAGGCTGCATTGCGAAGCCAACAGCTTCCCCATCGAACGAAGCTCGCCTTCCAAATCAGAAATTTCACGAGCACACCTGCAGCGAATAAAGGGTTTTTGCAGCGTGCGCCAATAGAAATAAGCTTCATGGTCACGCACATTTAGCTGCTAACCAAATATTCGAGAAGGCTTCCAAGTTTTTGAAAATTAAGCAAATGCTTTAATTACTTCAAAAGTAATAGTTGTCGAACATCGAGAACAACATCGAAAATGAGTGCCAAAAGGTTTGCCTCCTTCAGCAGAGCAATAGGTAGAAACATGGAGGCGGAAAGTCACTGTTGAAGCTGTCAAACAATTCTCAAATAATATGCCTATCCTTTTACACATAAAACCACCAAGTACTCATCGAACATCGAATCCACTTAAGGAACTGTGACTTTATTCCTTCCTCCAAAAGAAAAATAATGGATACAGCAACTGAAACACCTACCGGATAAATTCTTTGTAATTTGCGAACACACTCCTTTGCATTTCCTGAGCTGATGCTCTCTTGTGCTCGGAAAGTTCTACGCAAAGCCGCCGGATGTTCTGCAAGAGCATAAAACAACGTCAAACACCATATTTTGTTATTTGGACTCACATTTGGTTTACATTTTCGAACCGTCCCGTCTTACGCCAGCTCGCGCAGACGCAGCCAAGTGCGCTTTTCCAGCTGTTCACGAGCCGTTATCCCTTGTAAAGTCAGCGCAAAAAATGGTCCTATTTCGCGTCCTAGCACACAAGGTCTGGCAACATAATCTGCAGTCGTAAAAAAGGGCTAATTTTCCAACCTTTTACGCTTCTTGTAAAATGCGACATGGTTAAGGTAAACGGAAACAAAACAAAACAATTTAAAAAGGACGGCGATACTTAGAGCTTATAGAGAAGTGAATGTTGTCGCACCTTCTCGCTCATTGATTGGCATTTGGACTGAACAAAAGCCTCCGGACTGAAGGAGTCGGATTCAAACAACTGGATCTCTTCCCCGAGCAGCGTGTCGCTGCCAGCTGTTCGATGCCCACTGCTGTAGCCATCGGCTGGGGGACCTCGCCGAGTCGGCTTCAGAGAGCGACTGGAAGACATCATTGCCACCGCCTCTCTTCTCCAAAACTCTAAATTTAGGACCAAAACTATACACTATGCAGGGTTGCTTCCTGCACACCAATAGACTGCCTATCTTTACCACCCGTTCCCCAACAACCCTAACGAAATTAATAGCACAATACAAACCCTTAATCTTATGAAATCCCCCGCTATATTCAAGAAGCTTGAAGCTCACTGAGCTCTGCCAGTGAGAGCCAGCCCCTCTGTCAGGAAAAAAGTGCCTCAGCAGAGCAGGAATAAGGCGCTCCATACATTTAATGGAACCCTAAAACGGTGAGACAAATCCATGTGACAATTCCGTAACGGTAGAAAATGGAAAATGGAAAATAATGAAAAATTGACGGTTGGATTAATATCCACGTGGACCCGTGTGAACGATGGACCGTTCGATAGGCGAGTGCGAGGCTTTGGGACAATGGCCGTTGGATGTACTACGTGGATAGAGGTAAGATTCAGACCGTTTGATAGTCACTTGCGAAATTTCGGGCTTTTTCTTTTTGTCGTTGGGGTGTTTCTGCGATGCACATTTTTGGTTTTTGGTTTATTGGTTTGTTGGTTTTTGATTTACGGTTGATGGTTTGCTGGTTTCTGGTTTCTGGTTTTTTGCGGAGGGCTCTCCCGGCGTTTTATATGGATATCATAACGTAGTGTCGTGTATTAAAATTCAGAATCTGTAATTTACACACCTTTTTCGGATAGATACACACCTTTTCGGTTTAAAAAGGCCTAAAAACCCCGAAAACTGACCGGCGGAAAAAGGTGTGTATCTATCCAAAAAGGTGTGTAAATAGCTTCCTATTAGAATTGCATTCAAAAATTCTAAAAGTCAGGCCGTTTCCCTTTTCGAAGGGGTGGGCTTTCCGAAACGGATTTCCAAATTTCAGAGGCGCCTCCCTGCCTCCCTCCTGCACGCAGGAGGGGGGAGGGGGCGTGCAGCGGCTGTGGGGGAGATGACGCGTGTCCTGGCGGTGGGCAGGAGGCTGGGGGCGCTCCACGTGGCGGGCGGGCACTGGCGCGCGAGGCGCCTTGCAGGGCTTGCGGGCGGCAGGGCGGGTCAGCCTCTCCGCGGCCTCTCTGGGGAGGGAGGGAGGGAGGGAGGGAGGGAGAGGAGGGGGAGGGGGCTCGGCTGGGGAGTGAGGGGTCCGGCACAAGCTTGTGCATGGCAAGCTGTTTTTTAGGGTTCTTTGGGGAGGTGGCTGCTAGGGTGTAGGGCTGAGAATGAAGTAAGAGTTTTTGGGGCTATTCTTAGGAGTGCGTGTACAAATATGCAACAAACACCAATTTGACCAATTTTATTTATTTTTCGACTTGAATCTGTTATCGTTTCTCCACATTTGTATGGACTAGTGAAAAGTGTGCTAAGCATCTGGAAATTCCCAAAAAACTGAATTGTGCATTTTTTCAATTAGGACCATCTATGGTGCCAGCTGTCAAAGCAGGGCCCATATCATTGGTGAAACAAGAAAACAAAGACATCGTTGTAGGTCCAAACATTGACGTCCATTCGCCCAAATTGCACGTTAAATGGGCAGCATGGTATCACTTTGTTGGATGGCTTTGGCTTTTAAACTCCTATGCTCATGTAAAAGGAGACGATTGCACTGGGAAAAACTGTGATTTCTGTCGAACGGTTACAATTTAAGGAAAAGGAAACGAGGAGAACGGCACACTTATTTTGCATTTGCACTGTAGGTAATAATGAGTAATGCTGAAGGTTCTTTTAGGTTGCATCCTCATTCCTATCGACTAGCGCAGAAGGAAAAAGAAGTTTATTCTTTGATTTGTTTGTTGATAGACCCTCATATGGCGTCCCTCCAGCAAGTAGCAAACAGCAACGTCTAGTTGCTTGCTCTAACCTTCACCATTTCAACCCCTTTTTTTTTGTTGATTTTTGCTTTTCTAAAAAGATTTTTTTTCTGACTGTGTCAGATTCAGAGACAACATCGTCTGTCGAATCCCCTTCCTATGGTTCTCCCCCACCAAGTCAAGCCCACGACCGGACAGAAAACTTAAGCAGCAGTGGACCGGTGTTACGAAGCTCAGACAAATGGGGCGGCCTTTCCCCTGTGAATGCTTTATCTCGGAGGGTGACAGCTTCTCTGCAGCGCAGTAAGGAGGTGAACTCGTGGGATGCCCTCAGGGAATTATGGGACCACCCGGACCCTGTGAGCTGCGAAACATGCAACTACATGCTCAATGTCTGCGCGCAGGGGCGAAAGCCGGAGGTGGGTGCATTCTGTTGCTACGGACCAGTTTCTTTCACCTTTAGGAGTGGTTCGATCTTATAGGTCAATGCAGATTGTTTCCTCTTTTCCCACTTTCTTTTGTCCTTTTGAAGAGTTCAGGAGCTATGGGCTCTCAGGAATTATGCTTCCGTGTGCGTTTCTTGTGTTAGTCGAATCTTGTCTCGGTCGCTGTGACTTGAAGTTTAATCTCTTTAAAGGTGTTTCCACTGTCATTTTGAAACGCCTATGACTTGAACAGTTGGCATTGGAGATCTTTCGTCTAATGGAGGCAAAGGGAGTGGCGCCAAATGTAGTATCTTACAGCTGCCTCGTGCGAGCTTTCAGTCGAGGAGGCCGCGTTGAAGAGGTAACTTGTCTGAACGGGCACTACTATGTTTCTGATTTTTGGATTCATATTGGATCAAAATGATTCATAGGCCAAATTGTTGCTGTCCTTGAACTCAGCAAAGTGCTTTTCATTAAGCAGGTTCAAACTGGTGAGCGATTTGAATGTAGAGAAGTTTGTTTTGCAATCGTTGGCCTCCTATCAAGGGGTTTCATCTTATTTTCTTCTTTTTCATGTGACTTGCATGAGAGCAACCCTCCACGATTCAATAGAAGAGTCTCTCTGTCAATCACTGGCGAGGCACTCCTTCATTCCTTTTTGCTTTAAACGAATCATTTGATCTCTGTAACTGACATTACTGAAGTTGTTTTCTGTCATTTTATTGCTTCTACAGGCTGTTACGTGGCTTGAAAATCTTGCAGAGGCAGCTGCAGAAGGGCGAGCAGATGCACCGAATCTGGTCATGTTCAACTCTGTTCTCAACGGTTGTGCCTATGCAGTCAACCAATCTCTTGCTGACAGGTGTCTTGCTCTCATGCACCGCCAAGGAACAGCGTTGGATTCAGAGTCCTATGCGGAGCTCTTAAAGGTGTGAAACTGAAATAATTTCTTCTTAATTTCACCCGAACCTCACTGCCAGTAGTATTCTTTCTCCAATATCTGTAGCTGCTCTCCCTTTTGTGCCCTCAAAAAGCTTTGAAGGCTACTTATAGCTGACCATTCTTTCTCTAAATGGAGGAGGTGGCAGCTGGGGGGCCTGGCAGGTGACTTAATTCTCGTACATAAGTGGTGGAAAGAGCTTCTTTCAGTACTGGGAAAACCCTGCCACGTGGCACAAAATGCATACATTACAGCTTTGGCTCGATGTGGTGATCTGAATTTGGCAGTTAGTGCCCTCCATTCATTCTGTGAAGCTGCCCTGCATCGACAGTTGGCAGTGCCTTCTGGGAAGTATAGGGGTCTGCTCCGGCAGAAGTCTTCTCTCACTTCCTCATATAGCAGGAGAGAGGTAGGGCTGATCTCAGGAGGGAGGGAGGACTCTCCCGCAAAGCAGCTCGTTGAGGGAGAGGAGGGACACTCTCCTCGAATCAGAGAGCGAGATGCGGAACTATATAAGTCCACCAATAAAGTGCAAGTGTTGGAGGGAAGACAGCAAGGAGTAGGTTTAGATGTTTCAACAGTCAGTTCAGGAGAGGATGTTGCTGTGGAGGGAGGGCAAAGAGGTCAGGGAGATGGGGGGCTGAGGGAGAGAGAGAAGGGAGAAACGTTGGAGGGGTGGTGGAATAGTGGGCTGGTAGATTCGTTGGAGGAGTGGGTTCAGAAGGAGATGGTGATCGCATACAATGCAGTCGTGAATCAGGCTGCTCGAATTGGAGACTACCAGCTCGCAGTGAAGCTGATTTCACAGGTGCAGACAACAAGAGATGCCTTTCCAAAACACTTTTGAAATAATCCGAAGGGGGAATCCATCCTTTTGTATGAGTCTATCTATGCTCGAGATTCTTTTTGACGATGTTTTGTCCTTCAGTCATCATAGTGTTTTTTTTTCGTAAGCCCATAAATGAACCATGCATGCCCAACCTCACAATGACCAATTGGGTTTCTGTTACTTTTGGTAGATGTTGGATGGAGGGCTCAAGCTCGACAACTATAGCTACAACGCGTGGATGAGGGCGGCAGCAAAGGGCGGGACGGTGGATGACACTTTGCATGTGGTATCCCTCCATCCCTTCCTCCCTCCCTCCCTCCCTCCCTCCCTCCCTCCCTCCCTCCCTCCCTCCCTCCCTCCCTCTCCCTCCTCCCTCCCTCCCTCCTCCCTCCCTCCCTCCCTCCCTCCTCCCTCCCTCCCTCCCTCCCTCCCTCCCTCCCTCTCCCTCCCTCCCTCCCTCCCTCCCTCCCTCCCTCAGTAAGACCTCCCCTTTCAGTGTCCAGGTCTGGACCTAATATATGCAATCCGGTCCTCTAATTATCTGTTGATACCGTTCAAGAAGGTTACCTCACCCTCACATCTTTACGTTCGTTCGTTACGTTTGTCTCCCATACTCAGAACACATCCACTGTTGCAAGGCCATTGTTCTCTCTTGGTATGACTTCATCGAACGCTCGTTCTCTGCTATAAAACGCAAGTTTTCATGGGAATTTTGTTTTGGTATGATCACAGTGGAAGAGCATGCAGGCAGGAGGGTTTCAGCCCAACCGCCATAGCCACGAAGCTCTCCTTCATGCTCTCTGCAATGAGGGGCGGCTGGAGGAGGCGGAGCAGCTGCTTCAGGAAATGGCTCAAAAGGGCCACAAAATGGCACCCTCAAAACATGCATACAATGCCCTCTTGGATGCATGGACAGCACAGGTGCAGAGAATCTTTCCTCTCTGTTTTTAAAAGTTTCGGTGAACCTTGTTCAGCCTGCCAGTTATCTGCTTATGCGTGCATCTTTGCTGTCACCCTATTTCTGATAACCTTCACTTCAGCACTTTTGAGTCACCTCCACCCAATTCTGTGTAATGTAGGGAGACCCATCGAAAGCAATGTCGATATATCAGTGGATGAGAGATGCGTGTGTTCCTCCGGACGTCTGCACATTTCTCTCACTTTTTTCTGCCTGCACGGGACCGCGCTATTTGGGAGCTGATAGCGGAAATTGGGCGAGGGAGGAGGCAGTGAAGCGAGTGGCATTGATAGAAGGGGAGATGAAGAAAGCGGGAGTGCGACATACAGCCGCCACATATGCAGCTATGGTACGTCATCGATGATGAGAACATTTGGACTTGGGAATTTGAACCAGTCAAAAGGTCATGAAGTTGAGTAGTATGGTGGCAGTTGATGCTTATATTAAGAGAAGGGTGGAATCCTTGGATTTGTCCGGATCAGGTCATGAAAGGTTTGTTGGAAGAAACTCCTGGGTGATTTTGCAGGAGAATGGTTGGGAAAACAGTTAACCATGAGCGAGCAGCCATGTAATGAAGAAACAAGCTTCAAACAGTTCAACCAAACATGCATTTCCACCATCCTTGTGCTGTAGTTCGATGACTTCTCCAATTACTTCAAGCACCAAAGTTGTACAGGCAGCATATGTGTAGCTTTAGTAAATTCATGGGTCATTCGGCTCTTGTTCTCTGGCTACAACTGCGTATTAGCGTTCCCAACACTTGAATTCCATGCACATATCATGGTTGATTTTACTTAGGCAACTCACTTTCTCATGGACTCTTTAAAATTCGACATTTTCAAGAATCTCATATGGCAATTTGCTCATTGTTTCTTATGGATTTTAGGGTTTGGAATGGGAGTTGTGTGGCGTGGCAGCTACAACTGTTAGGGAGAGAAGCGCAGATAGAGGTCATGTTGGAACGTTTGAAGGAGGCTGGCCAGTCTGCGAATGCACATAACCGCCCTCTTCTCGATGCTGTGACTTTTAACGTCGCCATTGATGCATGCATTCAGGCAGGAAAGGTAATTGCTAAATATGGTTATTGGTGTTCATGTCAAGCTATACCTAGGAATATGCCTTCGTTCCTTACTTGTTGGCCTTTTATCGCAAATAGTAGTGGAGTCTCTCGATTTGGCAGTTTTTTTCGCAGGGGTGAAGTCGGGAATGCATGCAGGTTGAGCTTTTGATTGGTTCACTCATTGTTCTATGTCTCATGTGGGTTTTGTGGGATGGACAAGGTTAGATGGACAAGGCTATGGAGGTGTTCAAGCAGATGGAGGCTATTGGAGTTTCACCCACTCGTGTGACCTACAACACTCTCATCAATGGATGCTCCTTTATGCTTGGGAAGCCTTCACAGATGACTCTCGCCTTTGAGCTTGCAGATGCCATGAAGGAAAAGGGCATAACTTCGGACGTTGTTACTTACAATTCTCTTCTCAAGGTGGGGGGGCTCAATGCTTGGACTTCTTCTTCACTAAATAAGACTTGAGTCTGAGGAACATCCGACGTTTCTACTTTTGAACTTGTTTCGTGAACTCTTCAAAAAAGAGAGCTGTCTGCACTCGATGGCTTATTTAACTTTCCTCTTTGTGCCGGGGAATGAGATTTTTTTGCAGGTTGTTTGCCATGGAGGCGAAGTAGATGTGGGCCTGCAATTGCTGGTAGAGATGCAGTCTCGGGGGGTCTCGCCAGATCATATATCCTTCAATACGCTTTTGGCAGCCGCAAGCCATCATGTACGGATTCATGGAACCTTTCTTGAAAGCATGCGTGGACCACTCAGAATGGATACCCACTTGAATATTTGTACAGTTGTACTCTATACAAGTTCTGCTCCTATGCCTGTCTATGACTGTCTATGTCAATCGATCAATGTGCTCTCATATAAGTTTCTCATGGCCCCACTCTTGTGCAGAATCGATTGGACATTGTGGAGTTGTGCCTCGAGCACATGCACCGCTGTTCCGTTACCCCCGACAGCACTGCCTGCTGCTTGGCTGTTGCTGCTTATGTCAGCGCAGACCGCCATAGTGATGCAGTCGAGGCCCTTCACATGCTCAGTGCGCGGATGATGGCACTCTCAGTGGAGGGTGAACCGGAATGCGAAAACAAGGGCACTACTACGCTTTTAAACACCTCGAAAGGGATAGAAACTGTTCAAGGCAGACCTGCAAGCGGCATCTCCCCTTTGGTGAGAGAATTGGATACAAAGACGCAACCGAAGCATGCGAGTATTCGTGTTGAAGAAGCGGAGACGGCAGAGGAATTGCTGGAGATTGCAGTGATGTGCGATGACCCGGCGGCCATGGCGGACTACATGCGGACGCTTGCAGGCTCGCTTGATGGGAGAGAGCGAGAGTGGAGGGCTGAGAGGAGCCCTCTTGCTGCACGGCTGCGCATTCTGTATGGCAGAAGAATGCAAACTATTGGAAAGGAGGTCTCGTATAAAGCGGCATAGCTTACATTGCGGCAGAATTAGCTGTGTTAGGGTCCTAGCAATAACAGTACTGCTTTAGTATGTCAGTGGTTTGGATGCATTAGAAATGTACTATGGGGCTGCATTGCGAAGAATGAGAGAAATCATCGTCCCCTTGCAATCTGTGGATGAATTTCTGTTCAAGTTTGACACAGACCGTGGAATAGTGTACACGCTCGTATTTCAGACTTTTTTTTTTTTTGTTTTCCAACTCGTCGGTCAGCTACCCCCTAAACGACAATCTTTGGTCCGGCCAACCATTGGAAGGCATGCTTGGAACCCTTGGTTGCTGCCTTAAAAAAAAAAGGAATGATCTGAACTTCTGAAAAGGCTCGATCGTGATCAGCCGGTTCCCCTCTTTTTCCTTGGCTAGTCAACAAGCTCACTCTCAAGAACATCACAAAAGTTTGTATCCTAGACACAGCCAAATGCATGATAGATTCATGCTAATCTGATTCCCAAACTGCACATTGAATTGTCGAAACTCCAAGTTTGGTACAATGTTAATCAACAACAAAAACATGAAACATGAATGTTAGTTTTCATTCCAATGGTCCTCATCACTATGCTCCTGAGCCCTATCCCTGTCCTTCCCATAGCTTCTGTACAGCGTGCCATAGCACATGCAGCATGCGCCAAAGGGAATGGCCATGCATGCGAACAAGCCCTTTGAGAGTGCCCGAGCCTCCACAGGGGACCCCCCTAAAGGCACAGCCTTGTCCGCCCTATAACCATACAGCTGCTCTGCAAGAATCCCCACTGCAGGAGCCGCTAAAGCAGCAACTGTCCCTTCAAAAGCACGGTCAAAAGCATAAATAGTTGTTCTCAGCTTTGGAGGAACAACCTCCGCAAACAAGGGGTTATTGGCGCAGGCTTGACACCAACTGATGACTAAACCTCCGCAGAAGAGAGTAGCTGCAAAAGGGAGCCAAAGGGATGGGTCCAGGGGTAGGGCCACCAAGAGAATGTATGAGAAGGGGATTCCAAGGAAAGCACTCAATTGGGCACACATTATGCGGCCCGAGTTTGGTCTTATTTTGGCCGCTTGGTCCCCGAGCCAACCTCCAAAGAGGGCTCCCAATGCGCAGCCGGATGAGAACAAAGCCATGAGAAACGCCGTTTGGTTGTGGCTGAACCCTGCAATGCTCCGCTCTGAACCCTAGTTACACAATAGAGCCTTGCAGTTCTCCCAGTGTCCATGCACAAAGGTACACCTCACAACAGGCAAGCTAACTTTACACAAATATGCTTACAAGCTCCCATTGAGAAATCGTAGCCATAGTCATCGTCATCCACATCATGAACATGAACATGTTCATGTTCAACATGCATGCATGCATGTGCATGTCTAACTTCACAACTTGGAACCACCTGAAAGCAGAGGCAGATTTGAGGCAGCCCCTTACCAACCAGCTGCAACCACATGGTGAAGAACACCATGGCCTGCCACGGGAGGGAGCCCACCACTCCCTGCAACACAATCAGCTGAAAGGTCCGCACAGAGAGCACGGTCTGAACCCCTCCCACTGCCTCCCTCCAACTGCTTCTCCACGAGGGGGGGTGAATCCCTCCAAGCTTCGCCAACACCTCTCCCGAGCCTCTCCTGCTAACGTTCCAAGAGCAGCAAGCAGTGTCAGTTTAACTCCCAAAAGCAGAAATCTGACAAGTTTCAGAAGTGGAACTTTCAAGAAAAGTTTGCAGGAATTGGACCCTAATGCCTTTACTGGGGCGCCGCTATGCTTGCTGTTTAGGACGTGCAGTTTACAGTACAGTTTGAGCATATGCTAGTTTTTAGGGTTTGCAGGATTCCTGTTGAAGTTGACAAAGGTTTTGAGGTTTTAGAGAGGATTATTTCCAACCAACCTTGGCGGAAGACCTGCAACTCGAGGGTCGACCACGAAGGTGTGAACCATCCAGCCAATGAGAGCACTCAAAACTGCCATGCCTAAAAAGGCCATACGCCATCCGGCGATTCCCAGAACTGAGTCATATCCTGCAATATCATTGTAGGAAAGAAAGAAGACAAAATCATGGCTACAGAAGTACAATTTTTTTCAACAAACTGCAGCTGATCGAAGCTTTGCGAATGAACAGAGAAAGAGACTCAAACTGATGATGAAAAAACTCATTCAAGGGCCCAAATGGGGTTTTTCCGAAGGCCACTTCAGCCACAATTTGGCCCCTTAATTCATCGCTTATCTCTTTATTTCCCTCTTGTTTCGTAATAATGGACCAAGCCCTCCGTAGCATACATAACATGAAAGACCGCTTTCATGAAATTGAAAAGAACAAAAAAAGTGAAAAAGCACGTACCTGCAAGAATAGTGGCAGCCATGCTCCCCACAATGGCTCCCACACTCCCTGTGAGGTTGAGCCATCCAAAGGCCACTCCGCGGGAGTTTTCTGCATAGCTACAGAACGTTCAAAATGGAACAAATGAGAGTAATGCCTGAAAGGACTCTGAACTCCACAGAACGTGAGCTTCGGAGATTCCATTACTTCCTTTATTCCGGTTTCAAGAATGTATTCCAAACGAGCGTATCATCGACCTCAAAAAAGAAACATGAAGGTGCAGATTTTGTGCTTGGCTGCGTTGGGAGCAGAAGGGAGTAGAGGTAGAAGAGGGAGAGAGAAAGAAAGAAAGCGAGAGAGAGGGAGAGAGAGAGAGAGGGGGGTGGGGGGTCACACGTGTCAGCAACGAAGGACTGCACTGCGGGCACCACGATGGCGAGCCCAACGCCGTTGATCGCGCGCCACGTGGCGCACTGCCAGTAGCTCTGCGCGAGGCCCACCGCCGCCGTGGAGAGGCCCCAAAACAAGGTCCCGAGACCCACTACGGCCGCGCGGTCGAAATGGAGAGAGAGGAACCCCGCGAGGGGGGAGGAGAGGGCCTGCACTACCGCTCTGAACTCACTCGCACGCACAGGAAGGGAAGGGAAGGTCAGGTTTGGTGCATACATAAATAAATACATACATACATACATACATACATACATACATACATACATACATACATACATACATACATACATACATACATACATACATACATACATACATACATACATACATACATACATACATACATATATACATACATACATACATACAGACATAATGAGATTACGGTAACTCTGCAACTGCGTTTACTAGCCATAATGAACTACAGAACTTCTATCCTACCCGGCCTTGCCCTCCTCTGGGCCTCCTTAGTTCGAGTCTCGGCATTTGTTTGTCAAGATTATTTATTTCCTTGCTCTGAATCTCGTGAGTAAACCCTCCCCCACTCCCACTCCCTTTCCCGTCCCCTCCCCCTCACCCTCCCCCTCCCCCTCCCCCTCCCCCTCCCCCTCCCCCTCCCCCTCCCCCTCCCCCTCCCCCTCCCCCTCCCCCTCCCCCTCCCCCTCCCCCTCCCCCTCCCCCTCCCCCTCCCCCTCCCCCTCCCCCTCCCCCTCCCCCTCCCCCTCCCCCTCCCCCTCCCCCTCCCCCTCCCCCTCCCCCTCCCCCTCCCCCTCCCCCTCCCCCTCCCCCTCCCCCTCCCCCTCCCCCTCCCCCTCCCCCTCCCCCTCCCCCTCCCCCTCCCCCTCCCCCTCCCCCTCCCCCTCCCCCTCCCCCTCCCCCTCCCCCTCCCCCTCCCCCTCCCCCTCCCCCTCCCCCTCCCCCTCCCCCTCCCCCTCCCCCTCCCCCTCCCCCTCCCCCTCCCCCTCCCCCTCCCCCTCCCCCTCCCCCTCCCCCTCCCCCTCCCCCTTCCCCCTCGCCCCTTCCTCCTCCACCCTCCCCCTCCCCCTCCCCCTTCCCCTCCCCCTCTCCCTCTCCCTCTCTCTCTCCCTCCTCCCCCGGCAGGCAGCACCTAATGAAGGTGAGCCA
The DNA here is from genome assembly GCA_037447605.1 of Zygnema circumcarinatum. Classification (NCBI taxonomy): domain Eukaryota; kingdom Viridiplantae; phylum Streptophyta; class Zygnematophyceae; order Zygnematales; family Zygnemataceae; genus Zygnema; species Zygnema circumcarinatum. The sequence goes on from CM074816.1 coordinate 619,721, forward strand.
GCCGAGCTGGCTGGGCGAGGCCCGGAAGCTCCGCCCGACCTCGCGGTACACGGCCGGCAGCAGGCCCTCGTCCGCGCGCTCCGCAATGCAGGCCAAGTTCATCAGCGCCGCTGACCGCCACGTCACCCACCCGCCCTCTGCCATGCTGCCACGTGGCCGCTCGCGCTCCTCAGTGGCCGCCACGTGGCGAGGCAGCCTTGCCGAGGGCCGCCGCGGCGCGGGCGACAGCTGGACGCGCATTCGAGAGAGAGAGAGAGAGAGCCGCCACGTGGCGCTCCGAAAGGATACAGTAGCGATCTGGGCCCTTTTTGCGGAGCACTACAGTACCCGACAACTTGTACGGTCCCACGCGGACCAATTGGGCCAATCTGGTGGCGCCACGTGTCTGCACCTCAAACCAAATTTGGCGGCAAGCGCAGAACTCGCCGTCCGTACGATCCATTGGGGCACTTGGCGACACGTGGCGCGCGGAGCGGGATCTGGGGGTCGGCAGAATTCGAAAGCCGATCTGTGCGAACAGTTAAGTCGTTCTATGGTTGAGCGCGTGGTGACCAGCCGAACTGTAACAGCTACGCGCGCTCTATGATTGGATTTTCGGGATTCCCCAGTAACTGGAACATGTGAAAGGATGTTGGCCTGTGCGCGGAGCGCTTGCTGTCGCTCGGTCGATGAGTCGGCTGCTCTGTAGCGAGTGAGAGAAAGAGACTGGCAGAGTGAGAGAGGCAAATAGAGAGGGAGAGGAGAGAGGAGAGAGAGGAGAGAGAGAAAGGAGAGGGAAAGGAAAGGCAAAGAGACAGAGAGAGAAGAGAGAGGAGAGGAGAGACAAAGGGACAGAGAGAGAGAAGAGAGAGGGAGAGGAGAGGCAAAGAGAAAGAGAGGGGGGGGGGGGGGAGCGAAGACCAGAAAACAAATAATGGCGGCCATGAAGCTCAGCCTGCAGACTGGCCGTGTTGAATGCGGCGGAATCTTCTCCTTTGCGTTGACGCAGCAGCAGCCCTCTTTCTGCAAGCGCGGACTTGGAGCAGGCAGAGAAGCCTCTTGCGAGCTGCAGCCTCGCAGGGAGAGCCTGCCGAGTGCCGGCAAAAGCATGAAGCAGTCTCCTGATTCCCTATCGACTCTGCTCTTAACGGATAAGAGCAAGCTGCTTGCTCCTGTGCTGAGTAGCAGGAGCTGGAGCAGGAGCAGGAGCAGGTGGGGGCGGGAAGCCTCTCCCTGCGTGGCTCTCTTGGACGACGTTCCGCATCTCTCTGATTTTATATCGGACTTGCCGGTGCAGCCTCCTCCCTTGTCTGACAGGATGGTTTCGTTTGATGCACTGGCCGCTTATTCTTCCCAACGCTGCCTGTCCTCCGTCGTCTGTTTTTTTTTTTTTTTTTTCTCGTATTGATTTGCTCGTGAGTGTATGTGGAAGGCGACACCCGCAGGACAGGTTTCATTCAACAATCGCAAAAAACCTTATCTTTTTAATTTCACAATTAAAATCATGCCTCGTTTTTTTCTTTTTTTCTTTTTGCATTTCTTCCTCGTTTCCTCCTGTCTGTCATGTACATGGCAGCACATAGAAATTATTTCGATTTGACAAGTTTTATTTTCATACTTTACCACCTTCGTTTCTTCAAAAGAAGTGCATCAAAAATTAAATTCAGTTCCTAAGAAAGTCGGAGATATCTTATCGTTTTTTTTTTTCAAGATACACAGTCAATCGACTGTGTTCTGTTTCTTTCCGTACAGGGGAATTTGATGCCTGTTCTATTGGTCCTGTTGTGCAGGAATACAGGAATCCTTTGCAGGACAATCCGGCGTATGGATCCGTAGAGTAAGTCGGTTGTTTTTTTGTTGCAGATGTGGTTGTTATTAAGAAATAGCTGAGCTAATTTTTTGGTGGAATGAATGAATCTATTGGAACTGTGTTTGGAGCAGTGATGGTCATAAGTGTGGCTGAGAAATCCGAAACAGTCGTCAGAGTAATATCTGAACATCACATTTCGGAATGCATGCTTTTCATTTTTTGGTCGAAGTGACATGTTGATTAAAGGGAGTGATTTGTGTTTGTGTGCAGGCAATACTTCGTTTCAGATAACGATGTCGTTATTAGAGATGTAAGTCCTTGCGGCTCCTCTCATTATGTTGTTCTTGTGCTGATGCTCTTGCTCATAAATATAATATCTGAAAGTGTCTATTGTCTACTTACAGGCCGTTTGTACTAAATCGAATTCGTGGCATGATGTGTCTGAATTTCCTCAAGCCGGCTGCTCCCCTTATCCCATGTTTTCAGTTTTAAGGCTGAATTGATGAAAATGGATATTTTGAGTATAGTAGACAATGCTGTGTAACCCCGACTCACTGCATATTGTATGAGTACAATGTTTTAAAATCTGAAGCTGTTCTAAAATCTGAAGCAGAAGAATGTTTTTGAGCGCAGGTAGTGGTGAAGGAAGGATATGACCCATCCCAGGCAGTGCATTTCCGTCGTGCCGGACCCAGAGAGCGGGTGAGCAACTTTCTTTCCGGTGGGAACACTTTAAACTCTTGCATTTCCCTCTAGTTTGTCGCTACATGCTGACCTGGCACCACTCTCATGCCTCTTATTGGCTGGGTACAGCCATCAGGCAGAGTGCGTCTGTTTGTAAATACAAAGCACAAAGTGTTCTGCAGCCCTTTGTATTTTATATAAGACCAGTCCTTTAGTTATTGGACAGCTGAAGGGGAGGAAGCGATGCAAGTCACATGCATGGTGAAGGCCTAGAAGAGGTGAAGACCGCAATTTTTTGTGCGAAATACGGCACTGAGTATTGGAAGCCAGGCATCTCAAATTGGAACAATTCTGGCTCCGTGGTCTCTTTGGGGCAGTGTTTCTGTTTTTTGTCAGACAACTAGTGTTGTCAAGCTCTGAAGCAGTCCTCTTCCACTCTTACTTGAATCAGAATACCTCCTGTTCCGTCTTTTAATTTTTCCCTTTCTGTATGTGCAGATATTGTTCAAACCAGACGAAGTGAGAGCTTGTGTGGTAACATGTGGAGGCCTATGTCCGGGCCTCAATACGGTGATCCGTGAGGTGGTCTGCAGCCTCTGGCTTCAATATGGTGTGCGCGAAATCTATGGCATCGATGTATGTATAATACTCTAAACCGCTGAGCAGGCGGGGCTGCATACTTTTTCTCCTTTTGTTCTCTGTGACTTGTTTTTAGGGTAGTCCGAACCACAGCATTGATGCTTTTCTTTCGTCGATGATAGTGTTCAAGAAGTAGAATAGAGGGTAGTTTTCACGATATTACGAGGCAGATCCTGCTCGGTCTAATGCTTTACATTTCATTCAGGTTTAATTATCAATGAGGGCCTTAATCTGCTCGTGCCTTTCTAAGGTTCGAGAAACATCCAATGATCATTTTGCTCATTAAGTTTTTCTTTTTCCTCTCCAGGGCGGATATCGCGGTTTTTATGCTCGCAACATTGTAACCCTAAACCCGAAAGTAGTAAATGACATACACAAAAGAGGAGGGACTATTCTGCACACATCTCGGGGAGGTCACGAAACTTCAAAAATTGTAAATGCGATCGAAGATCGGGGAATCAACCAGGTACTATCCGGGAGCTTAACCAATACTTGACCAACACTTTATTGTTGACTTGGTCATCACATATTTTAGCCTTGGAGGTGACTTAACTTGCTGGGGCTTTCAAGTTAGGGTCGTGACTTTCGCAGGCTCAGATCTTAAGTGAGAGAAGAGAATTGCTGAACGGCTTAGACCTGTTGTTATTCAAGAGATGAATGGGAGACACAAAGCGATTATAATCTCCCCTTTGTTTTACCATCTCCGAACCAGTAGAAACCAAGAGTCAAGATTATGAGATGATCAATAGCAAGTTCTGTCGGAAGGGTGAATTTTTTGCCTCTAATTTGTATTATGAGTTGGATTGGATGGCTATTCTTGCAGGTTTACATCATTGGAGGAGATGGAACTCAGCGAGGTGCGGATCTCGTTCACAAGGTCAGAGTCTGTCCCATTCGAAAAGTGGAGCTTTTGTCACCTTGACATCTGGACTCTTCAAGTTCTGAGTGGAAAGCCGGACCCTAAAGTATAATGTTTGGCGGATGAATTCCAGGAAATAATGCGGAGAGGACTGAAGGTGGCGGTAGCTGGAATTCCAAAAACAATCGACAATGATATTGCGGTGGGTCCTACGGCGCTGTCCCTTGAGCCGCCTTCACACTCTTCAAGTCACAATCAGATAATCTGTCAGTCATACTTTTACTTCTGAAATCATTGGAAGAAGGATGTAGGATGTATTCTGAAATGCTTTTGAAAATACTTCTTTATGTGCAGGTTATAGATAGGTCCTTCGGGTTTGATACAGCTGTGGAGGAGGCTCAAAGGGCTATCAATGCAGCACATGTGGAGGCGGAGAGTGTGGAGAATGGGCTCGGTCTTGTTAAGCTCATGGGCCGATATAGCGGTAAAGGCTTGGTGCTTAGGACGACCTTTTGGGGAACGCAACTTATCTGCATGAAAGAGAGAAAGCATGAACCAAGAAAAAACACTAACAAACCCAACCAGAGAGGGCTTATACCACTGTCAGTGACAATATGTAAATGGGTTGATCAGTCGGCTTCAAGCTGTGTATACTGAGACCTGCTTCCTAACATTTTTGGTTTTTTCTCTCGTTTTCATTCAAGCGTTTTCTACTGCAATTTTATTGGGCTGTTATCTAGAGGTGGGACGATGTATGAGCTGAGCTTTGAGTTTCTATCGTGCAGGATACATTGCCATGTATGCGACTCTGGCAAGCCGCGATGTGGTGAGCCCTCAACACTCAGATTGTCACAATGCGAGTAGAAAGGGCAGCATCCTATTGGCAATTCGAAGTCCTTACATATTGTTGAAACTAACATTGTTCTAATTAGGCGTTCCATTTGAAGGCATTCATTTGATATCGTTTTTCCTCTCCCCTTCCTGCTGCTATCTTGATCCCATCCCATACGATGTTCATGAATTCCAGCAGCCGCTCTTCTGTGAGTCCTTTGATTTAGCAGAGATACAAGGGTGTGTGTAACTGTGCAGGACTGCTGCCTCATTCCTGAAGTGCCGTTTTATCTCGAGGGTCCGGGGGGCCTTTACGATTACATTCAGAAGCGGCTGCATGAGAATGGGCACATGGTGCTGGTGGTGGCAGAAGGGGCTGGGCAGGACTTGGTCGCAAAAACAGTTGGGGAAGCAAGCGGGAGAGACAAATCAGGGAACCGCCTGCTTCAGGATGTGGGGCTGTGGCTATCGCATCATATCAAGGTGACAGCTCTGCAGGATGAGAACTCACTGCAGGAATTCACTTAGGGAGTAGACTTTGCTGATGAGCTTGACTTAGTCTACAATAGCTCTTAGCAATGGCTGAAGTGATAGTTACAAGCAGGAGGGTATTGGGTATGTTGGAGTCACTAGAGCCTTTCGGGTACTCGGACAATGTGACAATGCTGTTTGGCTGTGGCTGGTTTGCAGGACCACTTCACGCAAAAGCGTATGGAAATGAATCTAAAATACATTGGTATGCTGCCAACTTTTCCCTGCAAACTTTGAACTCACGTGGGGTTTGAAAATTGAGGGTGATACGCTTCAGGGTTATTCCCTGACTTTTGATGATGTTCTTTCTAGAATCTTGGAGAACCAACTTCTTAAAAAAAATAGCCGTCCGTTCTTGTTCCAGATCCAACTTATATGATTCGAGCCATCCCCAGCAACGCCTCTGACAATGTCTACTGCACTCTGCTGGCGCATAGCGCAATCCATGGAGCCATGGCGGGCTATACGGGATTCATTGTGGGTCCTGTAAATGGCCGCCATGCCTACATTCCCATCGCTGTGAGTATGCTTCTCCTATAGCTCGCGGAGTAAGTCTGCATTACCTCGAGCAGTAATGCAGATGACTATTTCCTACCAGATGTTTGCATTCTCCCTTCGATAAGCCTCGAGTTGGGAAGCACGATGGTTTGAGTTTTGACGTCTCTGTCGGGTATATTTATTCCAATTTTAAAACATTGGGATCCTGGATGTCCTTGACTTCCTCTGCGCAGCGTGTGACGGAGACCACAAATGCGGTGAAGTTATCCGACCGCATGTGGGCACGTGTGCTCTCCTCCACCCAGCAGCCGAGCTTCCTCACAGAAGCGGAGATCACCCAGAAGAGAGAACCTGTTGGAGCGGCAACCGGAGGCGGAAACGGCGGAGCAGTCAGCAGACCCCTTGCTGCATTGGCTCCAAAAAGCAGTTCACCTGTCCCGCTTGATGTTGCACCTCCTTCGCCTTCCCAGCCAGTGAAATCACTTTCTCCACCCAAAGATGATGCGGACGCAAACACCAGTTCGAGGCGTGCTGGGTCTTGAATTGCCTGCAAGCACGGCGTCCGTACGGACCGCTGCTGTGTTCCTACCATAAGCCCTCATCCGTACACTCTGCTTCTCGAGCTCTGAAAGACCCTGTTGACCACATCCATGGATCAGGCAAGGTATGTGATGGGGCTTCCAACATTTGAAGCTGATGCTTCGTCATTGCGTTTAGCAGGAGAGACTTGGTAGAAGGAGAGATGAAGAGTGGGAGGAGAACGGCCCGACTCTCCCTTAGCCATCTTTCTAACCACCTTTGAATGGTAGGGTTAGTAGGCCTTGAAATGGCACCCCCATCCACCCTGTAGTTTTGTTGATATGTGTTCCTGAGTGTAGAAAAGCATTGCGGAGACTTTCTCTGGTGTACAGAATGGGGGGGGTGTGGGGTGCCACTTTGTGCCCTAAGGAGTGCGTGACGTAAGAATAAAGGGCACGTACGGTGGACGTGAAATTTCTACTCTAGTTGGTTGTCTGATAGGCCATCGGTTCTTGGCTGTGGCAAAGTGGGATATTCAAAATGGGGTGACGGGTTATCAGTTTCCTTGTTCGCAAAAAGAACAGAAAAAAAAAAGAAAAAGAAAAAGAAAAAAAAATCTGCCGACGGAAGAAGGTGGGTATCGATTCTAAAAAGGTGTGAAAAAAGCATTTTCCGTTTTTTCAAGGAAATTCAGTCGAATGCGCTAGCCTTCAGCTGTATTTCCTTGTGCTTTACCCCAAATTATCCGCCAAAAACACGGCGCTCGGTGAAAAACAATTCAAGAGATTCGAAGGCTCCATAGCCAATATGTTGTTGATCTACAAAAGCAGCCTGGTGGCTCAGAATCGCTACAGAATCGCTACAAGCGAACGCAGTGAGCGCCGCGCTACCGAAGGTAGTCCTTTTTGGAAATCTGCCCGGCCAGGAAGGGGTGTTTTGAAAAAAACGGGTGGAAATAACACTACCCTTCTTCTTTGTGGCACTTTTCCAAACCGGAATGGCCCAGGGAACAGAGTTTCGTGCCCACGAGTCACGGCATTTCTAGTCGACCATCATCCAATGGAATTTCGCCACGTCGTAAAAGCTATGCATTAGGGGGAGTCAGACCTTGACCATCGCTTACGAAATTCCCGAATTCCATATACTAAAAGTCACTTCTTTCGTGTACGAATTCTGGATCGGGAGCCCAGCCGTACCAAAATGCGTACCTAGCCAATGCTGAATTCGCCCGACAGGCTTACGAAATTGATTTGGCGATGGTCAAGGTCTGACTCCCCCTATTTGGCGAGTTGTGAGTGGATGTTGCTGTACTGAAAGTCTACAGAGGGAGAAGGGCCCGACGTAGCGACCTGCGGCTTTTGTCGGCACGCTATTCGGCACGGCGGCACGAGCGTCCACGTGGGCGTCGCTCATTAGAGCACGTCACGCACAGCTCCGCCGCTCGCCGGCGCCGGCCGGCATTTTCCGCCGGTTGGTCCTGCTAGATAGTTCCCCTCTCCATGTGTGATTCCGTGGAAAATTTCAGCAAGTGATTACGTGGCGATATACATTGGACATATGTACAGTACTCGCAACGGACAAAAGCCGTACGCTTCCCGACAACCTTGGCCGCCACTGCCGCCGCCTCCCAACAAACCGGCGGAAAAAAACCGACGGCGGCGGACCAACCGCCGAAGTGGGGCTATTTGGGTCTGCCCTCAATCGGTTCTGCTAATACTGACGCGTGCGTGCCTCCTTCCCCTGCCCCTCCCTCTCCCTCCCTCCCTCTCGTCCTCCCTTCTTACTTTCCTCCGTCCTTTCCTCCCTCCCTCCCTCCCTCCCTCCCCTCCCTGCTCCCTCGCGCTGCTCTCTCGAGAAGTGGCTCCCACCATTTACTTCGTTTCGCTTCCCCTTGCTGGCTGGCGTCTCTCGTTTTGGCGTCTTGTGCCTTCGATTTTTAGGCAATCTTAAATTCCTTCAACAATATCCTTTTTTGAAACGAGTAGCAGAAAATATACAAGGCATATGCTGGTCGCATCCTTTGGTATAATCGACAGACGGTAATTTTCTATGCGCAGAACTACCTCGGGCAACTCCTACATCGCTCCGTTTAATTATGACGCAGGTGAGTGATAGGCAGCTCCTGCCCTTGCTAGGATGAAATGAAACGAAATCTGACTTCTGCAATTATCGAATAGCCAGCCTTGACAGAATCCGCAAATTCCGAGAAAAATATTTCCAGGAATAGCATACGATTGCGAAAATGAGTGTGCAACAAACGAGCACGTTAGAAAATTATTTCACTGATTTCTTAATTGTAGCGAGGCCCATGGATTATGTTACTATCGCATTCCTTCGATTTGTGCACAAATCGCTAAACATGGAGAGGTTCAGCTCCCCTGAGGACGGCCTGCACAAGGCATGCAGGAATGAGGCAAGAGGGGCAAAATAGAACAGAACTGGTGAAGGATCACGGGAAGCAGGGCAGGGCTATGAAGTTAGAGAGAGGGTAAATTTGAAGGAGGAAAGGTAGTCTTTTTTAACCTCTTAAACTTTCAAGGCCTAATTCGTGAGCTTAAGAACAAGCATCCTGTTGATCCTGAAACTCTTCTATTGCATACAATTTCTTTCCCTGCATTCGCTTGAAACCATCATCCTTTCATTACCCTTACATCATCTGCTTCCATGGCAACAAAAGTGTTTGAAGAAATATTAGCTCTGTCGAATGTGAGCGGCAAAAGTATCATTCCGTTTGCCTTTCCACGCTTAAGCCTGGCATGCGTCAAGCAATTCCTATTGCGTATAAAAGGGCAAAAAATGAGAACTGCGCAAAAAATCACCAAATTTACAGTGGCTAATTCCTTCGTCGAGTTTTTTTTTTAATCTCTTGGTATTGTCTTTTCTCTCCTTCACCTGTCTTCCTTTTAAACACTCTCATAATCTTCCTATTTCACCTTGTCACTTGCTTTTGCTTTGCGTCAGATACCAGTCCCGACAATGGAGGATACGTGTATTACAGGATGCTGAGCAAAGCCAGCAATTCGGCGAATCTCTCAAGCCTTGCACAGGATGTGACGAATCTGTTTCCGTTTGATGTTGAGGCTCAAAATTTTCAGCCGGATGGAGGGTTTGTGCTGTCATACATCGATGTGGGATATTACAAGTGAGTGTGTTGGCATTCACCGCTGTTTGACTCTGAACAATGTACTTCGCGTGTCCATGATATCTTCTCTATATTTCCTCCATTCCATTTATCGCCGCCATTCGAAGGTGGTCGATGTGGCGCCTCTGTGCTGCTTTGGGGATGGCAGAGGAGCAGAAGAGTGGAGCTGCATAGACCATCTTGGACTTGGTCATGCGTGCAGGGTCAACCTCATGTCTCGTTGAAATTGGTTGACACTCGAAAGCTGCAGGATCTGATTGTTGCTCACGAATTGAGTTTGTTGAAAGGCACCAATTTCTTCCTCCCAGTGCTTATCTATATTTTTGAAGATTTAGATGCTACGATGCTCGATGCAAAGCGCGGATATAGTGGCAGAACGAGTTTTATCCTTAAAGTCTTTCCACGTTTGTTAAACAGCAAAGCAGGAGTCGACGTCCATCGTATTTTTTATTCTTCCTGAGAGTTGCTGCATATGATGCGTTTTTTCGTTGTAGTGATTCTATGCAGCCCTTTTTCGTCTTTGGATTCAATGAGCAATAGCTTTATTCGGCAGCACCTTTCTGTTCATCCAAATGTGTTCTGCAGGCATGTTTGCGACTCTCTCCTTACTCTTGCATGTGTGTTTTTGGCGTTGCAGCTCTCATACAGATCTTGTGAACACCTTCCAAGTCTGGCTGGCATGGACCTCGTCTGCGCGCTGGCCTCGGACATTTTGCTGTTTTCTCTACCCTGATGGTGGACTGCAAAAAAACAGTAAGCGACCCTTAACTCTGAATGGCATATCTAGAAGTACCTTCGCTTTAGTTCAAGATTGAATGTTTTTGGAACTTTGAACTTCTAGAACCTCACTTTGGGAGCTGGACTCGTATTGTTTGTTTGTTTTAAAAAGTAGACAATTGAAGCCTCAGCTATAGTTCGAGCATCTGTGGCGTTCTACTATGTGGACGGCGTGTGGATGCAGCCCCAAGTCCAAATTTATTTGCATTCTTGGTCCCCCCCAGTATGCAACTCATGCAGCATTCATGAGTTGGATGCTCAGCATCCAACTGCCCTCCGGGGGTTGAAGGGATGTCCCTCATGCGCGCACAGCCCTCGCGTCCTCCGGCCCTCGCATGCAAACTTCCTCGGACCGCCCCGGCCGGAGGGCGACGAGGGCCGTTCGATTCGTCGACAGGACAAATGCGCTCCCTCCGATCCGCGACCGCTTGCAGCCTCTCACAGAATGCGACGTGGATGGGCCGTCGATTCGTCTCCGTACACACCCGTCAATGATGATGACGTGGCAACCTGACCCAACGCCACATCATCGTGCGTGCAGGAAGAACTGTGCCACGTGGCAAGCAGTGTAGGCCGTGGTGTTGAATCTGCCACGTGTCCGTACGGGTGTACACGTTTTTCTGATTTAAATTTATTATTATTATTATAATTATAATTTTCCTCAGTCAGTTTTCTCTTCATGAAATTATTTCATTCTCTGCTCTTCATTCTGTGGGAGAAGTGAGAGGGGAAAGAGGAAGGGGAGAAGTGGGAGAGAGAGGCGAGAGGGAACGGGAGGGGGGTGGATAGAAGAATGAGAAAATGGGAGGTGAGGGAAGGAGAGCGGGAGAGGAGGGGGAGTGAAAGGAGAAGGGGAAGGAGCGCATTGTTCGGAGAAGCGAGAGGAGAAAAGGAGAGTGGGAGGGGTGGAGAAAGGGAGGGAGGAGACGAAAAGTGGTCCGGAAAGGGGATGGGGATAGGGAGAGATGGATGGGAGGGAAGGGGGAAATTGAGGGAGTATCGGAGAGGGAGGGAGGGATGGGGCCTGTACTGTGTCAGAGCAGGGTGATACCTCCCTCATCAAAGAATCCTTTGATTTATGTTTCTTTTAGAAGTGCGAATTGCAACTGGGGGAATTCCTGTTATATTTTGCACAATGCAGCTGAATTTTCATGTTGCAGCTATTTTGTAACTTGGAGTTGGGTGTTTTACTTTTTTCGGTGTTGTGTTTTATTTTTTTTCAGCATTTGACTCGCTTCTTTTTAAAAGGCTTCTACGGAAGGTTCCATGACCATTCTCAGTTTCAGTCATTATGCAGAAATATTCGATTCTTGCGTATTGTTTGTTTATTTGAACTTCCTGATTCTCGATTTTTGCTTGTGCGGAGTTAAACGTGGGCCATTTGCACATTATAGTGGCAGAGCAGAAAAAAGTTCTTCTTTCCTCCCTCCCCTTCCGCCGCCCACTTCCCATTTTTTTCGTCCTTCTCCCACCCTGTCTTCCCTTCCTCGCTTGCCCTATCCCTCTCCTCTTCATTCCTCGTCGCTAACCCTCCTACTCTTCCTCCTCTTCCCAATCGTCTCTCTCCTCTCTCGTCTACCTTCCTTTCTTTCGTTACTCTTTCCTGCTCCTTCTGCCTGATCATACCTCGTTGCTCTTTTTCCTCTCGTGCTTTCGTCCCCTCCCCCTTCCCCGCTCTCCATTTTTCTCTGCCATTTGTCTCCTGCCTCCTTTTTCTGCTTCTTCTGTGCTTCTTCTCCTTACGTTTCCCTTCCCACCTAATCCAGCATGCTCTTTCCTTTCTCAATCCTCCTCTCCCCTGTCTGCCTTCTCCCTACTCCCTCCTGCCTGCTCTCATGCACTCTCCCTGCTGCATAATGTTTTCTACCTTCTGAATCCATCCTTTTATTTGCTTTTTGCTCATGTCTCACGTTTCCCTCCTCCTTCCTTTCACATTCCCCCCACTTTCCACCCGCCCTCCTACGCATCCTTCTCCCTCCCTCCTTTTTTCCTCCTGTTTCAGTTTCCCCTCGTTCCTCCTATCCTCTCTCCTTCCTTGACTCTCTCTCCTACTTCCCTCACTCCCCTCTCCTCTTCTCCCTTGTCTCCCCTTTGCCCTCCTGTTTCTCGCGTCTCTCTCTCCGCCCACCTCCGTCCTCCCTCCTTCTGCCTGCCTCCTCCCTCTCACATGTCCTTTCTGCTCCTTCCTCCCACTAAACTCTTTCATCCGGTCTCCTCCTTCCTCATATTGTCCCTCGTCCCTCCCACTTTCTGTTCACTTTCTCCTGTTCCGTCTTCCTCCCGCCTCTCCTGCCTCCGCCTTCTTCCTTCTCCTTCTCTCTGCCTTTCTCCTTTTCTTCACATTTTCCGGATACTCTCCCCTTCGTTTCTCATTCATCTATAGCTTTTTCTGCATTTGCTTTTTTGATCGTCTTTGTGGCCTCATTTCTTGCATGTTTTGTGCAGGCGAGGCCGAGTTGTGCCTTCAGCGATTGCTCTGCTCGCTTTGTTTTGTTTTGCTTCTTTCAAGAGAGCTGTCTGCGCAGTGAAGATCAACTCGACTCAAGCTGGTAAAGTCCTTTTCCCCTCTTTTTCCGCAGTTTCTACATCTTTCTCGACAGCAGGTTCAGCTTTACGTGCTCGTTTCGTTCCGAAAGAGTCAGTTATCACAGACGTTTTGAAGTCAGCATCGATGCATAACTCACAGACTTCACATGACTTATTCGTTTCCCTTTCCTTTGGGGAAGAAGTGTGTGTAGAATAATATGAATGAAACACTTCTCTGGCTTTTCTTGGAAGTTCAGCTTTTGTGAATGATTTTGCTGCAGTCTCTACCCTGTAGCGAGTCTGCAGATTTACCTTAGTCTTTTGCAGAACTTAAAGTGATTGGGATAAATAATGCGGCTATGGACAGTCTGCAAAGATGGTTTCTCTCTGTTTCAGTCCAGTGTTTCATTGTGTTTCCTTGAGAAAAAAAACACATTTCTTTCTCCGGGTTAAAAAGAGTGTGGATAAACACCTAGGATGCTATGATTTGCAGTATCACCTGAGTCAAGTGATGAAGAAGTTAATGCACGTCTTTATGATTTTTGCGTATTCGTATCTGCATTACTTTGATTGAAGTTTGTGATGTACATCACTGGTCTTATATCTCCTGATCTTGATGGTGAACTTATAGTTTTCCCTGTGGCATGCATTCCTATTGTCAAGATATAGGAAAGTAGAGTACGAAGGACTGGCTTCAGAGGTATGAGAGCTATTGCTGCATGTGGTTTGCTTGAATCTTAAAGAAGCTTCCTGGTATTGATTCGTTGTGAAAATCTTTGCATTGTCAGGGCTAGGGCAGCGATTCATAGTGGTCAAGCAACTTCGGGAAATTTCAAATGCCCCTTCTTCACTGAGTCTTTTGGAAATGTTTGCAGCTGTTTTACTCGACGTGGCTGAGAAACTGCACTCCGTCAACAACGTATTCTTCAAGTCGTGGAACGTATCCAATGACTGCAGCAAGTGGATTGGCGTGCAGTGCGATGAGCTTGGGAACGTGATTACATTGTGAGTATTCGTAACTTGCGAATGATGAACTATTTCCGAAGACTCAGCTTTTGCGTCTCCCAGTTGGTTTAGCATTTGGTTGAATAATGAATTTTTCGCCATACAGTCGTGAAAGCGTTTAGTGAATGTGGAGGCTCAGTCAGGAACGAGGTCCAGTTCAGTAACGGAGCAGAAATAATCAGGAGAAACCTTGCTGCGCTCATTTGGGTCGTCTTGTTTGGAAAGCTCGGAATTGGTTTCAATAGTTCTGAGGGTTTGTGTATCTCTCTATAACGTCGCCTTATTATCTAGTGACATGTCTGCAGTCAAAGACTGAGATTTCTGCAGAAGAATCACGCACGGACAGACAAGGGGGACTTTCTTTGCTGCAAGAACGCAAATTTGGGTTGCAGCACTGATTCATATAGACTAGGTTCAGCAATTAGAGGCCTGACTATGTTCTTAACCAGTGTTTCGGTCCTGGCATCTTGCGATTTTTACTCACTTGTGAATTCCTCCACAACCAAGAGTATGCTGCATGTGTGTTGCATTTTGAGGCCAAGAAGCTACTTTGTTCAAATGTTGTTGTTTTCTAGTTCGATTGTAGAAAAAAGTTGAACTACGAAAGTAATCAGTCTTGCCACCTGTCTTCACCCCCTGCAGGGTCATCACTCCCATCGATGTCACTCATCCAAACGGCACTGTCCTCATAAAAGCAACCGTTCCCACAGGTGCGGACGGACGAGTCATTCCCGTGGCTGACTTTTTCGGAAAACTGTTGAATGGAACCATTTCCGCGAACATCACCGCCCTCACAAGTCTGCAGATATTGTAAGCGGTCGACTGCAAATAATGACTTGCATTTCAGAAGCTCCAACGGTCGAGGTTGAGTTGCAGTGAAAATGTGACTGTCTGCGGGAAAGGAGAGGTTTTGCGTGTGATTAACAGTAAATTGAAGCGGACCTACAGGCTTTTGCAAATCAAGGATGCATTGTTTACGTCGTGGAAACGTCGTCATTTTTTGGTATTTGCATATGAGGCTAATGTGCAGTCTGATTTGCTCGTTGCAGGTCCTTGCGCCAAAATAGTCTAAGCGGCCCTATCCCTGCAGATATCGGCAATCTGGTTAACTTGAAGATTCTGTATGTTCGCAAACTGTCCATCACTCCTTGTCTCATTTGCAGTGCGGAGTGGAGTCCTTTCTGCAGGATAAACCAATGCTCATTCTCAAGTTTTTGTAGTCATGATGACAGGCTCCTCCCCTTTTTAAAGAATGTGACTTTTCACGATGTGCTTCCGTAAACAACAGCAGAAAGAAGCTTTCTGATAGGGAAGTGTTTTTTTCCTTTCTCACAGTCCTCTGTCGATTTTTTGGCCTCTGCTTTCCTTTTTACCCCCTGCGCGGCGGAAGATGGTAAACCTGACTAGGTGGAAAGGTGGCTTCCATGAAACAATTCCGAGACTGACATTGACATGCGCTGGTTTATGTCTCTACTGTCTCAACCTGCAGTGACTTGCAGGACAATATTCTGGAGGGCAACATTCCGCCCAGTATTGGGAATTTGGCAGTCTTGGAAAGCCTGTAAGCCCTGGTTTCCTGACTTATTTGCCGATTTCATGAAGATGGTGATGAATGTTGTCTCAGTTGACAGGTCTCCTGTCCAGTTGGCAAGATTCATTCCAGCACGCACGATCATAAGGAAAATCACAAAAGCCACTCGCAGTCTCTTCAAAACAGGATTGAACGTTATTCTGCTGAAAACTCAAACTAGCACCAAAAACTAACAACTTCTATCAATTGTAGCGGTCGGGATAAGTGTGTGGACGGAAAAAATGGGCTGATTTAGTGCCAATATGTTTCGAGATTGCTGTTTTGCCCTGCGTGTCGTATGGCTACGTTAGTGGAGATTTTGGAGGAGCTTTTCCCTTCGTTGGATTCAATGGATATTCCGGAATTCGACTGACTTGTTTGTATCGGCAGGTAGTCAATTTGCGTGTAATTCAGGAATAACAAAAGTAAATGTTTGCGACGCAGGAATATTTACGAAAATCAACTCACCAGCGGAGCGGAGCAGTTGATCGTTTTAACGGCGATCAATGGGACAGTGCCGTCAGAAATTGGGAATCTCGTCAATCTGCAATACCTGTACGCTCATTTCCCGCTCGTGCCTTTTTCTTTGGTTTGCGTTTCACGTTTAGAGAGGCAGAAGCAGAGAAGCAGCCACGAACTCTCATTCATCAAGAGCCTGTGTCAAGAATTCCTTGCATTCAGCAATTTCTTATGCTGGCATGTCAGTCTCAGTAAAAAGTGAATCGGTGCTTGGCGCAGGAATTTGGGAAAATGCAACTTTTCAGGGGCACTGCCACCGTCAATGATGAACCTGACCAACTTGGTTAGCTTGTGAGTTAACTCATCTTCTCCCTTGTACTGTACCTTCGATGGAAATGGCTGCTGAGGACTGCGCACATTTCAGGCAGTTCATCGCACAATTTTGACATGCACTCCCTCTCTGACTTGATGGAGATTGATCAGCGAATGCTTTAAAACGGAATGTCCTTTTGGCGGTGCATCCTGGAAGTCGAATTCTTTCATGGTCTGTGAGACAGTCACTGTGAACCTCGTAGTAGTTTGTGAGGGATTGCGATTGAACAAAGTTGGATTTCCTGGTGCCACATAGATTTCAAGTAACGTTGTTTTGGATTTTCATTGCACTGGTCGATTTCTATGGAACTTATAACTGAGCTAGTATTATTAATTCAACATGACAAATTCACATGTTCAGCAACAGACAGTTACACCCTATTCTGTGTATCTTCTTTGTCAGTAGTGATACAAGATGTGTTTTTCCCGCTGGTTCTTGATATGCTTCTCAGGCTCAGAAATCACCGTACAACATGTTCTGAGATGCCTCACCATCAACAATAATTGTTTCAACGGAATGTTTTCCATCAATCGAGGATGCGATTACTTTTTAGTTTACTGACCAAGTGGTTGTTGTGAATTTTTTGTGCTCTGCCAGAACTTTGGTAGAGAACAGTTTCACAGGCTCGGTTGATTCTTTCCTCGGAGAGTTCTCCAAACTTGAATTGCTGTGAGTTACCGAAAACCTCTTGCATTGACTGGTCCACTGTTTCGTCTCTACGTATCCTGGAGTAGAGAAGAAGCATTCTGTAAATACACAGGGTGTGACCCTGTTACTTTAATGCAGGTGACCGATTTGAAGGTAATTTTCTGACAGCTTGCGCAGTTCTAGTAGACAAGGTTGTCCACTTCTGCAAATAGTACTGAAACGGAAATGTATTGGCCATGCAGGGACTTGGGCTCCAATAATTTCACTCTTGGGACATTTCCTGCGGTGATTGGCGGATACCAGCAGCTGAAAACGCTGTAAGTCTTCCATGCCTCAAGGAATGTTGCCCATTTCAAATGAGAGGTGACTTTGCTCATGTTGTTGATGGATGCTCTCTCATGCAGGTCTGCTTCGTTTTTTTTGACTAATTCTGTTTGGTATTGTGCGATAAATTCAGAACA
Organism: Zygnema circumcarinatum; assembly: GCA_037447605.1. Taxonomy (NCBI): domain Eukaryota; kingdom Viridiplantae; phylum Streptophyta; class Zygnematophyceae; order Zygnematales; family Zygnemataceae; genus Zygnema; species Zygnema circumcarinatum. Next base: position 637,032 of record CM074816.1, read on the forward strand.
TGCATGTTATTTGATAATTTTCCTGTTATATCACCGTCTTGTTTTAATAATCGATGTCTTCGGGATGGCTACCATTTTAGCATCTCTATCTTGATCATTATGTTTGCTGGTGTAAGGCGGTTGTAAGTTCGAACTTCCGAAGTAAGCCGTTGGAAGCTGCTGTCA
>CM074816.1:658185-677006 GCA_037447605.1 Zygnema circumcarinatum
GCAGTTGTTGGTGATCGTGTTGGTGGACTTCCGCCGCTCCCTCCTCGCGACATGCCTCATATCGGTGACCTTCGCGGCTGCTTCTAGGGCTGCGTTGTTGTGCCTAGGCGTAGTTTTCCGCTCCTAGCTTCGTGTTATTGTGTTTTGGTCCTTTGTGACCAGTCCTTCGTGGTTCCACATTTTGCCTTTGTCCATGTACATTTGATGGCCTCGCCATCGCGAGTTCAATGAAAGTTTCCAAAGAGTTGGTGTATTAATACACTGTATAATACATGCGTATTATACAACATTTTAAAAATATAGTGTATTTTTAATGTATTTAACGTATTTTTTTTATTTTCGTGGTTAGTTGAACAAAATTTGATTATAATATTGAAATTCCAGAACTTTCGAAGTCACGTCACTTGCCAAACACTCAACACGTGTGACTTGGTCCGTACACGTTCGTACACTCATTCCGTACATAATTTCCGTACGGGTCTATGTTCCGATTGTACGGCTGTTAACAGTTGCGTTAAGGTATTATACAGTGTATAATACAGTATTAATACTGTATTATACATTGTATCGAACCTCAAAGTGTATAATACGGATCTATAGTCCTTACAGCCATGGGGAATCTCGAACTGAGTTCGAATTCCGTAAGGAGCTCTCGAGAAATACAGCGCAGAAGTGCCATCCAAAGTACTTCCTTCGGAAAACATTTCCACACGTGGGATATCGTGGGATCGCTGGGACGAGGGGGCAGGCGAGGGAGTGGGGGCGGAGAGAGGCGGACGACCGCCTGCCTGAGGAGGCGCGAGAGGGAGAGGGAGAGGGAGAGGGAGAGGGAGGGGGAGTGGGAGAGGGAGAGGGAGAGGGAGAGGGAGGAAAGGAGAGGGACTGTGAGAGTGGAGGGTCTGCGAGATGGCTTCCCCTCCCTCCCTCCTCGCGCTGCTGCTCGTGGCCTTCGCCCTCGCCCGTCTCCTCCACGTGGCCGCGCTCACACGTGCGCACATGGTCACGTACGGGCCTGCCAGTGGAGACACGGCGTTGCGCCGCTGCGACGACTGCCGCAGCGAATCCATATCACTGTCCGCGCCGATGGCCCTCTTCAACTGGACGGTCGCATCCCTCGAGGTCTCTAGCAACGGCATTTTGGGTCTGCCCTCAATCAATTCCGGTTATACTAACGCGTGCGTGCCTCCTTCCCCTGCCCCTCCCTCTCTCTCCCTCCCTCTCTCTCCCTCCCTCTCTCCTTCCCTCCCTTCCTCCCTCGCGCCCTGCTCTCTCGAGAAGTGTCTCCCACCTATTTACTTAGCTTCGCTTCTCCTTGCTGGCTGGCGTCTCTCGTTTTGGCGTCTTGTGCCTTCGATTTTTAGGCAATGTTAAATTCTTCAAACAATATCTTTTTTTTAAATTAGTAGCATAAAATATGGAAGGCATGTGCTGGTCGCGTCCTTTGGTATAATCGACAGACGGTAATTTTCTATGCGCAGAACTTCCTCGGGCTACCCCTACATCGCTCCGTTTTATTATGACGCAGGTGAGTGATAGGACGCTCCTTCACTTCCTAGGATGAAATGAAACAAAATCTGACCTCTTCAATTATCGAATAGCCAGCCTTGACAGAATCCGTAAATTTCGAGAAAAATATTTCAGCAATAACATACGATTGCGAAAATGAGTCGTGCAACAAACGAGCACGTTCGAAAATTATTTCTCGCGCTGATTTCCTAATTTTAGCGAGGCTCATGTATTATGTTACTATCGCATTCCTTCGATTTGTGCACAAATCGCAAAACATGGAGAGGTTCAGCTCCCCTGAGAACGGCCTGCACAAGGCATGCAGGAATGAGGCAAGAGGGGCAAAATAGAACAGAAGTGGTGAAGGTTCACAGGAAGCAGGCCAGGGCTACGAAGTTAGAGAGAGGGTAAAGTTGACAGCGGAAAGGCAGTCTTTTTGAACCTCTTAAACTTCCAAGACCTACTCGTGAGCTTAAGAAAAAGCGTCCTGTTGATCCTGAAACTCTTTCATTGCATGCAATTTCTTTCCCTGCATTCGCTTGAAACCATTATCCTTTCATCACCCTTACATAATCTGCTTCTATGCCAACAAAAGCGTTTGAAGAAATAGTAGCTCTGTGAAATGTGAGCGGAAAAAGTATCATTCCGTTTGCCTTTCCACGCTTAAGCTTGGCATGCGTCAAACATTTCCTAATGCGTGCAAACGGGCAAAAGATGAGAACTGCGTAAATAATTACCAGATTTACACAGTGGCTAATTCCTTCGTCAGGTTTTTTTAGTTCTCTTGGTATTGTCTTTTCTCTCCTTCACCTGTCGTCCTTTCAAACACTCATAATCTTCCTATTTCACCTTGTCACTTGCTTTTGCTTTGCTTCAGACACTAGGCCCGACAATGGAGGATACGTGTATTACAGGATGCTGAGCAAAGTCAACAATTCGGTGAATCTCTCAAGCCTCGCACAGGATGTGAGGAATCTGTTTCCGTTAGATGTTGAGGCTCAAAATTTTCAGCCGGATGGAGGGTTTGTGCTGTCATACATCGATGTGGGATATTTCAAGTGAGTGTGTGGGCATTCACCGCTGTTTGACTCTGAACAATGTACTTCGCGTGTCCATGATTTCTTCTCTATATTTCCTCGATTCCATTTATCGCCGCCATTCGAAGGTGGTCGATGTGGCGCCTCTGTGCTGCTTTGGGGATGGCAGAGGAGCAGAAGAGTGGCGCTGCATAGACCATCTTGGACTTGGTCATGCGTGCAGGGTCAACCTCATGTCTCGTTGAATTGGTTGACACTCGAAAGCTGCACAGTCTGATTGTGCTCACGAATTGAGTTCGTTGAAAGGCATTATTTCTTTCTCCCAGTGCTATCTATAATTTTGAAGAGTTCGATGCTACGATGCTTGATGCAAGGCGCGGATATGGTGGCAGAACGGGTTTTATCTTTGAAGTCATTCCACGTTTGTTAAACAGCAAAGCAAGAGTCGACGTCCATCGTATTTTTTATTCTTGCTGAGAGTTGCTGCATATGATGCGTTTTTTCGTTGTAGTGATTCTATGCAGCCCTTTTTCGTCTTTGGATTCAATGAGCAATAGCTTTATTCGGCAGCACCTTTCTGTTCATCCAAATGTGTTCTGCAGGCATGTTTGCGACTCTCTCCTTACTCTTGTATGTGTGTTTTTTGGCGTTGCAGCTCTCATACAGATCTTGTGAACACCTTCCAAGTCTGGCTGGCATGGACCTCGTCTGCGCGCTGGCCTCGGACATTTTGCTGTTTTCTCTACCCTGAGGATGGACTGCGAAAAACCGACAGTAAGCGACCCTTAACTCTGAATGGCGATATATGGAAGTACCTTCGCTTTAGTTCAAGATTGAATGTTTTTGAAACTTTGAAATTCTAGAACCTCACTGGGAGTTGATTTCGTATTGTTTGTTTGTTTTAAAAGTAGATAATTGAAGCCTCAGCTATAGTTCCAGCTTCTGCGGGTTCTACTATGTGGACGGCGTGTGGATGCAGCCCCAAGTCCAAATTTATTTGCATGCTTGGACCCCCCCAGCATGAATGCAAAATTGCCCTCCGGGGGTTGAAGGGGTGCCCCTCGTGCGCGCACAGCCCTCGCGTCCTCCGGCCCTCGCATGCAAACGTCCTCGGACCGCCCCGGCCGGAGGGCGACGAGGGCCGTTCGATTCGTCGACTGGACGAATGCGCTCCCTCCGATCCGCGACCTCTGGAAGCCTCTCACAGAACGCCACGTGGATGGGCCATCGATTCGCCTCCGTACAACCCCCGTGCATGATGTCGTAGCAACCGGGCTAAACGCCACGTCATCGTGCGTGCAGGGAGAACTATGCTCTCCTCTCCGTACGATGCTAGTCCTCCACCGGCTCTTTCTTCTGCAAATTTAGAGTTCTTAGGGTCGTTAAGACTTTTGGGGTTTTCCCAGAGGTTCAGAACTACGATGGGCATCTCAAGGAGTCCTGAAGCGAGTGCAATCGTAGACGTTACAAATGCAAAGCAGGAGGCGCCCTGCCTCCTGCTCCGCAGAGGAAGCTGTGGAAGCTCTCAGAGAGCAATCCACTATGTAGAATAAAAGAACATCTGCACGGGCAGGAAAAAAATTGCATGGAAAAATGGAGCATTGGAAAGTATATTTGGCATCCCCATAGTCGCATTTGGGAAAAAAAAACATGCAAAAAATCTGGTACAGCCAGCTGCAAGCTGATACGGCTGCACACGTGGCAACAGCTACTCGCCGTGACTGGGTCCTCACCTACTTCGATTTTGGGTATAACTTGCGACTTGTTAGCGCCCGAGCGAGCTGAGAGCGAACGAGCAAGTTTGAATGTTGGCCGGCTATTGCAATTGCCTCTATGCTGTTGACTGTCGCTGTGTTTTGTTCTGGGTGGAGGTGAGTTCAGCTAAATCTGACATTGTGCTTACAATTAGGACAAATATGTCTCACCAATGTACTCACTTTTGTTTGTTCACATCGACCCGTGCAAGACATGAAACTTCACTGTCGCAGTTATTACTCCTTGAGCTCTTGCAGTGCTCAGATGAGCCTCAAATTCAACATTTTTCATCACTCATAATATTTTTTCTTGAGACACAGCATTTCTTGATGGGATGAAAGGTTACAGTCGCCTCAACTCGCGATAAGTTTCCCAACATCTGAATATGTGCAGTTTACCGCAGAAGTTTAAGTCGCTTCTTCACGGAATGATGGAAGCTAGCGAGTGTACGGAGGAGGAAACAGAGGGCTTGACACTGTGATCACGTGGCGGAGTGCAGACTATAAAACTGTCGGATACTACGCAGGCAACGGGGTAATGGATCTGTTGGCATCAAGAAACGTGTCGGATCTTCCTCTCCAATCAAATGTCAACATTCCTGGAAAGTGGTGCTTCAAATTGTCAGGTTATGCTCGCATGCAACCTCTACTGTAAGGTTTATCTTCTTGCAAGCAATGAATGTACTGTAACATAAATCTTTCACCAGAAACAATGAGTGCAGTGGTGATTTTTTCTGCCCTTCTACAGATTGTTATATTTGTTGTTACAAAAGTGAGATCGTGTGATAACTGAATTCGGCTTATTCTAGCTCTATCTAGCTGTGTGAAACCCATAAAGTGCGGAGTGATGCAGCTTTTTGGCGGCAAAGCAAACATTAATAATAGCATGTCCATTGCTGCTGCGGCCTACTCCTATTTTTAGCGTCCTTATACAGTGGTTGCATGTCCTTCGAGGATCTACATTACAATGGCAAGAACAGATTCGTATAAAATGAATTTGCTTTCAAAGAGTCCTATTTAAGGAAGAACTTGAACATGATTACACAAGTAAACAAGGCGGAGTGGACGAAAAGGAATCTCTCTAGCCCTCAGACGTTTCTCGAGTCTCTTTTTAGAAATTCCGATCCAGAATATACGTTAGTTAAGAATCCGTTCGAAAGTCCTCCATGGAGCCACTTTTGGACCTTGAGAGGCGCCTTGTTCCATGGTTAGAAAAGGAGAGCTTTTGGAGGACGAGCTGGTTCGCTGACTGAAAGAGGGAGCGCCTTTCCTATTTCCACCATTTCATGGAGCTGCGAGCACGCAGTCGACGCGAGAGTTCCGAAGGAAAGCATAGCCGCGCTTCCGACTATGACAGCATCGGGCAACTCCTTGCAATCATTACATGCACGGCATCAGGAGTTGCAAGAGCATCCTTTCCTCTCCTCCCTCTCGCCCTCCCTCTCCCTGTCACTCCCTTCTCGACCGACCTCACTCCCTGCTTTAGCAGCAAGAGAGGGAGCTGTTGTAGCATTGCATTGCAGAAGCCATGCGTTGCAGAGCCTTGCCTTTCCTCTCATTTTTTAATTTCCCAAATTCTTTGAATCTTCTAGATTTGTAGAAATTTCCTTTGAAGGATTATTAGGGTTCTGAGGGTCTCAATCTGCGCATCCCAAGTGGCAGCTCTGCCACCTCTTTCCTTGACAGAACTCTCCCCTCCTATTGATGCCAGTCCTCCCACCACCTGTTGCCTCTGCAGAGGGGTTAAAAGGTGGTGAAGATTGCAGAATATGAGGGAACATCCGATAGCCTCTCCGAGCGAAATAATTATAGAATCGGTCAAAATACCGCTCCAAAATACGCTTAACGAAAAATGCGCTCTGCTCCTTTCTCGCGCGATCCCTCTGTGCTTCGAGAGCGGGACAGGAGGCTGCTGCAGCTGCCGAGGCAGCATTGTTATTCTCAGAGCCTTTCCTTCTAGGGATTTCCAATTGTTAGAATTCTTCATTCAGAATTCGGCATGTTCAGAACTCTTCCAGTTTTTATGAGCATCAGGGTATTCCTGCGCAGCGGCCAGGGTGGCAACTCTTCCTCCTCCACAGTGTTCAGAAATTCCGTCTCCGCTCAATGACAGCTCTTCCAGCTTCTGCAGATTTTGAGGGTTTGCAGGATCATCAAGTTTTTTCCGTGTTTAGTGTTTCCACAGCTGACTCAAGAAGTGCGTAAGGAAAGCATAGCTGCAATTCTGACTATGACGAAACCCGGATGCTCTTTTCTTGCATCATTTATCCATGCATCACAATTTCATATACGGTTTCACGTGCGGCAAGAGCTCCCTTTTCCTATCCTCCCACTCCCCCTCCTCTTCCTCTCAGTCTCCCTTGCCCTCTTCCTCTCCCTCTCACTCCCTCCACCATCGACCTCACTATCTGCTTCAACAGCAAGAGAGGTCGCGGCTGCAGCTGCCGAAGTAGTATCGCAGAAGCCATGCGTCTCAGAGCTTTTACATCCCTCTCAAATTTAGGTTTCCCAAATTTTCAAAATTCTTCATGGTTAGTTTATTAGGGTTTCGGGGTCGCTCTCTGCGCTGCTGCCAAGTTGCAGCTCTTCCCCCCCCCCCACCCCATTCAGAGCTCTCCTCTCCGATCGATGCTAGTCCTCCACCGGCTCTTTCTTCTGGAAATTTAGAGTTCTTAGGGTGATTAGGACGTTTAGGGTTTTCCCAGAGGTTCAGAACTGCCATGAGCAACTTAAGGAGTCCTGAAGCGAGTTATTCGCAGACGTTACTTGTTCCGCAGAGGAAGCTGCGGAAGCCCTCAGTGAGCAATCCATTATATAGAATAAAAGAACAGCTGCACGTGCCGGAAAAGAATTGCATGGAAAATTGGAGCGTTGGGAAGTATATTTGGCGTCCCCATAGTCGTATTCGAGAACCAAACAAGATGCAAAAAAACTGGTCCAGTTATCAAAAGATTGGCTCAGAGACTTGCTCTCTTGAATTTAAGGTGAACGGGAAATGAGAGACTCCTCTCTGTGACTGTACGGGTTAGGGCTGTGGGAAGTAAAGGGAAAATATCGGATGGGACACAAGGTGCCATTTGGAATTTTGTGTGATGTTGAGTTTTTGATGCCAGTCTCTGAGTTGCGAATTCCACCACCAGAAAGTTCGTCCACCAGTCGATTACTCCTGTTCTATCCTCGCACTTCTGCGAGTTACACAACAGATTCTTTGCTCTTCCACTTATTTCCGATACTCATTTTTTTTAAGCTTATGCAGCGCTTGCTACTCCGACGGCCTTCAACTATGTGAATTTCAATACCAGCAGTGCTCCCATCATGCAAGGCGATGCAAAAGTTGTCGCCAACAGGCTGCAGCTGACGAATTACAGCACGTGGCTGGCTGGGAATGCATTCCATCCGGCTCCGATGACCTTGCTCAAAAACGGAGTTGGAGGTTGCGAAGCAGCTTCTTTTAATGCGAGGTTCTCGTTTCTCATATTTAACAACATGCAAGGCTGTGATGCGGATGGCCTTGCTTTCACCCTTGTTTCTTCCAACGCGGACTTGAGCAAAATTGGGGCAGTCGCGGGGGGAGGTCTCGGGTACTCCTACGGAGGATCGGCCACAGTTGGTTCCATAGCCGTTAAATTCGACACTTTCTACAATTTTGACTACAATGAGCCTAATGGAAGACATGTTGGAATACTTGAGAACCTGAACTCCACGACCATTGCATCGGCACCTACGTCCATCCTCGACAACTTGTCGGCAACCTCCACGAAGTATGCATGGGTGGAATACAATAGCGCAACCAGCCAGTGGTCCATATTCTTCAGCAACGCGACTAGCAAACCTGCTCAGCCTGTTATCCGTTATACCAGGTCCCTCTGCAGTGTCCTTCGGCCACCCACCTGCGCGGACTGTGTCAATATAACATCGGCCTTTGTTGGATTTACAGCCGCAACGGGGGATTGCTATGATGCTCATCAGATTTTATCGTGGAGCTTTGACAGCAACTGGATGGGTGCGTTTCCAAACGTTTGTACCTTCATGCGTGCCGTGAGAGTGCATTTTGCATACATAGGAATGCCCTAAGCCTTTTGAATAGAATTTCCCTCACTTTTATCGGTTGCTTGGTCGCATGGAAGCGAGATGATCGAATTCTGAGATTTACTGAGAGATGGACAGTAACGCATTTCAAGTTGATGGATAGCGAGTAGTTGCGACCATCGAACGTCACAAATGCAAAAGCAAAAGGAAGCGCTCTGCTTGCAGCCCCGCTGATGAAGCTGTGGAAACTCTGAAAAAGAAAATTTGCAGGATTTTTTCATGCTTAAACAGATAATTAAATGAATTATATACATTCTCCTATCCACATCTCGTTTTGCAGGAAATTGTGAGCTGTCACAATCATCGTTTCCTGTAAAACTTAGATTATGTTGTGTAGCTAAGCTGTTGGGCGTCAAACGGTATGCTTAGCCGACTGGGACAAAAAGGCATTTAAGAAGAGGTTATAATGTGCGGTCGGCCTGCCGCCGCCACGGCCGGCCCGTCCACGCACTTTCCCTATACCTAAGTCTACATTTCCCCACTCGGTTTTTCAAGCCTGATACCTACTCCCTACAAAATCATTTGAAATTAGAACTATTATAGTGCTGTATGCATGTCATACAGTCTCTTCTGCAGGTTAAGTGACTACAGACTTCGTCTAACAACCGAACTACTTCGGTTCGACTTCGTCTAGTATCTTGAAACCTAGTATATCGTGGACGTGCGTCATTTTTCCGCTCAAATGTATAACAGAGGCAGAGTTTATTCTAGCTCACATGTATAACATAATACTTAAGATTTTCTCCAAGGAGTTTTTGCTAAATATTATTACCATAACTATACCAATCAAAACCCTTGTATAAACCAAGCATATTGAAAGTAGGCAGTTTGAATTTTTCAGATTGTCTGCACATTTAGATTTTTGCAGTTTTCACTGTGCAGTTTCCACACCTACAAGACCGCCGCCAAGTCGACCGCCTCCGCGATCGCCACCACCTCGTCCACCTCTCAGACCACCTCCCTCTCCACCCAAACCTCCACCTCAAAAGCCCCCTCCAAGGCAACCTCCACCGAAACAGCCGCCGCCGCCGCCGCCTTTTTCGCAAGGTAAGGAAGAGTTGCGTGTAATGTCCTGTATGCTCGCTCGCTTGTCGCTTTTATCGCAAAAGCAGGAACTTCCATCTTCAGATTACCAAAGGCAGTCGATATTGTGCACGCTCGTATAAGTAATTGGTGTGTGACGAACAATGCTTCAGCTGGATAAACCCACCAATTCCGGCAATTCAACATGGCAGCCAGAAGTCTGAGCATCTCCGAAATGGGCGCATCAATAGCTTTAAGAAGTTTTCTTGAGTTTCAATTCTTATAATATTGCCCATTTTGTGAGCCGTAGAACAATACTGTAGAATTGCAAGACTATTTTTGCACGAGTCAGTTTTAAAAGGTTAAGCATTATTTTGCAATTCTTCTAACATGCCAAGGCTCTTTCTGTTTCTTTTAATACGTGCACCAATATCAGTTTATTTCTTTGCGCAATTATTACCACTTGTGCTCACTTTTTTTTGTGTGTGATGCAGTTGTCACCTATCCCAGCTTTACCAATTCTGGAGTCATTCGTCAATTGGCGGCAGCGGTAGTTAACTCGACCTTGCGACTCACACCCGACGATTATTTTCTATCTGGAAATGCAGTCCATGAACGGCCCATTTTGCTCTTGCGGGACGATGGTAACGGAGGTTGCCAAGCGGCTTCATTCAAAACCAAGTTCTCTTTCAGAATCTGGAACAACGGGAATTGTGAGGCCGATGGACTTGCATTCATTCTTCTTGGTTCCAACGTGGTATTAAGTGGGTTTGGAAATCAAGCCGGTGGATCGCTTGGATATTCTTATGACTACAATACTTCTGCATTGGGAAGCATGTTAGTTTCGTTTGATACCTACACCAATTCCGACTTGGGAGAACCGGACAACCGTCATGTCGGCATACGCGAATTCTTCGATCTCTACGTCATCAAGACGCAGACATCTCCCCTTCTAGACGACCTCTCGACTGTGAAGTATGCGTGGATTGAGTATGACGGCGCGGCCAGCATTTGGAGCGTATTCTTGAACAATGCCAACGCAAAACCCGCATTCCCACTAGTCACATACAGTCGCAACCTGTGCAGCCAACTGCGACCAACCACGTGTACCACATGTGCCGGCGTGGTTTCTGCGTACGTCGGATTCACTGCTGGAACAGGGGCGTGTACGGACAACCACGACATTTTGACGTGGGACATTCAAAGCAGTTGGCCAGGTATTCGAACGGAAGCGATGATGGGTTGTCATATTTCGCATAGTCGTTTCCAGTTTGACGGAGCAATGAAAATAAAGTCTCGAAAAGGACCACCGTTAAAGGTTGGAGTTAGCTTTGTATTTAGCAGTTTCAATCTCAGCTCGTTCCATATGCATTTATTATATGGAGTTTTGTTCGTGATATGTTGTGAGCAGCTTATATTGTTCTTATTTTTTCTTTATCTTTTTTCTTATTTTTCTATTGTTTCACTTCCTCCCTTAGCACCGTCGCCACCTCGGCCTCCTCCTCTAACTCCACCTACACCTCGCCTTCCGCCAAGGCCAGTTCAACGACCGCCGCCACCCCCATCGCCACCGCCACCGCCACCACTTTCTCTAGAAGGTAATCAAGAGTCATATGTGTTAGTCTTGTAGTCTTGCACACTCGCTGCTTTGATTTTTAAGCATGTATATTCATGAAAATGAGTCATTTCTGTCCACCACAATCCTTTCTTTGAGTATACGATAGGCTTTCCTACTGCATGTCAGAGACTTCGTAAGGGTTAAGAGGAGCCTGGGTAACTTATGTCTTCTGTTAGCGGCACATCCTGCTAACCTGGCGGAAGTCTTGCTGCCTTTCTGAGTAATATTACCTGGTGTGTTCAGCTGAGCTTCTATATCGAGTCTTGTTATGAACACACACTGTTTACGTACACACAGCTGGTACAAGATCAGAAGACCAGGAAAGTGCTACGCTTAAAAAGTCGAATCCATCTCTATATGTTACAGCTTTGTGAAGGTTACCTGTCTGTTTTCTACTGAGTGAAGCATTATCTCAACCATTCGGTAATGTTTCTAGGATTTTACTCAGCCACATTTGACTATGACTTCGAAATAGCAAGGTGAATACATGAAGCAGCATCGTTTTTTAATGTTCTGTTTTTAATTGCTGGTATGGCCTCATGCATGCAGCGGTCAGCCTTCTCCAGTTCAAAGATGCAATTACAAACGCTTCCCAAACCGTTCTAGGAGGTTGGCTGCCGTCGACTCCTGTTTGCAGTTGGTGGGGTGTAAATTGCACATCCGGCGTAGTAACTAAGCTGTAAGAGCGACTTTCTACCCCACATCACACTTAAAAATCAATCCTCAAGTTGCAGATATGTTAAAAACTTACTGGGAGAATGGAAAAAGGTATGGGGATTGATGAAGGACACAAGGAGCTAACCAATCATGTCATATTTGAAGGAGTAGCTTGACAAATCCATGTGAAGTGAACTTTCACGACATTGTTTTTTGGATATTGTGGGCAGTGACTTGAGTACGGCGCAGTTGGATGGCCTCATCTCATCTTCAATCGGTAACTTGGCGAGCTTGGCGGAGTTGTAAGCATCTGGCAATCTTGCTTGGGCCTCCCAACATCATGAATCATCGCGTGTTGGCAATGTCTCTTTAGGTTAATTAATGACACGAAGAACTGCCACATCGTATCATTTCGATCACCTACATGCATACAATCAGAGTTTGGGATGGTTTTGGATGAAGGCCGTGGCCCACTTCGCTTCCAATTATGTCGTCAGTTGATCCCTGCCCTTGCGATGATGTCATATGCGGAGGCATCTTCCAAGCTCATTGAACCTTCTCTAGTTTATCTGCTATACGTGGTTTTTCCTATAAGCAGGTTGCGAATTGTGTTCTGGAAGTGCAGGATCAACCAGAACTTTTCAGACCTTGCTTGACAACTATATATTTGGTGCCTCACAGGATCTTGTGCAGCAATAACTTCAGAGGAAGCATTCCGGATTCCATCGGTCAGCTTCAAAATTTAAAAAGACTGTACGTCATCATGTTTTCCTTCTATCCATTATTTTGCTCCCATATCGCTGTGCTCCTTTCCTCTAAAATTTTCGGAGTAATAATAGGGAACGGACTTCCAAGAAATGTTCGCTTTCTCATCTACATCTGCCTGGAATACCTCACACTGGGATTGAGCACTCGACTCACTCACAAGACATTTTCGTTTTCCGTATCCATGTAGGAATATGGGACCATTGCAATAGCTTGATCATCGACGTTCTTCCTCTGACAGTGCCTGCTGTATTGTTGCAGGATCTTGTCAAACAACTCCTTAACAGACGTGATACCTTCCTCCCTGCGGTTTTCGACAGCCCTTATGGAACTGTGAGTGGCAGAAACCTGGTTTTTGGTTTTTTGGTTTTTGGATGGTTTTTGGTTTTTTTTTTTTTTTTGTTTTTTTTTTTTTTTGTGTTTTTGTTTTTTGGATGTTTTGGATGTTTTGGATGTTTTCGGGTTTGTCTTTAAAGCAGCTGATAACGTCCTTGTCAGATTGAGACGGGCATGGATTGATTCGTCCAAGGGTAGTGCTTGCTAGCAATTGGTAAATGTTTGAAAAATATATTCTAACACAGCACATACCCCTCGGAATGTTTCTGTAGAAGCAACGCATACCACTCTGACTCTACAGAATTGCAATTCAAAAGCTTCTAATTATGTGGTACTTCGTTCATTATTTATTTGATAAGTTAACATTGTTGACCACATGCATCTGGGCGTTTTCCAAAAAGTGGCTTGATGTAACTGCGGCAAGTTTGGCGAACCTGCCATCTTGCAGGGACCTGTCGAGCAATCAATTGGTCGGTAACATTCCCTCGTCCCTCGGCAATCTGACTTCACTAACGGCCCTGTGAGTGCCGATTTAATCGTAAACCCTTCTTTCTTGCACTTTTGGAAACAATGATTCTATTCTGAGCCGGTTTATGCCTTGCGGAGCACTTCACGCCTTCTTTGATCCAAAGCGATCAGTGTGCATGGTGGCGCCATCGCTCGATGACATTGTCCGATATAGAGTCATGCCCACTTTTAGCTACCTCAGATTAATCGGGAAAGGCAACTCGCAATAATTTCGGATATCACAATTTGCAACTCAGCGGGCATTCTCAAAGGAGAGCACCCTTGATCGCCCTTAAACGTTTGAAAAAGCTTTGATTTGACTCACTAATTGCTTCCAGAAATCTTGACAAGAACAATTTGAGCGGCCCCATCCCCACATCGATTACCAACCTCAGAAGCTTAAGAACGCTGTAAGTTGCTTTACATCCATTCACTTTTCGCTGTGATTCCCTCGGGCTTCATAGATGCCCTTTGAAAAATCGAGAGAAAATTGGCGTTCGAGAGAAAATGAGAAACCGAGAGTCCGGGGCAAAGAGGGTCATGGAGCGAGAGGCACCCTGAATCCGTGCTCAGTGGAAAAACTCGAAAAATGTCAACTGTTAATTCTTTACAGCCCATTTTGAGCAGTTTGGGAGATCTCAATGCCTAAGACACTTTTGTCACAATCGATGCTTTTATTAGTTCGGCTTACGTAAACATCAACGTGGTGTCTCTTGGTCAGGAGGTTATCCAACAATCGACTAACCGGCGGTATTCCCACAGGTCTTGGGAGACTTGTAGCCATCAGTGAGCTGTATGGCGACTCTCCATTATCTCCATTGTTTCTCGGAATCTTGAAATTGTTTGAAGCTCATGCTACCTGTGGAGAATTAGCCAATACCAATCATGGCACATCTTAGATCTATTACAACCACCAAAACCTCCGGTTTCACACTTAGTTTTAATCAGACTGAGGAACGGTCGTCAATGTGTGGCGTCAAACAGACGATTGGTAGCATGCCAACATCCAAAGCATGGCGTTTGCTGGCATGTGGTGTACTAGTTTTTCAAAGTTCCAAGATCAATCTAGTTCCATGGATGTCGGATACAATGCCAGTTCCGAGTTTTAAGAGCAAAGCGATTAGCTCATTGCAGCCACAATGTTGCTCCTTGCAGGTCTCTCTCAAACAACCTTCTCATTGGTCCATTAGTGCTTACCTTTGGAGTACTATGGGAAATTTCGGTTTCCTTCCATGACAATTTCTTATCGGGCGAACTCACTGTCACGTTGAATGGCGTCAATTTAAACTCCCTTCTTCTCCCTCCCTTCGGTGATGTTGCTATGAACTGCTTCAGTGATCTCAGCATGCAAAGGGACGGTGCTTCCTGCACGGCATTTTGCAAGGCAAGCCAGCCACAGGGCGCTTGCGGAGGCAATGGGTTCTGCTATTACAATGGAAGCCAACCGACATGCTCATGCGATGCTGGCTATAAGAACTCCGTAGATGCAAACATCTGTGTGTTTGGTGAGGACCTCTCTTCCTTCCAAGCTTTCCACCTGGTCCATTCTACAAATGAGATGTTTCTCCTCTCGCCCATCTCGTCTCCCTTCGTTCTCCCTCCCACTCGCTCTCCTTTTCTCTCCAACTCCGCCCCCAAACTCCACCGTCGCTTATCCTCTTGCCCTCCCCCGCTCTCAATCAATGTCAACCACAGAGCCTACATTGTCCTTGCATATCTGATTGTGTGCATCCTTGCCTCTTTCTGTCCTCAAATCACCCACATTGATGTCGGATGGACGCGCAGGGGGTCGCGGTTCCGGCCTTGACTCGACGCAGCCGTTGACTTTTCCGAGTCAGAATCGGTACTTCCGGTACGCGAGCGCGGGGTACTTGCGGCGGAAGAGCGGCAAGGCGTCGTGGCAGGTCGCCATCGCGTGGAACTGGACGGAGGAGGGGGCCACTCAGGCAGTCAAAGATCAAGGACTTTGCAGTGAGTAGAGAGTACTGGACAGGAAGTTTTGTGTTCGGTTTCCAGTCCTTGTAAACTGGCCACTCTAGATGGGAATTAACTTTTTTTTCTTCTGTGCCGTATGCTCTCGTGCAATATTGGTTTTTTCTCTGATCTCTTTTTTGTTTCGTGGTTTTGGACTTGTAGGTTTGTGTTGGATATTCGCTCCCATATCCGCAATAGAAAGTGCGATATATATTGTCAAAGGCGGACAATTAGACGTTCCTCTTCTTTCAGAGCAGCAAGTGCTGACTTGTTCACCCAGTGGAAAAACTTGCGATTCCGGTGGATGGCCGACAGAGGCACTCGAATATGCTGCAAGCAACAGCCTCATTCCTGCACCAAATTTTCAAGGGTCAGACAGTTGTGCTCAGGTGAGAGACAATCACGTTCTTCTCGTTTTATGTTTGCGTTGAGCCATTGTCCCATGCAATCCAGACGAAAAAAAGTGTACTAAATGTCTGCTGCCAACTGAAGTAGACGATCATTTTTGGTGTGCAGGGAACAAGTGCGTCTACAATTACATCCTATGAGAAAGTGCAGTTCAACGGCTGGCTGGGATTACTGCTGATCCTGCAGCAGCAGCCAGCAATTGTCTTCCTTGAAGCAAGCGGCGATAGCTTTACCAACTACAACGGAGTAAGATAGTCATCCTGCTTTGTAAATTCTCTCCTTCTCTGCGTTTTCCTGTGTTTGACATAACAAGCAGATTTCTTTTGTACCTTTTCCTTCGTAAATGCGGCGTTCATCTCCCTGTTATTACCACCATTGAGCGTACATGCCAGGTGGTGACGTCTTGCGTTCTCTCCCCCTAGCAGCATAATAACCTGAGCCTATGCGATTATGATGATCTGTTGGGAAAAGGTTGTCCCGTCGACAGTTATATCACGTGCATCCAATGCTGCGAAAGAAAATGATTCAGGAAAGCCGATGTCTCGATGACCAGCCGTACAATCTTCTCTATTTATTCCCTGACATGCATGCCTTTGATCGGAAGCAGGCTCTTGTGGAGTCCAAAGAATGACGAGAATGAACAGCATACCGCATGTTTGAAGAATCTCACTTTTCAAATGAATTTCAATGGTTTACCATTCTGCTTGCTGCAGGGCGTGTTTGATGATCCGGATTGCTTTTCCAACGGAGTGGATCACAGCGTGGCAGTGGTCGGGTACGACCTGAGCGCGGATCCACCCTTTTGGATCCTCCGCAACTCGTGGGGGCGCAACTGGGGCGAGCAGGGCTCCATGCGCCTCAAGATCGCCGGCGGCGCGGGCATCTGCGGGATCAACAGCCTGCCCGCGCTCATGCCCGTCGTCAGACCCCAAGGTCTGCCGTCTTCCCCTCTGCTTTTAGGGTTTCTCGTCAAGATTAGACGTGTTACTTATCGATGAGACTCTACGTCACGCTCGTTTGACTGACTTTGTTTTTCAACAACGGAAAGAACTGTGACGCGGGCCTTCTTTGATTGGGCATTGTTTTTTGCAGACGACGATCCCTGCTTTAGGAAGAGCTACGCGAATACGGTTCTCAGGATATCGAATGGCCCTGGATCTATGAACCCATGCGGAAATGGGTTGTGTTCTCCCTCCGGCTCTACAAATCTGTGCGACTGCTCGAATGGTTTTGTGGCGGTGACCAACACCGATGGTTCCCAGACATGTGCACCAGGTGATGACTCTTTATGCTCCGATTGAGCTTTCATGCATATGCTTTTTTGACGGAAATATCCGTCTATTTTTTCATCGAATTAACTGCGAAACCTTGTACTATGCAATGCAGTGTCTCCGTGCACGTTTGCAGGCAGCAATCCCTGCGGTGTGGGCACATGTCTGGACGCCACCTCCCCTCCGGGCACATACGTGTGCGCCTGCCCCATGGGCTACGCTCCCGACTCCCCCGACGGCACTCTCACGTGTGTTCCAGGTGCGCCCTCATGACTCCTAAACGCCGAATTCTGCTTCAAAATCTATCACATACCTTATATTGTTCAGGAATCAGCTCTGAAAGACGTACCGAAGGAACTGCTGCAATTAGAACCACATTCTACGCTTTGGCTTATCGATCGAAAATCAGGAATTGTGTTCGTCCCTGTGGCATTCGTGGCAATGACTCAAGGAAGGTTTTGAAGCATAGAATTACCATGCGACAATACCACACGAATAATGTATTTAGAAAGTGGGTGGTATTATGCGCATGACTCATTCCTTCCCGCGGTTTAAAAATGCGTGCCTAAATGAGTAAGTCAAGTGGCGGCGCCTAAAGGAGAAGCGCCAATCCGCTCATCACGCGCTGCCGTTCATACTTTCGCGCTTTTTCGCCACAACCTCGCTTTAAAGTCGAACATTGGAGTTGACACTCACATGGTAGAATGATTAGAAAGTGCCAGTGATGATGATCATCATGATCTGCCTTCATGTGAAACTGCAATGCAGTCTAATTAAAGAAGCTGGGAAAAGAGTTTATGACCCTTCTCCACGGTTGCAATTTCATCTTCCAGCTGCTCTGAGCACGGGCCCGCAAACCTTCACCGTTCCGGTTGGTGCCAACATGACTTGCTACACGATTTACACCACATTTGGAATCAGCAGCACTGATTTCTTCGCCCAAAATCCGGTGAGTCCGAATCGTTGCAAAACTTGCACATTACCATTTTAGAATATGCAAGTACGTAGAGGAAGTTCTGAGAAACCCTTTTTTTTTTTTTCACATCCCATCCATCTCGGGCCACAATGTGTATTCTGAAAATAGTAACTGTGGGCTCTTCCTCGTGATGGTTTCCATTGCATCGGAGGAAAAAATGTTGACGTTTTCCTCATGTCAAACTCAACCCTTCCCCGCATCCACAGACTCTGAACTGCAACGTTCCAGTTCCGGGAGGCACGGTGATGAATGTGAACAATCGCAAGGACTGTTCCGTGGTTTATGCTGTCAATGGAGTGAGTTTACTCCTTTCAAATTCACCTCATTCAAATGCAGCTCCAACTGCTGTGTCTCCTTGCAAGCTGTCTCGAGGGCCTCAACACTTCACAAGCATGACCACTGTATCTGACCACTGATCTGTACATGAAACCTGAACAGTGTCTGCCACTCGTCAGCTAACGAGTTACCGAGTATGCTTGTTGCAGGGTGATACATGTGAAACAATAGCAGCAGTTTTCAATGTGTCCTCAATCGCCGGGCCCGGATCTCCGAACCCTGAATTGGACTGCTCGCAGCTGAAGCCATTCCAGCAGGTTTGACCTCACCTTTTGTGGGAAGTCTCCAATGCCGCGTATGCAGTCGGAGCTGATGCATTGTATTTCCTGCTATGTTTACTATGCAGGTTTGCATTCGAAGAGGAGTTTTGGAATATTTGGGACCATGCACAAGGGAATATGATGTCCAGCCTGGAGAGTCGTGCTTATCAATTGCAGCAAATTACCTCGACAAAGACATTTGGCAGTTCTACAAGCTCAATCCCGGAGTGTATTGCGGCAAGCTGCTGCTCCGTACTAGCAGCACTGCTGAACTGGGTCAACAGGTGAGTACTCGCAAACAGGC
>CM074816.1:682938-704974 GCA_037447605.1 Zygnema circumcarinatum
CACAACCCCAGCAACAGACAAGAAGGACACTTCGGGCTCTGAACCCTCCCTCTTTGTATAGCAGGCATGAGCGTAGCACATATAATGTAACGACAACAATAGTGTCCTACAACGTCCGACTTGAAAGTAAATCTGTACAATTCACCAATCAGAAGATAAATAAGGCAACGATTCCGTCGCCTCAGCTCGCAGTTGAAACGAATACCCTGCTCTGTTCTCTGCCTCTGAGCCGCTCTGCTGACTGCAGAATGGCCGAACCGACAGCTGAACTCTGTCCAGAACTTAAGACAGCGACCTAAACCTAATTGTTTCCCTACACAAGGATCTTCATTGTGCTGCGGGCTTCCCTTTCGAATATTTCGCACAGTGACCTGAGCTGCGTAACAGAGTAAAAGTCTATACAAACGTAATTCAATAAATTCATTCTTTATGGCATAACGCCCTACCCCCTCCCCCCAACCCCCCCCCCCCCCCCCTCCCCCCTCCCCCATTCTCACATTCTGCGGGAAAGGGGTGTGTCGCAGCCCCAAAAAAGGGTGGATTTAACACTACCCCTAAAAAAATTGTAGCCATTGATTTTAAAAAGTGGTTCATTCTTCGCAGATAAAAAATAAAAATAAAAACAACCATTTTTGGAAGCGCTTGAAGCGAGAAATCGTTAGAAATGGGCTAAGTGTAATGTCTCCCTCCATTGGTCGAATATGCGATGGTCGGCGGCTGGATCGTCAGTAGTCAGAATGGTCAATGAGTGTGGTCTGGATGGTCGATTGAGAGTGGTCAAAACGGACAATGCTAACCCTCTTGTAAATGGTTTCTATTGGAAAGTTTAAGCATAGCGCTCCATTATTTCTTCCCTGCACCCCAACACACTTCACTTCTTCGAGGGGGAAGGAAGGAGCACTCAAACGGTCTTCATACAAAGGAGAAAATATAAAAATATACTTTATTACAATTGAACCGTGTTCAGAGTGCTTACTTGTGAATTCTGCTGTAACTTATTGAGGCTCCTTGCTCGAGCCTCGGTCTAAATACCGCTCCTCACCCTTAAACAATTATACATAGACATTCTGCCGCCGTGCGACTTGGTTAGACGCGATATTCTCCACAGCAATCAAGAGATTCCAGGAACTCTTAGGCCAATAGCGGCAACACCAAGCGAGAGCCTTTCATGGCGTTTGTGAGGCCGACAGAGCAGTTTGCACAGCAATTCCGTTGCTGGAAATGGAGGCCTGGACTTGCTTCCGGGCATTGTCGGCAGCCCCGGCTTCCGTCTGGGCGGCAGGGAAGAAGCTGGGCTGCTGGGTGGATGAGAGCAGCCGGGCCCACATGCGGTCGGACACGCTCACCTTGTTTGTGGTCTCTGTCACTCGCTGCTCAGACACGAAGCCCTCCCCGCTCTAGCCCATCAGGGAAACTCTTCAACCAAGGGAGGGACGGGGAGCGGGCAAAGGGAAGAGGGGGGAGGGAGGGAGGGAGGGAGGGAAGGAGGGAGGTAGGAAGGGGCGGAGGGAGGGGGCAAGGGGGAGGGGGGAGGGGAGGGGAAAGGGGTGAGCGGGGAGGGGGATGGAGAGGGAGGGTAGGGGAAGGGGGGGTGGGGGGAAGTGGGAAGGGGAAAGGGGAGGGGGGGAGTGAAGAGTGGAAGTTGACCCACCGTAATGGGGATGTAAGCGTGACGACCATTCACAGGGCCCACAGTGAATCCGGTGTAGCCTGCCATGGCTCCGTGGATGGCGCTATGTGCGAGCAGTGTGCAGTACACATTATCGGATCCGTTACTCGGAATGGCTCGAATCATGTATGTCGGGTCTGCCAGACAAAACAGTGCCGCAGCTTTCAAGAGCATGAACACATGCATTCACATCATCAGACCGATAGTCAAATCTCGATTGACATGCTTACCGATATACTTGAGGTTCACCTCCT
This sequence comes from Zygnema circumcarinatum, assembly GCA_037447605.1. Classification (NCBI taxonomy): domain Eukaryota; kingdom Viridiplantae; phylum Streptophyta; class Zygnematophyceae; order Zygnematales; family Zygnemataceae; genus Zygnema; species Zygnema circumcarinatum. Next base: position 684,862 of record CM074816.1, read on the forward strand.
TGTGGATTTTCTCGAAGTGTGACTGCAACCCCCACCCAACAGAGGAAGGAAAACACGTTTTCTTTCTGCTGATTTTTAAGTGCTTGAAATGAAGAAATAGCCCGGCCATATATACCTCACCTTGATGCTGTCGGAGAGCCACAGCCCCACATCTTGGAGTCGACGATTTCCCGACTTATCTCGACTGTCAGTCTCCCCCATGGTGCGAGCTATGAGCTCCTGGCCTGCTCCCTCTGCCACTACAAGCACCATATGGTTGTTTTCCCGCAGCTTCTTCTCTATATACTCGTACAACCCCCCCGGCCCCTCCAGGAAGAAGGAAGCCTCCGGAATAAGGCAGCAGTCCTGCACTCATTGCATGCCACCCTTTTAGAGGAATAACTTACACATTACATTTTGTTTCGCAGTTTGTTCTTTTTCAATATTGATTCAGGGCAGTGCTATAGAATTGCAACAGAGACTCTCTTCTCTTACCACGTCTCGGCTTGCCAGGGTTGCATACATTGCGATGTATCCTGGCCAACCCATAGGCATGAATCCTCATCAGTCAAACGTTTCATATTGCAGCCATTGAAGTACAGCATGTGGGAAACCTACAATCTTTACTGCTCAGCAAAAGTAACTTTTCCCCAAGTTCTGGGCCTGCTTGACATTCAGAGCTTTAAGGGCAGGTACAGCTTACCACAGTACCGACCCATGAGCTTCACAAGGCCGAAGCCATTCTCCACACTCTCCGCCTCAACTAAAAAGCAAAAAAAAAAAATCCCCAACTGCTCAGATTCCAAGTCGCACTTGTCGAACAAACTTTTCCGTGATTGGTTAGAACAATGGATTCGAAAGACCCACCCTCCGGTTAACACTCCATCTGGCGGGCACAGATGACAAGAAGCACAGAAGCACAGAAGTACAGCATGCATCATAGCATGGGATTCCATCCAAAAAGAGAAACACTGGAAAAATCTCGAAGTATGGAAACAACGTAGAATTATAGCTCGTGAACACATACATACTAGACTTGACCATAATGCCAAGTGGGCAGCCAAACCTGCTTACCATGAGCGGCATTGATAGCGCGTTGCGCCTCCTCTACTGCGGTGTCAAACCCGAATGATTTGTCAATTTCCTGCATAAGAAGTGAGACAAAGGCTATAAAGGACAATGAAGGGACAATAAAGAAAGAGAAAGATGCAAAAGCTTGTTTGGTTGATTTTGTTGCATACGGATTCAACATCAGAGTGCGACTACAAGGGAAGCAGGCAGTAGCAGCCATGGCGTAGTGAGAGAAGGCAGGAGAGGAGTGCCACAAGCATGCCATGCCATGCCATGCAATGCCATGGGGCCATGGGGCATGATGTGACGTCATACCGCAATGTCATTATCTATAGTTTTGGGGATCCCCGCCACCACCACCTTCAATCCCCGCTTCATCACCTCCTGAACATGGAACAGCCTCATGCGAATTGGAATCTCTTTGAAGAACATAGAACTCTCCATCACTATACAAAAAAATCAATACATCAGTGCGCAGCAGTTCATTCGTTTGAAACATTTGGCATGCAAGTGTGGTACATGCAAAAGGTTCATTGTCCTTAATCTGCAGTCCCGTTCACCTTGTGAATGCAGTCAGCCCCGCGTTGCGTTCCATCCCCTCCAATAATGTACACCTGCAAGTTTGAAGCGATAGAACAGAGAAAGGCGGAAGGAACGATACAGCTTTGAATAACTGTTACTATTCCTCATCTGATATGCATCATCCAAAGCAGAGGTGGATGTCTCATACTTACTGATATACTTCTATATTCACCACTTATCGAACCAAAATTCAGAAATCAACCCTCATGAAACTTCTTTCTAACTCTCTATCTCTCTCTCACCTGGTTGAACCCTCGATCCTGGATGGCATCCACAATCTTCTTCGTATCGTGGCCTCCCCGAGAAGTTTGCAAAACAGTCCCTCCCTTTTTGTGAATGTCGTTCACCAAATTTGGGTTCAATGGTACCACATTTCGCGCATAGAACCCGCGGTAGCCGCCCTACAACATGACAAACAGTTCTCAGTCTCTGAAGTTGTGCCAACACGGAACTCCTCTCGTCAAGGTACCAATGAAACAGGTTTACCTGAAATGCAAAATCTGAGTCTTTTCATTTACGTTCCTACCTCGATACCGTATATTTCCCGCACTCCGTACTGGTCCCAGAGTCCGTACACAATTTCCCGGATGACTGTATTAAGCCCAGGGCACAGTCCGCCACATGTAACCACGCAGGCCCTAACCTCCCCTGCCTCGAACACCACCTGGAACAGACAGATGTCCAGGTGCATTCAGGTAAAACTGGGCTTTCAAATGATAGAAGGTGCAGAAAAAGAAAACGAGACAACCGTTCGAATCCCAGAGATCCTGTAGCTGAGCGATGAACTAAACTTCAAACTTCGGAACATGTAACTTTTGCATAGGACAACCATGGCACAAATGATGCTTCATGGCATGATGAGGCCGTGGGTAACCCATCTACAGCCATAACAACCATGATCTCACCAGCTCCCTGGGACCTGCCCGACGGTACAATACGTCCTTCGAGTGGTCACGATCGTCCTTAACTACCACCTGCACTCCAAAAGGGACCCGGGTTCAGGACTTGTAGGGTTTTGTGAAAGACTAACACAGTGGCTACATTCCCACTAGTCCTTCTGGACCAAGGAAAATACTCCAAACATTTCAATGTAAAGGGCAAAGTATTTCGTTTGCAGTTTCAAGGTAGGATCGGTTCTACTCACATTATCTTGCAACAACAAAGATGTGGGACTGGTTTCTAAGTTAAGAAGAGGCGAAATGGAATAAAGGATAATTAGTTGAAATCTACTCACATCTCTGACCACAACGTCATCTTCGTCGACAAAGAATTGTCTGCGCAACAGCAACTGCAAAAATGAATACTTAAAGTTCAAGGCCAAATTGACCCGACATAAACAGCCGAGTGGAACCAAGTGATAATCACTGCAATCAATCAAACAGAATTTTTACGGCGAAAAACTGCATTTTAACTGATTCAAATGGATACGAAAATGATTATCTGGAAAACTTACTCCACACAAGAATAGGCTGGATTCTTTTGCAACGGATTTGGATATTCCTGCAGCCCGAAACAACGACGACTGAACTTAAGGAAAAGTTTAAGAGCAAACTTTGAATCTCCATCTCCCCCTCTCTCTCCCTTTCTCTACCCCCCCCCACCCCTTCCTCGCCCTCCCCCCTCCCCCCTCCCGCCTGCTCCCCTTCCCTCCCTCCGCCCGACGCCCTCCGACATCCTCCCAAAATGGATAAATCATGCATATTACAAGAAATGATCTGCGGGGTAAGCCGCACCGGAAGACCTGCAAGCCAATCCGAGAGATGCGGGACGTCATCCAGCAGCGCCATGCACGAAAGTTGAGGTCTTGACATTCCTCCTCGCCGCTGCGAGAACTTGCTCGCTACGGAGCTTCCAAAGAGAGAGGAGGCCCTGCCACCGATGCTGCTGCTGCTGCAGGCCGCTCTCTCTCCCCTAAAGACGGCAACTCCATTGCAGCACCCGCCATCGCCACCGCCGAGGCCACCATCCCTGCAAGGAATCTCTGCGATAGAATGTGTCTCCCTCCAGCCGCTAGCCAGCCCGGCATTGCTGCCGCAGCACAACCGCAGAGCATCCATGGCGCCCGCGTCCTCTTCCCGCGTCTCTTTCGCTGCTGCTGCTGCAGGACTCAGGTGCAAGCCGCACCATGTTCAAGGTTTTATGTCTATGCAGTTGAACGCTGTCCTGTTCGCAGTTAAACTAGTCTAACACTGTGTGTTCCTTCTGCTCCAATAGGAATCCCTCAACACACGCGTGAAGGATATTTTGGGAAAAGGCGCAAGTTGGGAATATTCCGTACGGTGCGCTCCCAGGACCTTGGACGAGGCAGCCGTACGGATGGGCTGGCGTTGCTGGCCCGGGCTGCCCTTTTGGCCTTTTCCGACACTTCCGCCAAAAAGACTGGAATCAAATTTGTCGTTTGTGTCTGTCACTGCGATGAAACTTCAGGAAAGATCAGAACTTCTAATCGGACACGAGCAAGGTGACAAGGCACATCTGCACGAACCGGATCTTCGAATGAGTCGATGTCGTTAGTCATTGGTCAATGACTTGCAGGCTTTGACCAGAAGGAATGCAAGCGAGGCCTGACCAACGAACGGCAGGCAGGGAGTCTGACCGCACTGGCCAGCTTTGAACCCAGCGCCAGGTCTCGACTGACGGAGGACATAACAGGTCGAACCGGAACCCGATCTCAGGGGTCTTCATGTTTCAGCGTTTCTTTGGGTAGGGTTTAGGGTTTGGGGGTTCTAGGGTTCGTAACCATGTTGAAAGGTTTCATTAGAGGTAGAGGGGTGTGGATGGGGAGGCCGTGCGCGTGCAGACAAGTCCGTGGTAAAGTTGTGACTGGTCCCTAGAGCAAGCATCATTCCGTCGCCCCCAGCCCTAGCCCGACTCGCCACATGACAGCAGCAAACCCAACATCAAAGCATATTCCTCTCACGCTTTGAACAAGCCGAGTTGCCGTCCTGCCCTGCGCGGCCACAGCGGCGCTTCGTGCACTTCCTGCTCGCGGCTAACCGCGCTCGGGCGATATATCTCCGCGTATCGGATTCAGGGCGCGTGCTCATTCCACTGATGGCCCCATGACCGCAGGTCCCCATGAGGTCATGGGGCCCTGGCCTTGGGCCCCATGGGCCATGGCCCCATGTCCCTATGGCAGCATGGCCCCATGCCCCTATGGCAGCATGGCCCTATGCTTCCATGGCCCCATGCCTCTATGGCAACATGGCCCTATGCTTTCATGGCCCCATGCCCCTACTGCAGCATCCCTATGCCTCCATGGCCCCATGCCCCTGTGGCAGCATGGCCCCATGCCTCCATGGCCCCATGCCCCTGTGGCAGCATGGCCCCATGCCTCCATGGCCCCATGCCCCTGTGGCAGCATGGCCCCATGCCTCCATGGCCCCATGCCCCTATGGCAGCATGGCCCCATGTCTACATGGCCCCATGCCCCCCATGGCCGAGCAATGAAGGCGAATCGTCGCCTGTTGGACTGGACGAGAGGTTCGGTTAGTTCGGTGAGGCGAGGAAGGAGGCAGGAGGGAGGAGGCAGGAGGAGGGAGGAGGGAGGAGGCAGGAGGCAGGAGGCAGGAGGGAGGAGGCAGGAGGGAGGAGGCAGGAGGCAGGAGGGAGGAGGCAGGAGGCAGGAGGAGGCAGGAGGGAGGAGGCAGGAGGGAGGAGGCAGGAGGAGGGAGGAGGCAGGAGGAGGGAGGAGGGAGGAGGGGAGGAGGGATAGGAGGGAGCAGGAGCGAGGAGACTTCGGCAGCCATGGCGGGCCTGAGTGTGCGCCTGAGCAGCTTTGGGAGGGCGGCGCGCAGTGCCAAGCCCTCCGACTCGGCAGAGGGCGCCATGGACGACCTCTCGGACGAGGTGAGCGAGCTCTGCAGCGGCTGGAGGGAACAGAGCCTCCTGAAGGACCTGGAGACCTTCGAGCCGCAGGAGTTTCAGGCAGAAAAGTATCTTGAAACCAAATGCGGCACCATGAATGAAAAGGTGCGAGGCTGGCCGCCATGGATTGGATACTCCCGTAGACGAGCTTTGCGTTTTGGAAGGCGACCGGCTGGTTTTAAGCATACTGACAATGCTGAGTAGGCGACAGGGATTGTATTGCGTTAAGTGAATTTTTTGCATAACTTGAACTTTTTTTTTTTGGTTGGTTTCTTCATCTCTTCACAACCTGCATTCTGGCACTCTCATTTTCCGTCCTACTATCCCTAACTCATGTTTTAACATCCTGAGCTAAGCCTAATTGGCATTGTTTTCTTCAGTAACTTAGTAATTTTTGTGGCTTGACTTGCGATGTGAAGATACTCCAGAGCTAGAATTGCAAATGTGGAGCGTTTGCATTGATTTTTTATTCTTGCAGGTCGTACATAGCCTGCATAAGAAAACTTTTCCAGTCTATGATTAGATCAGACATTTTTTTAAGTCCACAGTTTATTCGAAGAACAGGTCACACTTTCCAGCTTTCAGTATCACTTCGTCAACGAAAGTTCAAAGCTGCTTTGTGCTTACACGAAAGGAATTTTTTGTCTTTATCTCTTTTAGTTTGACCATAGATTTTGTCCTGAAATCAACTCGACCCTTTATGATTTAGACCCCCTCTAACCCTTTCTGGTTCCTCCCTTCTTTCAGTGATGAATTCTCCGGCCAATCATGCCCTGCATAGCATTTCTTCCATTGTTGATTAGACCAATAAAATTGATGAAACGATGTGACCTTTGTACCATGATGTTTGTTTATTTCTTAGGAACAGAAACTGAATACTTGGTGCTTAATGACGGCGAATAAGTAGATGTTTTGAAGGAATAGTTTTTCGATGCTGATTTTTCCCAAAATTACACTTAATTCATTCATTCTGGTAATTGGATTCACTTTACTAAAGACCCATTAGTTACATTGAAAAGGAAGCATGGTTGGTTGTCATGCAGGCTCTGAAGCGATTGGGTGCACAACTGAAGCAGCACTCTCAGTTATCGTTGGAAGACATGAGAGCTACTGTGTTTGCAAACTATGCCGCCTTCATCAGGTGGGATTATAAAGCTGCGGTGTCATGCGCAAAGTTTCATCAAAAAACATCCACATAATAGAAGTTATTGCACGGTTCTAATACATCCAAACCTAACCTTATGCCTGTCTGACATTCAGGATTGTTGCCCCTAGAAAGCTTAAGACTACAAGCCCTTCATTGAGATGCAATTCAGCCCCCCTCTTAGGACTCTCATCTAAGCACATGGTGCCGCAGAACCTCCAAGGAGATATCAGACCTTGAGGGCGAACTCCGTGAAGTTGGCAGCCCTACGCGGAGATGCTGCCGCCCGTACGGCCGCCCGGGCGGGCCATAGGGGCCATTGGGCCGGCCATGGCGCGGACCTATGGTCAGCACCCGCCCATGGAGGGCTTCTTTATGTCCTGGTCAAGCAGATTTATGACTTTTGATACTGGGAACTTTGATTTTCTGTTTGTTTTATGTTGGGTGCAGAATCCTGGTCAAGCAGATTCATGACGTTTGACACTGGGAAACACTTTGTTTTTCTGTTTGTTTTCTAATCAAGCAGTTTGTTTTGTTGTTGGGCAGTTGGCATTTTCATGGCTTTGTTTCTGAGTCGGGTGATGATGATGGGTGGCATGGGCAGAGCAAGCTTTCCGTTCAACTGTTGCGTGAGCTGTGGCACTACCGACAGCATCGCTGCATTTTTGGCTGCTCGAGTGGACCGAATCGGGCAGGCGGTGAGGCCATAGCTCGTTCCTTGGAGTCGTAAAAAAGTGTACAAACTCCTTCAAGAAATCCTTCATCCAATCTGATGGTAACTCGTTCTAAAGCAAGATGCGCCTTCCGGCCTCCTCCGTGAAGCCATACCTGTAGGGTCCACCATGGCAGTGAAGATGCTGAGCTCCGTCCGCGTGGACGATGCCACGTATGGAGTATACAGCCACAGGCTGCATGACACGTGGCTGGTTGGCGGCGCCAGCAACGCGGGCGGAGCAGCTCTCCGGAAGCTCTCTCTCTCTCTCTCTCTCTCTCTCTCTCTCTCTCTCTCTCTCTCTCTCTCTCTCTCTCTCTCTCTCTCTCTCTCTGTTCACTGACTCGCAGCTGCGGGAGCTGAGCGAGAAGATCGACCCGGCAGCCGCCTCTCCCTTCGACTACTACCCTCTGCCTGCAGTGGGAGAACGCTTTCCCTTGGCTGATCCGCACATGCAGCCGAGGTGAGAGAGTCATTCTCCTGTCTCTTGTAGGATGATGGTTCATCAGAAAACATGGGGGGAGTCTTGTATTTCATAGTTTTTTTAGCTTCTCCGTGTGCCCTTTGTTCCTGGTTTCGATGTACGCTTTGCTTCCACCTGAATAGATTCCCTTTCCTTCCTGGCAATGCAGATCTATGCGTAGTTATCTCTCAGAAACTTGATACTCATCACTAAGCATTTCTGTGGTCAGGTTGGGTCCACGTTCTGATAGCGACGTGGAGTACCTGCATGGCCTGCTGGAGTCCATGGCACGAATAGAGGTGAGTATGGTTTTCTGTATTGCATTCCACCCATTTCCGCAAACACTATCATCTGATTGAAACTGATAAGAGTAAGGCTAAACGCCTCTTTTCTCCATACAGTGATGCCCTTCTCCCTCCTCAATGTGTACTTTCTGTCATCTCCAGGGTCGTGCCTACGCCCTCCTGAAAGAGTTGGGTGCGAGCCCTTTCGTGGAGGTCTGCACAGCCGGAGGGGGGTCTGAGCAACCATGCTCCATGAACAGCCATGCTCGCCCTGCAGGCTGTCAAAAATTCCGTCCTTGCATAAGGGAATGCAGCGACCAATGTGGGCCTGCTTCCAATCGTCATGCTTTAGCCTTGTTCAAGGTTTTGTTAGCTTGAGGTCGCTTCGGCTGCACGATGGCGTGCTATCGTCTTTGGAGCTCAGACGTGGGCCGCACGAGTTCAATTATTTTTGGGAGTTTGTTCTGGTCGGAGAAGACCGCCCCTTTGTCTTAGTGCTGTACGGAAGCAACAAGCTAGTCTCTAAACGCACTACAGTACTCGGTCCTCCGCACCATCGAATTCTCTCTTTCTATTTTTTTTAACGTAGTGCAGATGCCGGAGCAGAGTTAACAGGTCAAATTTCCCCGCGGCGTCCCTGCACGCTCGCAGATGCAGCCGGCCTGATCGCGAAGAATTTCGCAGACGAAGTAAGGCCGTACGGCCGTCTGCGAGTACTGTCCTGTAGCAAAGAGCGGCTGGACGCCGACCCCTTCGCCGTCGAGGCAATGTCCGTACCGTACGGACATCCCGGGCCGTACGAGCGCAAAAAACTGTTGGATAGCGAACACGGAATTTCGCCAACTGTAACTGTGACTGTAACTGGGTGACACGGACTGTGACATCGAACGGCGCAGCCTAACAAGACGACACATGCAATAATCGATCCAAGCGGTTGGCCGAGAGAGCTCTGAGCGCTACTGGGCGCACGGGCGTGTTGTGTTGGAGGGAGGGAGGGAGGGAGGAAGGGAGGGAGGGAGGGAGGGAGGGAGGGCGAGGGGGAGGGGAGGGGATGGGAGGGGACGCGGAATGATCAAAGTCCTCACAATAATGGCTGCAAACAGACGTGCTCTCACACCCTCTTTGATGAGGGAGAGGCTGACTTTGGACAGGGAGAAAGTCATCGAGAAGCTGAAGTCGGCGGCTTTTCAAGGACTGTCAATTTTTTAGATTGTCGAGAATTCAATTTTGGGCCTCTTCTTCTCTTCTCTTCTTCGTTTGGCGTGACTGTCCGCCATGCAATTTGGGTCGTTTTTTTGGGCCCTGGGAGGGTGCGGGGTGTAGGGCTTTGTGGGCAAGTGCAGGGCGGGGACGTGACGTGACATTCACATCTACCATATTCTGAGCTCAGTTCCGTGCGCCGTTCCTGTGCAGTTGGTTGCCCTCCATGTGAATCGTATTTCCTGACGCTGTGTCGTTCCAGTTTGAACTGAGCGCCCATGGACTTGCCCTGGAGGCGGTTATAACTGTCCTCTGCCTACGCAGCAGAGCTTGGCGATAACGACAAATTGGATGTACCGAAAGTTAGAAATTGGTTGGACAAGACGAATGTCGACGCTGCCGCCTGTACATCCAGTTGGGCGGAGGCAGCGGACGGCGTGCACAAAACGACGAAAAAAGTCGCTACGGGATGACTTGATGACGCACGAGCCTGAAATTATCACGGCACAAAGAACGTCCAGCAGCGGTAAAATCATTTTTGGGGTCCAGGAGGCGCGCCGCAAATCTCGAGGCGGATTGCGAATCGCACGGCCCAGAATTAGCGTCGGGTCCATCGAGCAGTCGTCACCATGCCACGTGGATATAACATTTATATTTTTTGTGGGCGGCAGTTTCCTGGGTTTTCCTGATGGTGACGTGGCGCGTACACATTTCCTGGAAATTTCTGTTTCTCCGGTATATGGAGTCAGTATCTGTGCTCGGAAATATTTTGTCGTTTTCCCCGCCCATTCATTTATCGACCCTTTGGACGTACACCGCTAGCCTCACCGCAGCCAATCGGTTGACTTCGACGTGGCGTGAAGGCTCCCAAGGACCCGCACGTATTCCGTGCGTCTGCCAGCTGGCATCCCGGGCGGGCGGCCTTGTCCTGACGCGCGCTGCTGCGGGGGAGGCCGCCGCCCTGTGCCCCCGTCCCCTCCCCTCCCGTCCGTACAGCGACCGAGCAGGCGCGAATTTAGTTGACCGGCGCTGATTGGGCCACATCGCGTATCGGCTCGCGACCTCCTCTTGCGATGTCGGTGCCGTATGTAAAATAATGGCGGTGGAAGCATCGTCACCGTACATCATGTCGTTGGATTGTCACTGCCATCCGTACGGCTTTGGGCGGTTTCGGACGGTCTCGCAGAAAATCAACGGTAAGCAACCGTAAACCGCCAAATCTGATTGGAACGGGCCAAACGGTTGGTTCTGCTTTAGAGTTTGTTTGAAACTAGTACTTTCAGATGTCGCATTCAGTACTAAGTCATGAAAGGTACCGTTTGTACAGTACTACATTCCGTGGAACGATGCCTCGGTACCACGTGGCACCCACGTCGGCGCCACGTTGGCGGAAACGGGCCTCATGGAACCCATGGGTCGTCGTACACGACGACTCCACGTCAGCGAAACGGGCTGATGGTCATGAAAGGTACCGTTTGTACAGTACTACATTCGGTAAGCCATTCCTTGGGAATGACGGTGAAATCCAAACCGTCCCAAGTCAACGCGCCGACGTCCCTGTCCCGAGCCATGGCGAAGGAGAAGGGCGCCCTCCCTCCCCTCCCCGCCCTCGCCTCTGCCCGCCCCCGCGTCCCGTCCCCTGGTGTCGCTGGCGGGCGCTTGGCCGCGATGTTGCCCGCGCGATCTCTCTCTCTCGCGGCGGCGGTCCTCCTCTTTGCCGCCGCCGCCGCCCCGCGCGAAGCCGCCGCTCAGGCCATCGACCCGCGAGACAGTGAGCCGCCGCCCTCTATGGAAGAAGGGGAGAGGCGGCCTGCCCGCGGCGGGGCCTCTGCTTTTGATTTTTGAAGCGGACCGCGGCCTCAATCTTTCTTGCATCTGCTCGCGCTTGGGCGCAGGGGACGCTCTTCTCGCTGTCAAAGCGGCATTTAACAACGCACCACAGCTCTCCTCCTGGACAGCGAGTACCCCTGACTGCAGCAATTGGATTGGGATCGCATGCGATGCAAGCGGGCGCGTTACTTCTCTGTGAGTCACACTTTAACTAAACACCGCTGCAGCTGCGAAAAGGGTCTCCGGGAAGCAGCCTCCTCAGAAAGCGGCTAAGAAGGACCGCCCGGAGCAGTCATTCTCCTGCCCGCGGCCCTTTCTTCTTCTGACGCTCTCCCTGCTAACCTGCCTTACGAAATGCTAGTCATGTCATGTCATGGAGTTCTATGGTCCTACGGCGTTGAATGAACCATTTAATCTGCCATCGGTAACCTGAATGAGGTGAAAAAGTTGTGAGACAATCCATCACATAAAGTGCCACTGATAGAAATGCTAGTTTTGGCAGCATGTTTATGCAGTGCCATTTTTTTATTTTTGGCAGAGACTTGTACTCTAATTCCCTAACGGGGTCTATCCCGGATTGTATCGGCAACCTTGCGAATCTGCAATACTTGTAAGTATTTTTCCTTATAAATTTGAAATGAAAGTGATGGAAATGCTAAAAAGAGGAATGCCAGTGATAGAAATGCCAGTCTTGTCTTGGCAACATGTTTATTCAGTGCCTATTTTTCTTTATTTTTTGCAGATCCTTGTCTAATAATGCCCTGACAGGGTTTATTCCGGATTCTATCGGCAACCTTGCGAATCTGCAAGTATTGTAAGTATTTTTCCCCATAAATCTGAAATGGAAGTGATAGAAATGTTGAACATAGGAATGCTAGTGATAGAAATGCTAGTCTGGGAGCTTGTTTATTTAGTGCCTATTTTTTTTATATTTTGCAGATACGCTGATCGAAATTCCCTAACGGGATCTATTCCGAATTCTATCGGCAACCTTGCGAATCTGATGTTGTTGTAAGTATTTTTCCCCGTAAATCTGAAATGAAATTGATAGAAATGTCAGACAGAGGAATGCCAGTGATAGAAATGCTAGTCGTTGCAGCATGTTTATTCAGTGCCCTTTTTTTTCGCTTTTTCTGGCAGAGTCTTGTCTGTTAATTCCCTAACGGGGTCTATTCCGGATTCTATCGGCAACCTTGTGAATCTGAAGTACTTGTAAGTATTTTTCACCATAAATCTGATTTGAAAGTGATAGAAATGCAAGACAAAGGAATGCCAGTGATAGAAATGCTAGTCGTGGCAGCATTTATTCAGTGCCTTTTTTTTATTTTTGGCAGACGGTTGGATTATAATTTCCTAACGGGGTCTATCCCGGATTCTATCGGCAACCTTGTGAATCTGGACATAATGTAAGTTTTGAAGAAGCTGAGAGCCCCTCGCCCCGTATCAGATCTTACTGACGTGTCGAGAATCTTTCAACCAGTCACGTCGCAGTGCCAGATCCCCTGCGCCACTCCCGCGACCCGTCCGCCGCCGTCCCGCTCTCTCTCTCTCTCTCCTCCTACCGGTGCCGGCCCGCGAGCGGCCTTTCGCCCTTGAGAGGTCCCTTGGCGGCATCGCCTCCTTTATGCCGCGCTGCGCAGAGCCCTCCGCCTCCATGGAGGAGCAGATATCGGGAAGCTGCTCATTGGTCGGTTGGCACGTGGCAACTTCGAGCTTGGGTTTGCATTTGAGTAGTCGTTCAATCGAGTCTCAATTTTTTTTTTCTTTTTTTGCCGCAAAACATTGGCCGAGCTCGTGAAGATGTTTATGAAGATCGGTAGATGCTAATTCGCATGCAGAGGCTTTATTAATTCTGAGGGGCGTCATCCCGAACTCTATTAAGAATCTTTTGCGAATCTGTATGATTTTTGTGATTTGTATGGCTTTTTTTCTGAATTTAGAAGTGCAGTGACTCATTGCATCTTGCAAAGCAGCAACTTTTGATGTTGTGTGTCCGTGATTGCGTGGAAAACCTTTGTCGTGTAGTTGTTTTCACTCTTGGTGTGTGTACACGAGTACGTTTTAATCTCGCACTGCGTTTTTGTGAGACTGCGTTTGAGTATTAGACTATAGAACGTGGAGTTGAATACCTGATTTATTCCTGTTCAGTCCAAAACCAGCCTTATCCTCTTCGTTGATTTTTTTTGTCGTTGCGTATGTCTGTAGGGACCTAGGCAACAACAAACTGGAGGGGAGAGTGTCCGGCTTCATCTCTAAACTCACCCATCTGTGGTACCTGTAAGCACCACTGCATCGATAACGTTGTATCTGCAGTTTGAATTTTTGCTCTCGGCCGAGCATTTGTACCTCTCAAACTATCACATTTATTTCGCGCTTGCATGAGCTTTAAGTTTATGCCATATTTTTGGTCACTTCTGTCACGGCGTGGGCTTTTTTGACGCCCAAGAACGCGCACTTTTTGCATGCAAGAGATTGGACTTCGTCGTAGAGAGTTTAGGATTTAGAGTTTACGGATTAGGGTTTGGGTTCAGACTCTAAATTGTAGGCCATAAAGTTCGAGGGGTTTTAGGGGCTTATCAGTTAAAGGATTCAGTATCTATGGGGGGTTAGTGGGTTCAGGGTTGATGGGATTGCAGGCAGAATGGGTGTAGGGAAAGGCTTAGAGGTTTAGGGGTTAACTATTTGCAGGCTGAAGGTTGCGTAGGGTCGTGAAGGAGTGAGAAACTTTGCAGACAGCACAAGCAAATATTTTCAGTGGCTATGACACAAGGAAGACTTGAACGGGTTCTGTTGGAAAGTTCCTCTCTCTCTCTCTCTCTCTCTAACGCGCCACCCTTATTGTCATCAGGTACTTCAACAACAACAAATTGACTGGCTCCATAACTCTTGCGAGCGATTACCTTCAGGACCTAGAGATCCAAGACAACTACTTCTCTGGGCCAATCAACATTACAAAGAATGGGCAACCTTATTGCTCCTCCAACTATGCCAACAACTGCATTTATCGCGATATCGTAGGATGTGGCGCAGCTGAAGGGGAGAGATCTCCGCAAGAGTGCGCGGCCTTCTGCCATAGCGGTTCTCCTGTGGGAGCGTGCGGGGGCCGCGGCACGTGCGGGTACGATACGGCCACGTGCACATGCGACAAGGGATATGCGCTGACATCGGGCACGTGCGGTGAGCTGCAACCTGCTGCTTGTAGATACTCGCAAGAAATGAAAAGTAATGGGTGGGAGAAGTTTTGGAAACTATCGCATTGCTATCAACTTTTACGCAGTCTTGCTGTCAAAGCACACTTAATGCGATCCATGTGATTCAGCCAATAGTAGAGGTTCACTTCTCGAAATTCTAGAAGTATATCGCAAATATTACTTGGTGAACTCTGCAAGCTCATTCAGAACATGGTGTAGGGTTTACTAGGATGTATCAAGAGTGCCGCTTCGATATCATGTTTGAAGCTTTTGATAACCTTTTCGACCCATCCAAATCGCGTGCAAGCTACAACATATCTCGGCTCCATTTGCAATAGCTAGACAACCTGCGAGTTTGACTGTTGCGGATCTGGATGTAAAACAGCGTTTGGAAGACGCGGTGGGAGGCTCTCACTCCTCCCTTCCCTCTGCAATGTCGGAGTTTAAGTCTTTTCTTAAGCAAATTGAGCAAAGCTTTGGCGACTGCACGAAGGTGCTCTTGTCGTCGTCTTATTTTTGGAGAGATCACATGTTTGTTGAAATCGAATGAAGGTGCTGGTGGTGCTAAAGGTGGTGGTTGTTTCAAATGACAGTCAGTTGATACACTGCTCCACTTGGCTTTTCTTTGTCAATCGTTCTCCTTGTTCGCTCACTGTCTCTTTCTCCTTTCCCCTCGTTCTCCCGTGCGCAAACTCTCTTTTTCTCCTCTCCCCCTTCTCTTTCCTTCTCTCCCTTTCTCCTCGCCCGCTCTCTACCTTACTCTCTCTTGTGCACACGCACACACATCAATTCCATGTCTTTGTGCTTGCAGTAAATCTGAAACTCTGGACGGATACCTCAATAGGGAACTTCCTCGTCGTGCCCTCGAATTCGTTCAACGCGTGGTCTGCCGAGGGAAACAATTCTAATATCGGAGCTCAAGTTCAGTTTTCTGACTGTACGTATTGCAACACAGCTTAGTGGGATTATCACTTGAGATATCCTTAAGCTAGTCCTGCCAATGCAACTTTCACAATACTTTCGAACCTCTCTTTAAGTGGCTACAACTTTTTCCGCCCCTTAGCATGCAGCATGCACGCGATTACTTCTACATGCATTTCTTTGGCTCGCTTTCGACGCATATAATTCATTGTCTCTGAACAAAGAAGCTCTGTTGCGATTGCAGATCCTAACGGATTTGATGGTAACGTCGGAGCCCTGTGGTTCCTCAAGAAGGTCGGAAGTGCTTACTCTTTTCAGCAAACGCGGGGAACGTGTTTGGATGTTCCAAACAGTAGCACAGATGCCGACACAATCTTGATTATATGGAGTGAGCTTCCGCCCTGGTTAAAACCAATACACACTACATAATTGAGCTTTCCTATACAGACTTTACGCTAGCTGGATATTTGAGTTGATTACTTGGACATGAAACAGCGTTAAGGTACGGAAAGGATAACACGTGAGCAATGGAAGAATCGTCCAGATGCGTTTTTAGACGATTCTTTGAATGTTGTTGACTAGTCTTAGACGCTGGCATTATTCTCAAAACGCTGTGTTTGATGTCTACATGGGGTGGCCGGATGGGTTGCAGCATGCTCTGGCTCCAGCAATCAGCTGTGGACGCCCATCTTCAGCAGCTCTGTGGATTTCTCCGTTCAATGGCAGAACGTGAACTCCGGCCTGTGCCTCGACGCTACCGGGTCCCGCAATGGCGATTACTTAATTCAGTGGTATTGCAAGTCTAGTGATACTCCCGAAAACGCCAACCAGCTGTGGCTGCCACTAAAAAGTACACTTGTCAACAACAAAGCCTGTGAGTGTCCCCGTCTTTGGCTTTGACTGAGCATGCCGGAATCGCTGCTTGCACCGCCTGCCCTGACCCTTGAGCGCTCGTCCCTGTCCCTGCCCTGTGCGTGTAGCCCCGTCCGGGCTGGCGGCGCCGCCCGCAGGCAGCGATAGCGGCACAACGCGCCTGAACGTGCTGTCGCGGCACGCGAGCTGGACGGACGCCCTCCCGCCCGCCGTCGACTGGTCTCCGTACTTCGGCCCCGCCAAGGACCAGGGCGCATGCGGTGCCTAAACCCTAAACCCTCGACCCTAAACGCTACCCCTCCACCCTCACATCCTAACCCTAAAAACCCTACACCCTTCACGCTAATGCCCTCAACTCTATACTCTTCTTCTCCACCCTCACATCCTAAACCCTAAACTCTCAACCCTACACCCTCCACCCTCACACCTCAAACCCTGAACCCTAACCCCTGTCCCGCAGGATCGTGCGCGGTGTTCGCGGCGGTGGCCGCGGTGGAGGGAGCGTTAGGCGTTACCGCACAGTTCGCGCCGTCGGCGAGCATCGCTCTCGCGGAGGCGCAGGTGGGGATGGCCTTTTCACGGGAATAGGGGGAGTCAGACCTTGACCATTGCTTACGAAATTTCCGAATTCCTTATACTAAAAGTCACTTCTTTCGTGTACGAATTCCGGGTCGGGATCCGCGGCTCCGCCTTACACAGCCGTACCAAAATGCGTACCTAGCCAATGCTTAATTCGCCCGACAGGCTTACGAAATTGATTTGGCGATGGTCAAGGGGTCTGACTCCCCCTAATCGTAGCAAGGCGGCACCTCAGCCAAATAGTGAAAGTCAAACACTAATTGTACGGTCTTCTCTGAGAGCAGGTCGTGGATTGCTCCGTGGCCGGTTCGTGCCTGGGCGGTTGGCCCGCGCGCGTCCTCGATTGGCTCGCGGCGGCCTCGGGCGGACTCGCCACGGCGGCGGCGTACGGACCGTACAGCGCGCAGACCAAGGGCACCTGCCGGGTGGGTGGGCGTATGTGACTTTAACGGACGTGACTTTAACGGACGTGACTTTGATATGTTGTGGCGTCTTTTTAGAGATGACCTTGTGTATACGAAATACGATTGTCGTCTTTATTGACTTTATAGGGCACGTTGACTAACTTGCATGACTTCATCAGACGTCAAATTCCCATATATGACTTTATCGAGATAGTTCGTCGTCGCGTGCACTCGTGCTGATGCAAGCCTCCCCTTCGGCCATTTCCGAAGGTTTGATGACGTGCTTCAGGACTTTTAGGGTTTGCGCAATCTCTAGGGTTCGAAGTATGGAGGGGGGGGTTCGTACGGTTGACTGTTCTTCTGACCTGAAGTCACTTTGGTGGTGGGGACGCCGTGAATGCTGATGTACTTTTTGAGCTTGTGCGAATGCTGAGCAGGCTGCGGCCGTACAGCGGACAGTGTATGTGCTGAGATATGAGCAGGTTCCTGCGTCCAATGTTTTGGCCCTCAAAGCTGCTGTCAGCCAGCAGCCCGTCACAGCGTTCATAACTCTCACACAGCAGCTCATGGTGTGGAACACGGTGAGACAATAACACCTACTTTGAACCTCTGGTATGCGGGTTCAAGCCATCATGGCATGGGATATCCATTTTGACTGTTCATTTCTTCAATAAGTGAATCACCACGTTTCGAAGATGAAACTCTCTCTGCCTGGCTTACAAGGCTTTATATAGTATAACTGGACTTCCACGCTGCTCACTCTATTCATTGAGATTATGCTTAAAAATGTCCAAATGTCATACCCTGATTTGCTGCTTGTGTGTGTGTGTGTGTGTGTGTGTGTGTCTGTGAACACTGTGAAGTGGGACATTTTCACCGACTCAGAGGGAGCCTGCGAGGAGGACTCGCAGCTGAATCACGCCCTCGCCATCGTCGGGTACGGCAGCGAGAGCGGGGTTGCGTATTGGATCGTACGGAACTCGTTCGGCCCCGGGTGGGGCCGCAGCGGCTACGCGCGCATCAAAGAGGGAATCTGCGGCCTCGCGGCCCTCTCCGCCCTCTACCCTGTCATCGCCCGTGAGTAGTTTCTCGCGCACGTTCCTCAAACTAGGTCTTCTAAGTATTCTGATTATAGTTATTTTTGGTATTGAGGATTGAAGCGTTGCAGGTAGTACGGTACGGCCTCTCTGTCTGGATGCTGCGTAGCAATGCAACCGTGGAACATGGCAAGTTGCATTTGTCGGGCAACGACAAGCAGTTGTTACAAACGGAGTTTCATGGCAAAATGTTGAACTCGCAAACCGTGTGCTCCTACCGGCCTTGAACGCTGCCACCTCTTACAACCTTGCACAGTTCGGACCAGTGGATCGGCAACCATTGGACAACCATTGGATGGCAATGGTTGGACGTCTACTGGTTGGCAACCAGTCGACAGGTTTGGAACCAGTGGATGCCACTGGTTGGCAACCAGTCGAATGGTTGTTTCGGTCCGCAACCACTGGTTGCCAACCAGTCAACTGGTTTGTCTAATGGTCCGATCTGTGCAACCTTGTCCAGATAGTCGCTTAGTCACAAGGCCTCTTTCCCTGCATGTGCAGCCCCTGACGGCAACCCTTGCAATGTGAGAATCAACCCTTGTGGGAGAGGCACTTGCATAAACTCTGGGAGTTCCTACACGTGCCAATGCCCCATGCCCAAGTATGTCAATACTAGCAATACCGACAACACGCATACTTGCGCCCTCGGTAAGTGGCTTGCATTTCATTGTATCAATTGCTTTGCTTTCGTTTTTTGATCGTTACGATAGTCAGTACAGTTTGAAGCGCACTCAAAACAAGTCGTCCGATACATTTTCCATGTGCCTTTATTGAATGTCTGTTGTTGCGCTATCGCGCTCGTGGCAGTGAAAGTGTGTAGCGCCACAGCCGTGAACCCGTGCGGGGCGGGCTACTGTGTGAATGAGAACAACGGCTACTACCATTGCGTCTGCTCCGTCGGATATGTCAGTGCGAACAGCAGCGACGGCAGGCCCGTGTGCGTTCCGCGTAAGTGCTTGCTCTACTTACGGCTCCAATGTGAATGTGTGTGTTTTGGAGTTTGGAGGCATAGAACATGAAGAAACGACTATGTATTTCTCGGTTGGGTCGTCTTTTTCGTCATTTCTAGGCGCAATTTTGCAGCTTTCATGGTTTTATTGGATTCTGCCGTATTGACAAAAATAAATGCTGCTGTGCAGCGGTGACAGCGAACTCGGCATTGCCGCAGACTTACACCGTCAAGGCGGGAGATTATTGCTACATGATCGCCTACGCTTACGGATTAACAATCACGCAACTGAGAAACCAAAACACGCAGGCCAATCAGGTACATGTGGCTGCTGCCGTAAAGGGCTGATGCAATAGGATGAATTTTGTTGTTACTCGCACCCTTCAATGGAAGTCCACTGGCAAAGCCTCAACTTCTCATGCGTCCTCATTTTTTTATTCCATTTATCTTCTCGTGTTGTGTCAATGTGCAGAGCTGTGATCCGTTGATAACTGGTGTTGTCCTAAACATTCGAAATACAGCAGCAAAAACCTGCAAGGTTCTCTACACAATTCAGCAGGTCCGCTTCATGCCGACAACGCTCGAACTGCTTCTCTTTTTAAAATAGGACGAATGAAAGCCAATCTGTATGGCCAAGCTTGACCAATCAGACGCATTCTACAGTCGGAGACCGTACCTCCATTATGACATAGAAAGCAAATCACACTGTTCTTTCTAACGCTACAAAAAATCACTGTTAGTGACGGAGGTCAAATGTGTGAATGCAGGACGACTCGTGCTGGGCAATTGAAACCGTTGTCGGCCTCGCTATAGGCTCCCTCGTGAAGCTGAATCCAGGACTCATATGTGAACCCAAAAGCGGTCCTAATGGCGATCCCCTCGGCATTCAGCCAGGGCAGCAGGTGCAGTAGTACGCCAGGAACACCCCCCAAAGTGCTAATACCACCCGCCCTGAGTCTTCCTCCCC
>CM074816.1:704984-723633 GCA_037447605.1 Zygnema circumcarinatum
CTCCCCTCCCCTCCCCTCCCCTCCCCTCCCCTCCCCTGAACGAGCGAGGGAGAGCCCCCCCCGGCCCATCCTGCCTGCCTGCCTGCCTGCCTGCCTGTCTGCAGGTGTGCCTGGTGGAGGGGAAGCCCGACAGCACGAAGGTGTGCATCAGCGCCGACACGGTCCTTGAGAGCGACCGCGGCAACAAGACCTGCGCCGGCATCCTCAAGAGGACCCCCTCCTTGGCGCGCGTCGACTTCTTCGAAATCAACCGCGGCATCAACTGCGGGAACCTCTACGCGGGCCAGACGGTACGGCACGCACATCCCATGCATGCATGCATGCATCATGCATGGGATGCACAAAGCATCCAATCACATGGCTCTAGCGTTTCTTCCCTGCCATTATGCAGCAATAGAGTACAGGATGGTTAAGGAAATCACGGGCTCTTTTGTGTGTGCTGCTGGGGAGGGCAGGTCTGCACCGGCTTCCAGGTGGTGCCTCCGGCCGCATGCAGGCCTTACTACACGTGGCAGCGAGGGGATACATGTTCGACTGTGGCTCAGCGTTTTTGCGGGGCGAGATCGCGGCTCAAGTGGAAGAAGTGCATGGGACAAAAAACGGCTTTGTGTATCGGCTCCGGCCAGTGGGCCGTGGGGCAAGTCATCTGCGTGAAGCGACCGACGGGGTGCTTCCTTAATACGACGAGGGTGCCCTTTTGCACCGGCTGACGGCGGGGCGGTATCGAGCATCCGCGCTTGGGTTTGTCGCTCATTCGGCGCTGACTGCCGCCCTTGGTTGCGGCAAGGCAAATACTCCAAGCATTTTAATGTAAAGGGCAAAGATTTTCGTTTGCAGTTTCAAGGTAGGATCGGTTCTACTCACATTATCTTGCAACAACAAAGATGTAAGCTTGGTTTTTAAGTTAAGAAGAGGTGAAATGGATTAAAGGATAATTAGTTGGAATCTACTCACATCTCTGACCACAACGTCATCTTCGTCGACAAAGAATTGCCTGCGCAACAGCAACTGCAAAAATGAATACTTAATGTTCAAGGCCAAATTGACCCGACATAAACAGCCAAGTGGAACCAAGTGATAATCACTGCAATCAATCAAACAGAAATTTTACGGCGAAAAACTGCATTTTAACTGATTCAAATCGATATGAAAATGATTATCTGGAAAACTTACTCCACACAAGAATAGGCTGGATTCTTTTGCAACGGATTTGGATATTCCTGCATCCCGAAAGAACGACGACTGAGCTTAAGTAAAATTTTAAGAGCAAACTTTGAATCTCCATCTCCCCCTCTCTCTCCCTTTCCCTTCTCCCCCCCACCCCTTCCTCTCCCTCCCCCCTCCCCCCTCCCGCCTGCTCCCCTTCCCTCCCTCCGCCCGACGCCCTCCGCCAACATCCCAAAATGGATAAATCATGCATATTACAAGAAATGATATGCGGGGTAAGCCGCACCGGAAGACCTGCAAGCCAATCCGAGAGATGCGGGACGTCATCCAGCAGCGCCATGCACGAAAGTTGAGGTCTTGACATTCCTCCTCGCCGCTGCGAGAACTTGCTTCCAAAGAGAGAGGAGGCCCTGCCACCGATGCTGCTGCTGCTGCAGGCCGCTCTCTCTCCCCTGAAGACGGCAACTCCATTGCAGCACCCGCCATCGCCACCGCCGAGGCCGCCTTCCCTGCAAGGAATCTCTGCGATAGAATGTGCCTCCCTCCAGCCGCTAGCCAGACCGGCATTGCTGCCGCAGCTCAAGCGCAGAGCATCCATGGCGCCTCTTCCCGCGTCTCCTTCTCTGCTGCTGCTGCGGGACTCCAGGTTCCAGCCGCACTTGTCACCAACAAGTAGCTTTGTTCAAGATTCTATGTCTATGCAGTTGAACGCTGTCCTGTTCGCAGTTAAACTAGTCGAACGCTAACGTGTTCCTTCCGCTCCAATAGTAATCCCTTGCCACACGTGTGAATGATATTTTGGTAAAAGGCGCAAGTCGGGAATATTCCGTACGGCACGCTCCGAGGACCTTGGACGAGGCGGCCGTACGGATGGCTGGCGTTGCTTGCCCGGGCTGCCCTTTTGGCCTTTTCTTCCGCTAAAATAAGTCAAATTTGTCGTTTATGTCTGTCGCTGCGATGAAACTTCAGGAATCTTCTGATCGTACACGAACAAGGTGACAAGGCATAGCTGTACGGACCGGATCTTCGGATGAGTCGAGGTCGTTAGTCATTGGTCAATGACTTGCAGGCTTTGACCAGAAGGAATGCAAGCGAGGCCTGACCAACGAACGGCAGGCAGGGAGTCTGACCTCTCTGGCCAGCTTTGAACCCGTCGCCAGGTCTTGACTGACGGAGGACATAACAGGTCGAACCGGAACCCGATCTCAGGGGTCTTCATGTTTCAGCGTTTCTTTGGGTAGGGTTTAGGGTTTGGGGGTTAAGGGTTGAGGGATTCTAGGGTTCGTAACCATGTTGAAAGGTTTGATTAGAGGTAGAGGGGTGTGGATGGGGAGGCCGTGCGCGTGCAGACAAGTCCGTGGTAAAGTTGTGACTGGTCCCTAGAGCAAGGGCATCATTCCGTCGCCCCCAGCCCTAGCCCGACTCGCCACATGACAGCAGCAAACCCAACATCAAAGTATATTCCTCTCACGCTTTGAACAAGCCGAGTTGCCGTCCTGCCCTGCGCGGCCACAGCGGCGCTTCGTGCACTTCAGCACTTCCTGCTCGCGGGTAACCGCGCTCGGGCGATATATCGCCGCGTATCGGATTCAGGGCGCGTGCTCATTCCACTGATGGCCCCATGACCGCAGGGCCCCATGACCGCAGGGCCCCATGACCGCAGGGCCCCATGACCGCAGGGCCCCATGACCTCATGGGGGCCATGGCCTTGGGCCGCATGGGCCATGGCCCCATGCCTCCATGGCCCCATGCCTCCATGGCCCCATGCCTCCGTGGCCCCATGCCTCTATGGTCCCATGCCTCCATGGCCCCATGCCCCCATGGCCGAGAAATGGAGGCGAACCGTCGCAGGACGAGAGGTTCGGTTAGTTCGGTAAGGCGAGGCATGAGGGAAGGCGAGGCATGAGGGAGGAGGCAGGAGGAAAGGAAGAAAGCAGGTGAGCGAGGAGCCTTCGGTAGCCATGGCGGGCCTGAGTGTGCGCCTGAGCAGCTTTGGGAGGGCGGCGCGCAGTGCCAAGCCCTCCGACTCTGCAGAGGGCGCCATGGACGACCTCTCGGACGAGGTGAGCGAGCTCTGCAGCGGCTGGAGGGAACAGAGCCTCCTGAAGGACCTGGAGACCTTCGAGCCGCAGGAGTTTCAGGCAGAAAAGTATCTTGAAACCAAATGCGGCACCATGAATGAAAAGGTGCGCGGCTGGCCGCCATGGATTGGATACTCCCGTAGACGAGCTTTGCATTTTGGAAGGCGACCGGCTGGTTTAAGCATACTGACAATGCTGAGTAGGCGACAGGGATTGTATTGCGTTAAGTGAATTTTTTGCATAACTTGAACTTTTTTTTTTTGGTTGGTTTCTTCATCTCTTCACAACCTGCATTCTGGCACTCTCATTTTCCGTCCTACTATCCCTAACTCATGTTTGAACATCCTGAGTTAATCCTAATTGGCATTGTTTTCTTCAGTAACTTAGTAATTTTTGTGGCTTGACTTGCGATGTGAAGATACTCCAGAGCTAGAATTGCAAATGTGGAGCGTTTGCATTGATTTTTTATTCTTGCAGGTCGTACATAGCCTGCATAAGAAAACTTTTCCAGTCTATGATTAGATCAGACATTTTTTTAAGTCCACAGTTTATTCGAAGAACAGGTCACACTTTCCAGCTTTCAGTATCACTTCGTCAACGAAAGTTCAAAGCTGCTTTGTGCTTACACGAAAGGAATTTTTTGTCTTTATCTTTTTTAGTTTGACCATAGATTTTGTCCTGGAATTTACTCGACCCTTTATGATTCGGACCCCCTCTAACACTTTCTGGTTCCTCCCTTCTTTCAGTGATGAATTCTCCGGCCAATCATGATCTGCATAGCATTTCTTCCATTGTTGATTAGACCAATTAAATTGAGGAAACGATGTGACCTTTGTACCATGATGTTTATTTATTTCTTAGGAACAGAAACTGAATACTTGGTGCTTAATGACGGCGAATAAGTAGATGTTTTGAAGGAATAGTTTTTCGGTGCTGATTTTTCCCAGAGTTACACTTAATTCATTCATTCTGGTAACTGGATTCACCTCTAAAGACCCATTAGTTACATTGAAACGGAAGCATGACTGGTTGTCATGCAGGCTCTGAAGCGATTGGGTGCACAACTGAAGCAGCACTCTCAGTTATCGTTGGAAGACATGAGGGCCACTGTGTTTGCAAACTATGCCGCCTTCATCAGGTGGGATTATAAAGCTGCGTTGTCATGCGCAAAGTTTCGTTAAAAAATGTCTACATGTTAGAAGTTATTGCACGGTTCTAATACATCCAAACCTAACCTTATGCGTGTTTGACATATCGGATTGTTGCCCCTAGAAAGCTTACGACTACAAGCCCTTCATTTAGATGCAATTCAACCCCCCTCTTAGGACTCTCATCTAAGCACATGGTGCCGCAGAACCTCCAAGGAGATATCAGACCTTGAGGGCGAACTCCGTGAGATGCGCTGTCTGCTAAACCTTCAAGCAGCTCTCATTCAGAGCTTAGCGGAGACCTCACAGCCTCCGCAAAGTATTGGTGACGATGCTGAATCCGAACCTTTGTGGGAGGACGAACCCGAGCTTCGGGATGTGGAGGTTGCAGCACAGGCATTGCCTGATAAACTCGACATGTTGATTGCGGAAAGGAAGATCACAGAGGCAATATGCTTGTTAGAAGAAGGGCAGGAGATGGTGGTAGTGGGGAGACTTGAGGAGGGAGACGCGGAAAATAGGTTAACTATAAAGCAGGCAGAAGAGTTAGGGCAGGAATTAGCAATACGAAGAAGGGGCTTGGAGGAACAGCTCGCAGAATCAGCAAAACAGCCGTCAGTAAGAGGGGAGGAGTTACGAACAGTACTTTTGGCTCTTTGTAGATTAGGAGATCGGCAACGAGCCCATACACTTTTGCTAAACTCCCATGTCAATCGACTAAAGGCACAGGCCAGTTCCCTTAGACCTAATTCAACATCCTTTGGAGGAGCGTACACTGCTGCACTTGCACAAGCAGTCTTCTCCACCATTTCCCAAGCTGCACGAGATTCAGTAGCTATATGTAGCAGTGCACCTGAGTTTGCCTCAGAGCTTGTTTTGTGGGCACAAAAAGTAACTGAGTGGTTTGCAGAACGAATAAAGAAGTTTGCGCTAAGTTCTTCTGCAGCTGCCGGAGGTTTACATGCTGCAGCAGAGTGTGTGAGGATAGCGGTAGAGCACTGCTGCCTGCTTGAGGAACAGGGCTTCTCTCTCACTCCTGTTCTGACAAGACTTTTGCGACCTGCTATCATAGAAGCTTTAGAAGCAAACATATTCCGTATTGAGGAAGCAACGATAGCAGCGGCTGCGTCGGACGATTGGGCTTTGTATTCATTGGCGGGAGCAAAAGGAGGAGGGAGAGAGACTAGCAGCTTGAAACTGTCAAATAGTGCCCTTCGATTGTACGACATGCTGCAGGTACGAAGAACGAAAGAAATATAAGGCAAGAGATGAATGGGAGACTGGGAAGACGCAGAAAATAGGTTTCGATTTTGCATGGCTTTTTTCAAAGTCTCTATGTTTATCTCCTCCGTTGCAGGACTTGGTTCAGGACATGGCCCCAGTTGCCAACCTGCAACTGTTGGGACCCACAATGCAGAAGATGGCAATATTGTTTGAGGAGTATGTAGAGCTGCTCAAGAGGGCGCTCCCTGCGGGAGTAGACAACGAAGATGAGTGGCAGCAACAAGAAGTGAAAATTGCGTACGATGAAAGTCAACAACTCGCTCTTTTGGGGAATGCAGCTGCTTTAGCAGACGAACTGCTTCCCAGACTTGCTATTCGGTTGGTTTCCATTTCAGAGGGCTTTGGGAAGGAGGTAGGAGTTTTGGGAGGTCGAAAGACTGCTCAAGGGTTGGAAGCGGAGGTGCGCCAAATTGGAGCCCGGTATGTGCTCGTATGACTCTTTATGGTCTTTAGGTCTTTAGGGTCGTTGACTTTCAGCGTTTGTAGGGTTCTAAGGGTTGGTTACAAAGTGTGATGGAAACTGGAGTTTGTGACGAGTTACGCGTCAGCAGGAAAAAACAATCATAAAGTCTTGGACATATGTATCCTCTTGTGATTTTGATCGACCAGAAATCATTTGAGACATAGTCTAAACGTCGCTGTGATCGTAGCTACATAATGGCCTTCTGAATTTACCGTGAAGAGAACTCTAAGCATATTGAATGTTGTACGTGGTATATTTCTTCGCTTCCGCCTCCACCTAAACCCTTCGTCATATTGAAGTAGCTATACAGGTTGCTACCTAGCATCATAGGACGTTAATATATTATTTGTAGACAATTTGTTTTCCGTCAAAGTGATGCCATTGCTGTCATGCATAATTCATTTTCACTTTTTCATGTGGACCTCTTCCTCTTCCTCACACACTATTGTTTCCTTCATGGAGCAGCGGCTTCACTTCTCGTCCCTAACCTCAATTTTCAAACTGAAGCTACTCTCTCTGTTTGTGGGGTTGGTGGGTGCTTTCATTCTCTCTCTCTCTCTCTCTCTCTCCCTCTCTCTCTCTCTCTCTCCCTCTCTCTCTCTCTTCTCTCCGGGTGGGAGGGAGGTGGGGGTGATGGTTTGCGTTTGTGCAAGAAACCAAAATGAGTTGAAGGAGTGGAGGAGGAGGCTGCAGAAAGCGGTGGATAAACTGCGGGACATTCTCTGCTCCTGCTTAGTGGCGGACTTTATGTATGGCGACGATGGGCAGCCCTTGCTCACAGCGGAGGTTTACCTTCAGCTTGATGCGCAAATAGGGCCCGAAGACTGGCAGGTGCAGCCGGTCCCTTCTCCCGCCTTTCAGGTGGGTGGTAGTCTCCCACTAGGTTTGTCATAATGCCCTAATTTAGGGACCCAACCCAACATGTGACTTACAAATCATGTGTTCTTTCCTGTGTTTCACTCCTCTCATCACCGACACTTCGTAATTGATGCCGATTTTCAGCAAGCTCTCTTCCCAACTTGAACCCTTTGAAAGACGTTTGTTTGCAGGCGTTATGTGTGGCGATAAACGCAATATCTGCAACTGCTGTGGATGTGCTGGCGGAGAGAGAGAGAGTGGTGACTCTCCTTTTGATGCGGCTTGCGGAGTGGCTCATGATGGGTCTCATGGTGTATAGCGACTTTTGGGAGCAGCTTGAAGCAGCAGAATATGCGTTGGGCCCCACCGGGTTGCAGCAGGTGAGGTCCCCACCCCTCCCTCCATAGATACATGGCATTGAAACAAAAGGGCAAAAAAGTCTCTTTCTGTTTGAAATTTCCCACTCGGTCGTATTGCCTGTCTGACATGCGGGAAGGTTTTGAGGGTTGGGTTGGGTTGGGATGCAGCTGGTATTAGATATGTATTTTGTAATGCAGATTGCAGCAAATGGCAAGTTCTCGTCACGGGCGATGCGGAAAGTTGCCCTTGACAGCATGGCCCGGGCCATCACCATGTACACAGAACAGACAGGGGATGATCCGTCCAGGTATGCCCAATACTCCCATCTAACCCTAAAGAGCTTCTATTCTCAGGTATAGTGATCGGTGCTAAGCGCATTCGTAGTGTTGGGGGGCTGCCTGGAAGGGAGGTGGGGGGGAGGGAGTGAGAGGAGCGCAGAAATTCACCCACTGCTATGTTTTAATGTGGCGATGTGGAGTAAGAATGTGAAACCGTGTGTAACATGTGCAGGACGTAAAATTAGTGTTGAAAGTAGATTTTAAGGATTCAACCATTTAAGGTTTAGGTTTGTGTAAGTGGCAAGGCTCAGGGATTCCTCTGTTTCGTGTTGTGTGGAGTAAGTTTGTGAAACTTGGAACTGTGTGTGCAGGTTGCTGCAGAGTGACGCGTGGTTTCAGGCGCGATGTCAGGAGGCCATCCACAGCTTGTTGGGCTCTCAAGCTCCGAATGATGATGAGGAGGAGGAGGAGGAGGAGGAGGATGAAGGCGAGGAGGGCTCCCAGAGTCCGGGGGGCAGTGAAGCCCCTCACTTTGAGCAGCGCTATGCTTAGACTCTGCTCCCTTTCTGTGTTCTCCAGCCCCTCTCATGGCCCTCTCAGACGCTCGCATGTAAATTGGTTATTGGCTGCCCTTAGAGAGGCATGAAGGTAGGGTGAAGGTCTGGGCAGTGATGAGGTTCGCATGCAGAATGTATAGTGTTCGCATAACAGGGGGGGGGGGTGGTGGGGAGGGGGGGGAAGGAGGGAGGGGAGGGGAGAGAGAACGAGAAGGAGCACGGGTGCTTTAGAGGTTCAGAAATGCAGGTGTAAGCATAGGGGTACTCGGACTTTCAGCCACGTGTCAAACAGGCATTGGCAGAAAATGTTGTTGAACATTATTTGTAAGCAAGGACATCAATATCATCATTTTGAATATCTTGAAAGCAAGATTTTTTAGGGTTTGGCTTCTGAACCTCTCTGAGGTGTGCCCATGTATATAAGGTGTGAGCATGGAGCGCAAAATTCCTCTACTTCCACCCAATTCTCGCCAGCAGCCCATGGCTGTCTTCAGCCATAAGGCGGCAGGGGCCTTCACTCACATGGAATTATTTTTTTTTTTTTTCCAACGACCAAGTACCAAACTCTAGCACCTTCCACCTTCTCCAACTTCCCAAAAAAAAAAAAAAAAAAACCCCAGACCCTTACTGTCTGCCTTTTTGCTGTGAGTACATTTCTCAGAACTAAATCCAGAGCCTTCTGTTATGGCTTTTTTACCCTTTTTCTTTCGTCTGAGAACAACGATGTTCGTCCTTGAAAAATCGACCGCCGGTGTGCACTCCACCGTTGACTTTTACCGTTGGATGTGCCACATCATGTACTCGTGCCAGAGCCCACGCGCGCCCTCCACCCGCTAAATGCACACGCCAAATCGCCTCGTGCAGTAGGCCGACAATGCAGGGGTGCGGGCCTAACGCTTTGGATGCCAGGACTTGCGGGCAAGGGCCCCCACCGACCTACGCGCCGCTAGCTTTTAGGGACAGACGATTGTAACACGTGGACCATTCATATCATGCCACGTGTCACTGCTAGTGCGACAAAAACCGATTGTTCGTACAGTGTCGTGGTTGCTTCTGCAGGAAGCGACAAGTGCCAGCTGGCTTTTAGTACTGTCGGCCGGTTTGCTGCCGGCCGGCTGTCAGTTGGAATTCTGGCCGGCGAGGCCTCCCTGTACGAATTCCAGCTGCCGTACACGTCCAAGCGTTCGTACAGATCCCACTTGCAGAGCCGCGGCTGGACGCGCGTCGCCGTCTTGGAGAGCCACGTGGCAGGGCAACGGGCAGAAAACTGGCACGTGGCGCTACCTCAGCCCCTAGGCCTCTCTCTCTCTCTCTCTCTCTCTCTCTCTCTCTCTCTCTCTCTCTCTCTCTCTCTCTCTCTCTCTCTCTCTCTCTCTCTCTCTGCTGCCTTCTCTGACGCACTCTCCTCCTTACCTCCCTCCCGCCCGTCCCGCCAAGCGCTATGCTTTCGCCCCGCGGCTCCGACCTGGACGAGCTGGAGGTGCGCCCTCCCTCCCTCCCTCTCCCTCGCTTGCCTCGCTGCGCCTCTCCCTACTCCTCCTCCCTCCGCCCCTTTGCAGCACTCCCCTTGCAGCGCTGCAGCCCAATACATGCCTCGATCAAGGTCACCCCTTCGCTTGCCAACCATGGGGCGGGCGGGCGGGAGGGTTGCAGGCGCAAGCGCGGGCATGGCTAGGGCACGTGGCGGTCCTCCCGCGGGACGTAGGGCTGGCGGAGGCTTTGGCGGGGGGGGAGGCCCTGCTTGGAGCCGCGCTGCAGCTCGCAACTATGGCGCTGCGCAGCGGGCGGGCGGACCTGGGGGAGGCGGAAACAGGGGCGTTTCTGGCGAAGGTGCTTGAGCGGAGCGCGCTTTCTAAGGGAAAGCGAGGATCGTGGACTGCTTGGGAGAATGTGAACACCTTTTTGGAGGTGGGAAGGGGGGAGGCGGGAGAGGGGAGAGGGGAAGGGGGGGGTTGGGTATGGCTGAGCTGGAGGTGCTGTCTGCAGAGTGGCAAGTGAGTTTTCCTGGCTCGCAGATTGACTGAGGGATTTGAGTAAGTGTGGCTGAACACAAGAGGGGGTTGGCTGTGGGGATTGCCACACGTGTGCAGGTCTGTAAAGCTTTTGGGCTGCCGGATGTGGACTTGTTCTCAGTATCGGACGCGATGGAGGGGAAGAATACGAGGAGGGTCTGCCTTTGCCTGCGGGCACTGTCCCGAAAGGCGCGGGAAAAGGGACTGCCTGTAAGAGTTGGCCAGTCTTGCCTCCTCCTCCTGCTGCATGCAACTCTCACCAAACACAAGGGAAGGAAAGCTTCATGCTCTTACTCGCCAGAACTACTGCCTATCATAACATTGAAGGCGTGGCAAGGAGCGGACTTTCCTTCTCAGTCAAAGCTGGGATTTTTTTTGTGGAATTTTTCAGGTAGTCGATTTCGACAGAGTGCTGGATGCCCCCAAATCGCCACAAGTGAGCATACTCACACCATCCTCAAGCGTTTAAGAACCGATAATATAGACTCCATTCCAGGGAGGCTCAGTGCGGCGTTGTATGGTGTGATGGCTGTTCTTTCCTTTGGAGACTTCTCCTCTCTCATACGCAACATCTGGAAGTTTGCAGTCAGTGGGAGGCTCGTCGGGAGGGAATTCGCCACTCGGCTCCCCAACATGGCCTTCACCTGCAACAGTTATGGAGGTTAGTTGGTTGGTTGGTCGATTCTGCTCCATTCTGCTTTCACTCTGCCGATGCAACAAAGCTTTTGGGCTGTAATCTATTCACGTGATTCACGTGCCTCTAGAATGTGTGCATGTCGTCGGGTGGGGTTCGTGAGCCCTCTCGCCGTCTCTCCGTCTCTCCCTCTCTCTCTCCCTCCCTCCTCCCGCCCTCAGTACGCCCTCCCTCTCCCAAAGCTCTCTCTATGCCCTCAAAGTTGGGACTTGGTTTGTGGGGCAGCTGCTGGACATGGACGAACTCCCTCCGGGCCTGGGCGGCCGGAAAACGACAGAAATGCGCCGGATGCGGGCTGCAACCCCTCCGGTGAGTGCCACGTGGCGCCACGTGGTTTGCTGGAGAGGCTGCTTTGGAGCCGTCACACGTGTCTCTCAGCCCTGCCTTATCCTTATCCAGCGCTCATAGCTACAACATGCATTATTTTTGTTTTTATGAGAAGACTATGTCCAGGAGTCAAGGAGAACCTTCTTATCCATGCATGCATATGCATGCATGAAGTCAAAAAGAGGTTTGAGTCGGAATGATAATGCGGGATGCTCACCCGCACACACCACCACCACCATCACCTGTTTCTATGCTCATGAATCCCCATGCATGCAAACTGAACTGCGTGAAGGTGAAATCCTACGCAGGATTTCGATTTCCGTGGAACGCTGAAGCGCATGGAGGCAGGCTGCCCCCTGCCGGCAGAAACTGCACCGCAGAAGGTAAAGCTGCTCTTTTTCGAACTTTTTTTATGTTTGAGACCAGCCTGCTGCCCCCATTGTTTCTTTGAGGGCCAACCTGCAAGAGGGCGGGCTTTAGTCGAGCTTTAGGTGCCAAGCATTGGCTCGGAGCCAAGCATTGGCTCGGAATCTCCCCCTCACGGTGCAGTAGAAGGGGGTGGGGTTGGCAGGCTCAAAGGAATCAGGTGACAGCTGGCATTAGGGCTGCGCTGGAAGCCATGGCGGAACTGGCAGGAGGAGAGGAGGCGGTGGAGGGGGCGGGCAGCTCCAAAGAAAGGCAGGGAGGGGCTATAGGCGGAGCCTCGAGGGTGCAGGAGAAGAGGGAGAAGGAGAAGAGGGAGAAGGAAGAGGAGAAGGAGAAGGTGAAGGAGATGGTGCAGGGGAAGAGGCAGAAGGCGGAGGAGGAGAAGGTGCAGGAGAAGAGGGAGAAGGAAGAGGAGAAGGAGAAGGTCAAGGGGATGGTGCAGGGGAAGAGGGAGAAGGCGGAGGAGGAGAAGGTGCAGGAGAAGAGGGAGAAGGAAGAGGAGAAGGAGAAGGTCAAGGGGATGGTGCAGGGGAAGAGGGAGAAGGCGGAGGAGGAGAAGGTGCAGGAGAAGAAGGAGAAGGAAGAGGAAAAGGAGAAGGTGAAGGAGATGGTGCAGGGGAAGAGGCAGAAGGCGGAGGAGAAGGTGCAGGAGAAGGAGAAGGAAGAGGAAAAGGAGACGGTGAAGGAGATGATGCAGGGGAAGTGGGAGAAGGCGGAGGAGGAGAAGGTGCAGGAGAAAGAGAAGGAAGAGGAAAAGGAGACGGTGAAGGAGATGATGCAGGGGAAGTGGGAGAAGGCGGAGGAGGAGAAGGTGCAGGAGAAGAAGGAGAAGGCAGAGGAGAAGGAGAAGGTCAAGGAGATGGTGCAGGGGAAGAGGGAGAAGGCGAAGGAGGAGAAGGTGCAGGAGAAGAAGGAGAAGGAAGAGGAAAAGGAGAAGGTGAAGGAGATGGTGCAGGGGAAGAGGGAGAAGGCGGAGGAGGAGAAGGTGCAGGAGAAGAAGGAGGAGAAGGAGGAGAAGGAGGAGGTGGTGCAGGAGGAGGAGGAGAAGGACAAGGCGAAGGGCAGTGACAAGGTTTGGGGGAGGGGGGGAGGCAGCGCAAGGCCGGAGACCACTTTGCCGGTGGGAAGGTCCACCTCTAGGTATGCAAAGTCTCCCTCTGCAGTTTCGGGAGACTTACGACTGTCAGAAGTCAACGGACTGAAGTCAAATACTGAGCGCGAAAAGCAAACAGCAGGCATCCTGCCAACGGATTCAGTAGGTCAGAGCGCAGCTGAACCTGTAAGTCCACTGAAGGAAGTTGCAGACTCTCCTTTAGAGGAGAAATCGGAGCAGCACAAAACGCCAAAGTCGGAGGCATCCCGCCTTGCCTCCCAATACCGGCAGAAGTGGCTCACACGGGTAAAGGAGGAGGGACAGAATGGGGAAACAGACGACAGCTCCAATGAACATGTGGAGACAACAGAGAAGGAATCGGGTGTCTTGTTATCAGATTTGAAGGGAGGAGAGGAGGGCAGTGAGAGGCCTGTATCTGTCAGCGAGAGGGCATCGTTCTCAGAGTCAGAGGCAGGTTATGAGGCGAGTGGGAGCTCAAGTTTGGGCTATCCTTCTGACCAAAGAGTTGATGAATGCCCACATACTGCAATCTCCACAGTTGCGGAACGGAAGGAGCAGCTCCAAGCTGCAGCTCATGAGGATATTCTTGGGCCACTTGATGAGATTAGGAGGCGAAAATCGCAAGCTGATGTTGGCACTCCGAATGGGCATTCCATAGTAAGACCCGTTAGGACCCCTTCATGCTTGAGTGGCACAAAGGAGGAGGTTTTAGAGAGTGAGGGCACTGCCCTTCTTCCAGCTTCAGTTGAGGAAGACGCACAACTCGCACCAAGAAGAAAGCATTGCCACGATAGTGGAGCACTGACTGAGAGAGTCAGCTTTGAATATTGGAATGCCGATCGAGGGGGAAAACACTCTAGAAAGAACAGTTTATCACCGGGAAAGCAGTTCGAGGGAAAGGCGGGTAAAGACCACCCTGCAGCGAGCTCAGGAAACATTGTAGAACTTTCATTTCGGGCACAAATTAGAGTTGAGCCCAACGGAGCGGACTCGCGGGAGGGAGCGAAAGAGGGGCAGACAGTTGCAGCTGAAGGAGTGGCGAGAGAGAAACCGACGGAGGGAGAGGCGCGGTTTGCAGCCCTTGTGAGAGAGTGCAGGTCGTTTGTGGCCCAGCTTGAGGCATTGGAGGAGTGGGCGGGCGGCCGGGGGGGCAGCTTGGGAGGTAGAGACCGGGGAGGAACTCAGGCAGCGGGAGAGGGAGAGGGAGTGGGAGAGGGAGAGGGAGAGGGAGAGAGCGTGGTGGCGCTGCTGGAGGAGTTTCGAGAGGTGAGGAAGCGGCTTGAAGCGGCGGAGCACAAGCTGTCTCCTTCCTCCGAAGAGGAGATCTCTCCCAGATCGCTGCTGTTTGGTTGGATTCCTCTACCAAATCATGGGAAAGGCAGACACGAAAAAATGCCTACTTGTTTCGTGGAGGGAGATAAGGAGAAGAAGTGGAGGGGAGAGAAGGGGAAGGGGAGTGACGTGATGCATCTGAAGCAGGCGATTCATGACGTCATGGGGGGGCCGGTGGAGGGTCCGGTGAAAGAGGCCGAATTAAGGAGCAGTTTGGGGCTCATCCATGGGCCTATGGGCGGCAGGCAGCTGCTGCTCTTCGGAGCATAAAATAGCAATTATAATTAAGTGTGGAGCAGAATGATATTCGATTTCACAATCGTAGCGTTTAATTATGGAAACATATTTGCGGGTATATATATAGAGCGATCCTAACGGCGAGGCAAAAGAAAAGAAGTTTTTACTAACACTTTGTGAAATTCAAAAAAATCGTCCATTCACGAGACACGTATTGAAAAAAAATTGCAGTTTTGCGCATTTCAGTTTCCACGAATGAACTTTGGTTAAATCACTCTAAAAGTACATTGTTCAGTTAGAAAGCCATTCTCGGATGTACCTTGTCGGTGGTCTGTCTGGAACAAGTGCCCTGCCGATGATGATCCAAAAAATGAAATGTGAAATGTGCTTCACAGCTGACAGGAGGATCATATGACAGACCTGTGCAGTTCGCATCTTTCACAGCCCCCTCCACCGGTCCAACCCCGTTCTAGGACAACATCCGAAGAGAGAAACCCCCCTCAGACGACATCTACAGCTTCTGGGAAGACCCATCCGTCATCTAATTCACTCCAAAGTCGCAGAAGAGAAGCTGTTAAAGCCACGGCTTCACTGGCCCTCGCGCTCTGCCAATACCCCTCCCACCCCCCCCTCCCCACTTCTCGTCCTCCCCCTCCTGCTGCTTCGCCATTGTCCCCTCTTCGAAGGAGAGGTCGCCCGGCCAATAAGAGGCTGCCGATTCCTGCGCTCCCGAAAGTGCAATCTCATGCAGTCCCCTCTGACAGCCCTCCTCTCCCTCCCGCCACCATCTCCCACCCCCCTCCCGGACCCGCCCGCCTTCTCCCACCCCCCTCCACTCCTGCTGCCCCGCAGTGGGACTACCGAGGAGCTGCCCGGAGGGTCCTTTGCACGAGCAAATGCGGCAAGTAGATGCGGGGAAGGGCCTCTGCGAGGCAGTCTGCTCCAACCAGCCCCCTCCCGAGGGAGAGGGAGAGGGAGAGGGAGAGCCCCCACAGTCCAGCAAGGGCCCCTCCTCTCGCCTCACATTTGGGAGGACCAACCAAGTGAATGTTTTACGACCGGGGGAGGTAGAAGAAGGTGGGCTGCTGCTTTTAGGAAGTGCGTCTCTGAGAGGTGCACTATCGTTCTCAGTCAAACTATCGTTCTCAGTCAAACGTGGTCTGTTCGCTCTCTCTGCACTCTCTACGCTTTCGCCGCCATAGGGAGGGGTCCCCTCCAGCTCCCAGCTCTGTTGTTGGGGTCTTCTCAGAGTGCTGTCAGGCTCGAGCAAAACGTCATCTCCTCGGCGGCTCAGGAAGGAAAGCACAGATTGCTGCAGCACATCTTCGCCTTCTAACTCCAAAGAGAACCGCGATGACCGGGCAGCTGCAGAGCGACCATGGGGATGACAGTCATGGGTCACCTGCTCATACATATTCAGAGGCACGCCATGGGGATATAGGCTGTTCCAGAGATCGCTCACATTCTCCTTTGCCATCGTCACGTCGTATAGACCCTCTTCACTATCCTCAACTTCCCGCTGCTCTTCAAGAGACTGCCCCCTTTCCTCACATCTGCCATTTGCTTCGGACCCTGCGTCAGTCTGCCTCTTCAGATCGCCGGCGATAGAAGCATGCACACTATTGCCTGCAGCCGTGAAGTCTGAGCTCTCTGCATCTTCCGCAGGGGGAGAAGCGGTAGTCGGAATGGTGAGTGGAGTTGGAGGAGTGAAGAACTGCGGCTGCCGAGGTGGGGCCTTCTCCAAAGAGGCTTTCCTTTGAAGGATGGCGCTGGGGAGACCGCTGCTCTCATATACAAAGTGAGTGAGCCAATCGGCGAGTCCCCACCCCGAGCTCAAAGCCATGTCCAGCGCTTCACGCTGCTCTGGGCTGAGCCCCCCCCTCTCTTGCACCGATAGGAGGGTGCCTGTTCATAGGGAGTTCATACAATGGCGAACCCAAAGAGCATGAGTGAGATTCTGGGAGGACTCGTGATGAGTTTAAGAGTCAACAGAAGCATCTCCAACCATGATGGCAACAGGGGAGGAACATCTTCTGAATGCCTGCCACGCCTATTGTGATGATTGTGGGATACAGAAGCTTGGAAGGTATCGCGAGGAAATCGCACTATTGTGCATGGGCAGGAGCAGAAAGACATGCCTAGAAGAAGGCCGTTCTTACCTATCGTACTGTTGAGAGGAGCGCACATCTCATTGTAAACTGAGTTCAAAAACTGCGTCTTGGCCTTCGCAGCCTCCTCCCCCGAGGCCTGCGCTTTAGTAAGCTGCTCCAACAGGCGAGACACCTGTCTCTCCAATGCGGAGGCGAACCGCCACATTGTGAGCAGGCAGCAGAGCAGCACGCCAATGGCGAAAAGGAAGCCCCCCCCGGCTATGCCCAGATCCGCTCCGAACCTGAACCCCTCCCCTCCCCCCCCCAAAGAAAAACCCAACCCTTCGTTCAATTCGGTCAGTCTACGCCTCAAGCTACTACCTTCCAGCCTTCACAGCTTGTCAAATCGGGTCCGCCATGATAGGTCCGCCACCCACCTGTGTGCTGAGGCTCTTCCTCGGTCGGCGGCGGAGATGGCGGCGATAAACAAAGCGGCGATGGCGACAGTTCCCGCGACTATGAGTGACCAGAAGGTGGTTAGGGCCTGCCGCCAAAAGGGCAAGGGAGAGGCCTCCCCAAGGAGGGACCCTCCCCCGGCAGACTGAGCAGGAGAGGGAGAGTTTTCAGTCCTGCTGGCCCTGTGCTTACTGGACCTCCGCCGCTGCATCCCTGCTCTGTCCTCCGTGGCGCAGCCATGGCTGTCGGCCCGGGGGCTGAAGGGGCTTAAGGGGCTTGGCGGAGCCTCCTCCGCCTCGGGAGGAAGGGTGAGACGGTACGTCCGCCTGGACCTGCTGCGCGGCGAGGCATTGGGCTCGCCTGCAGAAGATGGTTCTCCACTCCGTACCGCGGCGCTGAACCCCTGCTCCTGCTCGCCATGGCCGAGCGCAGGGCCCTCAACCCAAGGGAGCTCTAAAGACTGACGCGAAGATGGCAGCGACAGCGCGAGGTCCGTCTCTGGGGCCCAATCGAGGCAGGCAGAAAAAGTGGAAGCAAAGAGTTCCGCGCTGAGGATGGCAGAGGGGGTCGACGTGCTCGCCATGGCCCGCATCCAAGCCGAGTAATACTCCTCAGACTGGAAGCGAAATCCGGTTTTCGAGAATCCTCCCCGAGCTTCCCCCTCCTCCTCCTCCTCCTCCTGCTGCTGCTGCAGCTGCTTGTCCTGCTTCTCCTCCTCCTCCTTCCCTCCTCCCGCCTGCGCTGGGTGAGGCCCCCTTTCCGGCCCCGCCGCTGGAGCCACCAGCGCGGGCCAGAAGGGCATGACGACCGACATGGCGCCCGCACGTGCGGAGGCGGACGGGCTTCCAAGAAGCAGCGGCGGGCACAAGCTCCGGCGACGCAGCCATGGCTGCCCCTGCCTTTCCGCCTTCTGCCAAGCAGGCTCCTTCGCTACACGCCAAAAGCCACCCAACGGTCGCGCCGGATTAGGGCGGACGTGGCGCCCTGGGAGTGGCGGTCAATGTACGGACAGTGTATATAATGACAGGTGGCGGCAGTCGGTTGGCTGAAGGAGGATGAACGTACAGGGACCGTTCCGTACAGAATCTGGTGCTTGACTTGACTCGGGTCGTTGGTCACGTCACACTCATGAGCCAAATAGGGGGTGTCAGACTTAAAAAATTTCAGTACGCGTGTTCGTAAGTTTGACATCAGAACGAGTACTCCAGTATAATCGCGATCCTCCTGCGGCGGAGTACTTTCGTAACCCTTTTTTTCGTAACGCTTTTCGTAAGATTTTGTTAAGTCTGACACCCCCTAATGGACCCACTTTCCCTTTACTTAAAAAAAAAGAAAATCTGAACCCTAAGAACCCTCAAATCAAATCTGACCGGTGAAAAAGGTGCGAATCTAGCCAAAAAAGGTGTGTAACTAGTAGGGATGGCCCGCGTTATAAATTCCGAATATATTATATAATTTACAACGGGTTTAAAATTAGTAATATATTACAAAATAAAACACTTTATTACATATATTATACCCACTCGCTTTGAACAATTAATGACCGTACGACCAAAATTAGGTCGTTTTGGCGTTGGCGTTGCGAAATGCGTTCGCCGGTGTAGCACAAGATAAGTGGGGTTAAGAGGAGACTGCTGAGCTAGTTGTAGGTGCTGTACGGCCACTCGCGCGTGCGTACTGAAACTAATGAAGGGTTGGGTTGGTTCTGTGGGTCTGCCTGCAGCATAGAGCCAGGACCCGGGGGATTCAGAGGTACGCGCAGCGG
>CM074816.1:734360-750800 GCA_037447605.1 Zygnema circumcarinatum
CCCCCCCCCCCCCCCCGGTGCCCCTTTTTCGTGCACCGTGACGTGACTACATTGAGCAATTAGAGTCTATTTACACATCATTTTTGGCTGGATACACACCTTTTTTCGCTAGTCAGATTTTCTTTCTAGTTTTTAGGGCTTTGGAATTGTTTTTAAAGGTGTGTATCTAGCCAAAAAGATGTGTTAGTAATAAATCCTTAAAAATCGGGCTCAAAAAGGAGATAACGTTAAAAAAAAGGAGAATGTTACTGCACCCCCCTATTTTGGTTATTCTACCCATTTTTTGAAAAATTTCCCTGCCTAATTTGGCTATCCCACCCCCTTGTTTTCGATATTTCACCCCCTTATTTTGGATATTCCACCCCCCTGTTTTGAATATTTCGGGAGGGAACCTTTTTCCCGCCCCTCCCCTCCCCTCCTCTTCTCTCCTCTTCTCTCCTCTTCTCGGTTTGCAGGCCACAATTTAAGAACTTGTCTTAATTAGGGGGTCTACAAACCTAACCTGAAAACAAAGAGTAACGGTTGCCCCACATCGGTGACCTTTTCCGTTGCGTTTAAGGCTGCGTTTTTGCGCTTAGGCTTAGTTTAGTTTAGCTTTTATTTTAATTTTTTGCTCCTAGTTTTTTTATTTTGTGCTTAGGTCCTTTGCGACTAGTTTCTCGTGGTTCCCCATGTTGACTTCGTCCATGTTCATTTGATGGCCTCACCATCTTGAGATCAATGCAAATCCCCTTTACTTTTGTCGCACAATGTTGGAAGTCAGAAGTGAAAAGGAGAAAACGGGGGTGGGACATCCAAAATATGGGAGTGAAATATCCAAAATAGGGGAGATGGGATAACCAAAATGGACAGGCAAAATTTTCATAAAGGGGGGAGGGGTGGAATAACCAAAAGAGGGGGTGCAGTAGCATTTTCCTAAAAAACGGTAAGACAGAAGGTACGGAAAGTACAATGTATGTACAATGTGCACGGACCCATTGTACTGGTCCGTACAATAGGTCCACAGCAGACTCAGCACAGCCCTCTAGATAGTGCACCAATCCCAAACTTGTCAAAGAAAATTTGGAAAGATTTGAACCATAATAACATTCAGTTAAATATTGACGAACGATTTTCCATTTCTGCCTTCAATGCAAACTCGTTGTGGAAATCGGACTCCCCACTTTCGGCCCCCTCCCAAGCGCCTGCCAATGCTGGGACAACACGTGGCACCCCTTCCATATCCCACTGCTCTCAACTAGGACTATTGAAAGAACGAGATGTGGTGGGGCAGTGGTCCTGCCAATGGTTGCGATGGAAGCATCACGTGACAGGGGGCACGGGGGGGCACGAGATATATGGGCCCCGGGGCACGGACGGTCATGGGGGGGCATGGCCCCCCCCGGTGCATAGCGGTCCCCCCTCATGCCCCAACCCTGCGGAGGAGGCGGAGGAGGCGGAGGAAGGAGGGGGGTTTGAAGCCATGGCCGCCGCTGTGATTAGCGCACTGACTGAGAAACTGGCTCTTGCGGAGGCCGCTGAGGAGAAGCATGAATCAGGTCTTTGGCCTGACACGCCAGAACCATTTGGCTGAGTCGCTAAGGGTTTTTCAGTTTTTGGTTAGGTTTTGAAACTGATGCGTTGTGATGATGTCTGAAGGCGAGCTGTGATGCTCAGGTGCAAGAGTTCGTGTCGTGAATGCGGTATTTATTTGTATGATTGAAAAGGATTTGTTGTTTGCATGAACGGTTTAGTTATTGCTGCAGTAGAATAAACTTTGGTAATCTGCAATAGATAGTGGTTACAGTCGAAGTGCGAAGCGTCTCACCTAACAATGTAATTTTGAAATGTGCTTTTTATGCTTCTCTTGCGCACAGCACGTATCATTGATGCTTGGAGTGATGCTTCATTTGCTACGTCTGACGGTTTGGAAGGCAATGTATGGTTGAATGGTCGCCGTTTGATATCAGGCTAAGTGGAGTGTGTTGCTTCACCTGAAGTAAGTTTGGTTGTTCAGATTTCTAACCGTTTCTTATCACATTTTTCATGTCGGGTACAGCTGCTGAGGCAACAATAAACAAGAAAGCTGAAGGGGAGGAAAATGAGGAAGATGACGACGAGGTCCTTGTGCTTCTTTGTATTCTACATCAGGATCCAAACATTCTTGAAGGTCGTCACATTTGGCGCAGGATTGCGGTCCCCGCGGAATTCTCCTTGTTGGAACTGCATGTTGCTTTGCAGGTGAGGAAGTTGTGTGTAGAAGGAGTAGAGGCATTTCCTATCTTGCTATCTGAGAAGGCCGTTCCATGACTGGTATACCGGCTATTAACTTGGTTCTAGTTTTCATGTTTTCCAGAATGCTTTTGACTGGGAGAATATGCACCTGCACAATTTCCAGCAGCCAC
Organism: Zygnema circumcarinatum; assembly: GCA_037447605.1. Classification (NCBI taxonomy): domain Eukaryota; kingdom Viridiplantae; phylum Streptophyta; class Zygnematophyceae; order Zygnematales; family Zygnemataceae; genus Zygnema; species Zygnema circumcarinatum. The sequence continues at coordinate 736,745 of CM074816.1, forward strand.
GGAAGCCTGTTGACGTGAAGTTGCCTGCTTTCTCTGGTTTCGGCACCACAAACATTGCGAGTGCTTCGACACTTGATATGGACGTTCTGAATCCGAAGGACGTACGCACATTTCAGTCCGTCGTGGGCATAAGGGATGCGGGCGAAAATCTCATAGCTGCAACTTCAAAGGGAGGGAATGAAGAGGAGGCAATTGTGTATGTGCAACAATCGCTTTTCGCTACGGAGGGACAACTATCCGCCTCTGACTTCAAGGAGGTAAAGGACTGAGCATGGACTGTACTTGCAAGTCAAGAAAGGGAGCCTGGCACCTCCATGCTTTATGACCTGTACACAAAAACGGTGTACTTTTGAAGGAAATGATATAAGATATATCTAGCATCCATAGAAACGCAGAGCACCATCGCTAACAAATCGCTTGCCTTTCTCTCTCATAAGTTTCTTGTAAGGTTCGCACGCTCTATTTTCCTCGGGGGTCCTCATGTTTTTTTCCTTTGACAGGTTTTGGACGAGAGAGCATTCTTTGTGCAAGATGTTCTTAACTCGAAAAGTCGCGCTCTCGTTTATGAGTATGACTTTGGCATAAGCCACGAAATGACGATTTTGTTCGAAGGAGCGTATCGGCCAACTGAAGGGGTCAACTATCCTACTTGTCTAGCTGGGTCGGGAGCCAGCAGAGCAGAAGATGGAAACGATGTAGATGATGATGGAAATCTGCTTTCGTCATATGACTATGACAACTTTGCAGTTCTTGAGGTGAGAGAACCCAGTGGATTTATTGCTTGCTAGTTAGCTTTAGGATTACACTTTTCATGCTACAAACTTTGTAAGAGTTGTTTTCTTCTAACATCCATGTGCATTGCTCAGGTGATTGCTAACTATACGGATACATACTCCGACAGTTGGCCCATGGGTCCGGGGGAAGAGGATATCTCGGATGTCGCACGCTGTTATATGTGCCGGTAAGAGCTCCGTTACTTCTATATACAATTACAATTAGAGAACAAGATAACAAAGTTACTGCCTAGGCAAGAATGAATGAATTTGAAAGAAAGCTTTTGAATCTTTTGCGTTCTTTCTTGCTCGTAGTCTTCATGAAGCGAAATCAAATGTCGTTTGGTGCAGGTACAACCGTGAATGTGGCCGGAGAAGGGAATGCAACGGAACATGCTGCGACTATTGCTTAAAGTCCAGCATCCATTTTGCTGCGGGAACTTTAGAGTTGGAGGAGGCGGATGCTTTATACCAAACAACTGTTTCAGCAATTACATCGACAACATAAAGAGCGTAGATTCAGCGCCTAAAGGACTTAGACGTTGTGCATGTTCGAGGAGGGGTAACGCGATCCATAATTTGTCGCAATTTTCGTTGTAAGTGATTGGACAATTGCTGTTGTACAAAGTTTCTTGTGTCAAGGAGAGAAAAAAGGATAGGGTCAGGTCTGATGTCAGATTTTGGGGATTTGGGACACTTAATTTCTGCTTTACAACACAGGATATTACAGACACGTTCTTGGTTTGCGAAAATGCAAGAAAAAAAAAAGAATCAGAACTTGTAAAACCTTAACCTCTTAAAGACTTCACGTCTGTGTCTGTAAGTATGCTTACTTAGGAGCATTGGTTTTTCTTGGTGATTTGGAGTCCAAGTTTCAATTACAATCGCCACAAACTGAAATTCTTGATTAAGTGGTTTATTTGACGAAGGCATTCTCATATGTGCATGCAAACAAGAATTGATCGCCCTTCAAAGCCGATAGAACCCATATTTAACAATACTACTAAACGATGCCTAGTCGCCACTTGACTCATCATAATGGAAAGAAAGGGTCTCTCAAAAAAGAAAGGGAGATGGAGAAGGGGAGAGGGGGAAGGATAAAGAGTCCCTCAAGACAGATCGGAGAAAGGCTTCTCCAAAGGCGAGAGTCACAGAGGACAGAGACGAAAGGAGAGGGTTTCCCAAAGAAACCTTATTACAGCATTTATTTATCGCCTGAATGATGTCAGGCACCGTTCACCAAAGAGCTCAAAGCCACTCGCGTTCTCAAGACGAAATCGTTTCCAAAGCCTAAAAAAAATAGAATCAAAACAAACAGTCCCACCGATCACCTAATAATGACCTCCCACACAGAATTGGAGGGATCCCAGTCTCTTATTTCCGACTTCTCCACAATGACAGTAGAGAAGGGTCAATCATCAAATCCCAAATAAAGTATTTTCAGACTCGTCCTCCTTCCAACACTTTCCGATAAAGGGCTTACGACCTCCCGCGGCCCCTGAACCCGCCTCCCCCGTTTGCCCTGAAGGAACCGCCGCCCCTCCCTCTGCCTCTCCCTTGCCCCCTCCCGCCCCCTCTCCCTCCCCCATAGCCTTCACTTCTGAAGCCCCCACGCCCACCTCCGCGCCCTCCTCCAAAGCCAGGGCTGTAGGGACATACATTTAATCAACAATGCAAAATTTGAGAGAGGAAGGGAGGGAGGGCGAGTGAGGGAAACAGTATAACAAAGCCAAGTGCATTTGACCATACTCTGTTGGAAAGCAACTTGAGTCAAAGGAAACAATTGGATTCCCTAAAAGCACCCCTCAATTTGACACCGACAGAGAGAGAGGGAGAGGGAGAAAGAAAGAGAGGGAGAGAGCGAGAGATGAAGCATAGCTCATAGGAACATAAAGGCATAGTCCTTGATCTATGAGAAGTAATCGCCGCAAAGAAGTACCTTCGTGCCGCGTCAGGCCGAGTTTGCAGCTCCGGGAGTGATGTCGCAATCTCAATAGTGATGCGGGTGTGCTGTGCTACCTCATCGTCCTTCTTGCTTGCTGCAGTTATTCAGAAACGACCCAAACTGCTCAGATACGAGGCTCCCAAACAAACACATAAAGCAGGCCATTGCTATGTTTGAAAGTAGAAAGGATAAGACCCTTGAAGCATAGGACAAAGGCTGAGGTGATAGTCTGCTGGGAAAGAGCAGGGCTGTAATCAGACTGTTGTATTCGTATGCATCAGAGTGCCACGCAGTGGCTTCAGCATGGTACCTTAACAAGTCATCATATTGAATCTGCCCCTCCCAGTTGGTACTGAGAATATAAAATCTAGGCTTTGGACTCTATGCAAAAAGGGTGTGTGCATCCCTAAAACGCAAAACTCAATAAGTAGATATGTGTCCACTTTGGAGTTACTAATTCAGAATGAAAGCAGGATGGAAAACCTTCAACTGACTTCAGCTCTGAATAAGCAAATAATGGGCAGCATTCTCAGGCCTCAGTGGTAGTGACAATACAATTACGATATCCGCATGTGGCAGGATGCCATCGGATAATACGTGCGAAATAATCGTCATTGGCCCAAGTGTAAAAAAAGGTGTTACAGCCGAAGAGATATTCGACTGATGACGAATGCTATTGGTCAAACTATACGATGCTTATTACAGAGCAGTTCAATATGCATGACATCTAAAAGTCCCCGCACCTTCCATCGACAAAGCAAAAGATGCTGCCTCTAACATCGTTTCAAAGACTCCTAGGAGGCTGAGCAGCCAAATTGCAAAGCAGTTTCACTTGCATAGACACAAAATTCGTTCAAATGAGCAGAGTTGAAGCACTCACCCTCAACAAACTCCTTTGCCAACTCCGCCGGCACATCAAACACAGCTCCCATTCCGTCACTCGTCAAAGACATGCGCCGCACTTCCCCTACCGACTCTTCAGGCAACATCCGTCGAAGATACGCAAACACATACCTGCAAAAAAAAAAAAAAAGGAGAGAGGAAAGCAAACAAGGGCGGTACAAACGTAAGTCTTCCAACAAAAATAGGGAGAATCGGTGTCTTGACAAGTGCTCAGTGCGCGAAGATGAAGACTTCCAACGAATGACTTTACGCATTATGAAAAAAAGGGAAAGGGGGTAAAAGTCGGGAGAGGTTTGCAGCTCACGATGGAGTCCGCACGGTGGTCTCCGCCTTAAAGTAGAGAGTGATTGCATCGTCATGCGCTGAAAGGAGGGACCGCGCCTTCATTTCTGTGTGGCCCTGCAGAGACCCACAACTCGCTTTGTTCAAGGACAAGTGCATATAATGAAGCCTCGTACTACAAACCCACATATGGGCTACTATAAAATCACCACTATATGCCCTTGGTTCATCATTGCAAACACCCTCTATCCATCTTCTGAAGACAAGTAGCTGCTGCACATGTTGCGATGTTGTCCTAATCACTCACAGCTATTTTGGCGAGTGCCTTTGCGACAGCGTCCAAGGGAGAGGAGCAGGCGTCCACCAGTTCTTGGGCCGCTTCTCTGAATAGGGGCACTACACTGCAACCCAGAAAGAAAACCTCCTTTTGTAAGTCCCCAAGAGTGGTTATACTCCACCTGATGCTTCAAATAAATTAACGTCTTCCATACTTTTGGCACGGAAACGCGCGCAGGAGGCATAGTTCTATCTGCAGTCTATCCTGAGAACGTGATAAACACTTGATCTTTTACGGTCCGTATATTGCTCCTTCACAGAATCTAGTTTACGCAGATACGTGAGACAATACTCAATAGGCCATACTGTTAGATAACATCGAAACAAGAAAAATGGCAACGCCTGCAGTTCTCAGCTCCGCACATTTCATAGCCCTTGACCTATTCTCCTTGCAGGATAGTACACGCATGCTGCCCTAAAGAGCCATTCATTACCTGTCGTCGACTGCCCGAACAACATCGAGAGCAGATGAGGCAGATGCACGCGCAATGTCGGCCGGCTGGGGAGCACTGATTCGCTCAAATTTGACTCCTGCCTTCCTCTCAATTATGCTCACCATGTATTCCTTTTTGGCAGTCACCAGCATTACCGACACACCAGTGTTTCCTGAAGACCATCAAAAGGGTTTTTAGGGTTAGAATACTGTCAAGCGTACGATGCCATCTGACAGAAAAACAACGCTGTGAGACACTGACTTGCAGTATCCGCATGTTATGCCTCTGTTAACAAGCAACGGCTGTTATTGTTAATTGTTAAAAGCTCGCATTTCATCCTCGTGGTTGATCTGCGTGATGACTAAAACAAACAAAAGCACAGAACTCATACTAACCTGCTCTGCCTGTGCGGCCGGAACGGTGAATGTAGGTTTCTTCAGTTTTTGGAGGCTCTACCTGCGGGTAGAAAATCGAAATAAGTGTCCGAAAAGGCAAACAAACTTCCAGTCACCTTTCCAGTTGTTGAACTGTTCATTGCTTCAAAACAATGTCACAAAGGCTTACAGCACTTCAGTAGTACCTGGACAACAAGTTGCACATCTGTAATGTCCAGTCCACGAGCGGCAACATCAGTCGCCACAAGGATAAGAAATTTGCCTGAACGGAATCCTGCAAGGGTCGACTGCAGGCACATACAAGGGAATGAACCTTTCGTGAGTGTGAGCATAAACCTCGAGATGCTGATGCGTCTACTGAAAAAAGTAGACGCTTAAACAACAGAACGCAGTAAAGAACGCTGATTCGACTAAATCACTCCACACTGTTGTTGCATAAGTCTTTACCTCCCGCTGTCCCTGCGGTATGTCTCCGTGTAGAGCACGGGCAGAGAGGTGTGTCAAAGTTTGGGCTACTTCCGAAGCATCGTTCTTTGTTTCTGTAAATACAATTACCCTCCCGTTCCTGCGAGACGTGACGCAGCAAACTTTGATGAGGAACTGATGTTCCGTTGAAGTGAAAGTGAGTACGAGGCACTAATTTCATATGGACTAAAGACTTGATTTAGGTATGCAATGCATGAGATGCTCACCTGCCGTAGCAGCGGATTAGGTCTGAAACGATTTGTGTGCGCTGTGTCCAATGGCACGGCAGCAGTAAGTGGCGCACACTCGCACTTGCTTTCATCTTTTCTTGGCCCACCAGGTCCACTATACGCTTAGTACTCTTCAAGAAGCGATCAGAAATCTGCAAAACCACGACAACACGATCCGCATAAGGCCCGATTCATAACGATTCTTGGCATATAGGGAATGAGAAACTTGCGAAACTGACTAGCATGCGGTAATGTAATGTAATTTAATGCTTCTGACATACCAAGTGACCGTGGGTGTCACTCTAGACTCCAGCAGAGAAACTGTTACTGAAAAAGTTTTAAAAAACTGAAAAGTGAACACAGAAATCCACAGGACATTACCTTCTTCACCCATTCAGGCATGGTGGCGCTAAACAGAAGAGTCTGGACTTTAGAAGCATCATCCACCGAACCTGCGCACATTCACCAACCATAAAAAAACTGGCACATCAGCCCATGGCAAGAAGACTTCAAAGGGGGTTGTTTCTAGCTGTCCTCTAGGGTTTCCACAATACCTAAGTTTATTCTCCAAGGTTTGCAACTAACCTGCACCTTCCTGCCTCATGCCTTCAATGGCAGGAAAGAATGCGTAATACTCTCCTCTCCCATCCGCCGCCCTGGCCGGCAAACGGAACTGCATGCACATAGCAATCATTCAGCGACAACAGTCCTAAGAACGTGTGGAATCCCTATGATCTAGAACTACTGCTGTGTGGAAATGCCTCTGTTTAAAATAACGTCCTGCACCTTCAGGATTCTTCCCTCTCCAGAAAAATCCTATCTGGAGACACGGGGAATGGGTCATCCTGACTGAGCTGATCTTCCAGTTTTTTTGTTTCTCATGCCCGCAGTTACCTTTCAAGTCGTTCTTCTTTAGACAAAACCGAACATCTCATAAAATGAGAGCTGCTTAGACGGAATAGAAGACATCGATTGCCAATTCAAACATCTTCGGAACTCGATGTAAGAAGATTCTGTCCCGAACTATTCTCTAATCCAAAAGCTGCTAATTCTCTAATTCAAAAACAGAAAAGTAGCAAGTACGTTGGCTAAATAAGATGACTTAAGCTTCACCATCTCCAACATTGCTGAGTGGTTACACAAGCAGAACATGAGACAAGGATAACTCGTTAAGAAAAAGAGAACGCTTTGCTTGTAATTTCAGGTTTTCTCACTTGTGAAACGTCTGAACTAATCGACCACAAAGCCAGTCTTGGTTACTCAGACTCCTTCCACCTACCGTATCTTTCATATTTCAGTAAAACCAGTACCAGCAGAGAGCTTGAGCAATGCAGTCTCCTTCACTTTCTTTCACTGTGAGACTCCATGCATTGGTGGTGGAGACACCCACCAAAATCTTCCACCGAGCAATTTAAAGCATAGAACACACTTCAATTTTAACTGCAAACAGTCAGGCTCTCATCGCGCCTCTTCTCGCCTCACATTCAATTAAAAACCATTCTCTTCACTTCTCTCTTTTATTTTCCTTTTTTTGGGAGTAAGAGAGAGGCTAGAGTACTTACCCAGAATCTTCTCCACGTCATCCACGAAACCCATGTTAAGCATCTCATCAGCCTCGTCGAGCACCCGAAACTGAAGCGTTTTCAGCTGCAGACTCCCTCTCTCCAAGTGATCCTGGATTCAGCACGACCAAACAAATAAAAGGATCACTACCCAAGAAAGGAAAGCATTTCTTTCTCCTTTGGTTGGTTCAAAAAAAACCGCCAGAAAAGCGAAGAACAAAAAGCGCCATGGTCGACCACCTTTCTCACAAACGCGAATAATCCGAAAGCTTGTTTCAACTCAAACAACAAGTCCTCTCTCAAAATTAAACAAATTAGCAGTGAATAAGAATGAACAAACAAAAGAGGAAAATTAGAAAGAGGAATAGGAAGAGGACGAGGAGTTACCCATAAAAAGAACAAACAAAACGAGGAGAAGAGAAAGAGAGATAGAGGAGAGAGGAGAAAGCAGAGAGAGAGAAGAGTGGGGAGAGAGAGAAAAGGATTGTCAATCACCTTGATGCGGCCAGGGGTGCCCACAACAATGTCCACGCCTCGGCGCAGAGAGCCCTCCTGCGGAGGCATGGGAGCCCCTCCATACACGCACAAGGTGGTGAGCCCCACTGAGTTTCCGAGCCACTCGAAGTCCGCTCCCACCTGCAAAGCGAGCAACAACACAGATCAAAAAGGGGTGATCTTTCTCTCTCTCTCCCTCTCACTCTGTACGTTACTTAAAACACGCAACGTCAAATAAAGCAGGCAGGGATGAACATGATAGGAGATAAAAAGTAAGGAACACAACAATTCTAAAATTCTTATTTTCCTAAACGAATTACACAAAGACATGTTTTTTTCTTTCATGAAATGAACGGAGGTAGTACCTGCTTAGCCAGCTCGCGTGTGGGAACCAGCACGATGACGCTCGGCTGCCTGCCGTATTGCCGCTTGCCGCTTCCTTTGGACACTAGAGCCTCCAAAATGGGGAGAACAAATGCAAGGGTCTTTCCCTGCATGGATCCAAAAGACACAACATGTAAGAAAAAGAAAAAGAAAAAAAGCGACAATTACTTTGGCAAAACAAGAAAGGAAAACAGAAAAAATCGAGAATATAACTACAAAACTGCCTGGCTTCGTACAAGAGCATGCATTAAAATTGTAAGCCAGGGCGCCAACCAGAGCGAATTCAGAAGCAGTACTGACCTGACCGGTGCGGGCCCGCCCCACCAAGTCATTGCCGTCCAAAGCGATATTGAACGTCTGCGCCTGAATAGGGAACAAAGAAAGGATACCCTTCTCCTTGAGCTTCGCCCTAATAGGTTCCGAAATTCTAAAGCTTGTGACTGCGAGAGGGTCATCCTCCGCTTCGCCTTCGCCTGTCACAGCCGCGTCCTCCTCCATGCTCTCCCTCTCGCTCTCTTCCTCTGCTCCATTCGTCTCCTTCCCTCTTCCTTTCTTCGCGCTCGTTTCTTTTCCTTCCTTCATTTGTATCTCCCCTCCCTCCTCCCGCTTCACCTTCTTCTCCTTCAGCTTCAAACTGGCCCCTCCCTCCCCCTCCTCCACCTTCCGCTTCTTCTTCTTCGGTGTCACCAGCTTCTCCACTCCGTTCTCCACTTTCTCCCTCACCTCCTCATTCCCGCCCTCCTCTCCCTCGCTCTTCCTCCTCCCTCCCTTCCCACCCTTCCCCCCCTTAGCGCCCTCCTCTCCCTGCTTGGCCATGGCGATCCCAGGCATGCCGCAGTTTTCCTCCCTCTCCAGCTAGGCGGATCCAAGCTTCTAAGCAGGTGCGGCTATGTCGGCGGCCTCCCTCTGTACTACTTCCCACTTCCCTTCCTCCCTTTCTCCTCGCTTCCTCGCTCCCTCCCCTCCCCTTGAGCGAGCGAGCGAGCGAGCGAGCGCCGCATTCCCCTGCAGGCGGCGCGGATGTCGGCGCAGGGTTCAAGGGTGCAAGCGGTACGGCAAGTACGGTCAAGTACGGAATTGGAGGGTTCAGGATCATAAATTGTACGGTAGGGTACGGAGAATCACGGCATTTATTGTTCAAGATTGATACTGTACCGTACTTGGGGAATTACTATTTAAACACCTTTTTTGTATAGATACACACCTTTAAAAAAAAAAAAATCCCCCAATACGGGCCCTAAAACAAAATCTGACCGGCGAGAAAAGGTGTGAAAAAATCATTTTTCGTACTTTGTTGAAACTTCATCCTGTACAGTAAACCCCCCAATATTTTCGCCATGGTTTTGGCAAATTTGGGCGAAAATCCTGCAATTTGTAAATACAGTATAAGGTCCGTGTTACCAATAGGCGAGCGGTATTACAGTATGTTAGAGTTCATGTATGACCGTACGTATCTTACCGTACCATATCGTACCGTATTGTACCGTGCCGTGTCGTATCGTATCGTACCGTATCGTATTGAAGCCAAAAAGTAGGGGAGAGGAGCGAGCGCCTCTTACGGCGGCACGTACGACAAGTGTCCGTACGTATCATATCGTATCGTATTGTATCGTAAATTTAGATACACGAGCTCCTACTGTATTGGTGCCGTACGTAAGCCGTAAGCCGTAAGCCGTAAGCTGTCGCGAGCTCCTATTGGTGCCGTATACATACCGTACGATTTGAAGATTTTATCCGTAGTTACCGTACAGCGTAATAGCGTGACCCATGTTCGAAATCCGTTTCGATTAACAGATATTGTATTGAAAAATAGGTCAGGTTAGGTTAACACCCCTAATACATTAACACAGACTTACCGTACTAAAAGTGGTTTCGGCAAAATCAGGGCGAATTTCTTGGGAAACGCAAGTATTTTAGGGTGGAAAATATTAGGGGTGCTTACTGTAGCAAAAAATCTGCTGTCCGTATGTATCTGACGATATACCGGAATATCGAGTCCTCTCCCAGCTCGGACGCAGCGCCACGCCACGCCACGCTGTGCCACGTCAGTACATATGCAAGCAGGGAAATCTGAATCCAGTCCAGCATAACTGTGACTAGTCGCCGTTGAACAGGGTTTCATGGAGACCAAGAGGTCCACCCCGCTGAGGGGCTGGCCACTGAGGCACAATATGGCGAGGCTCTCCTGGTCCTGCTCACTCCGCGGCATGGCTGCGCTACTATCAGTTCACCGGGCTTTCGGTATGAATGACTGGCTCCTAGGGGAGGCGGGAGAGGGAGAGGGAGAGGGAGTGGGAGAGGGAGAGGGAGGAGAGGGAGAGGGAGAGGGAGAGGAGAGGGAGAGGGAGAGGAGAGGAGAGGGAGAGGGAGAGGGAGAGGAGAGGGAGAGGGAGAGGGAGAGGGAGAGGGAGAGGGAGAGGAGAGGGAGAGGAGAGGGAGAGGAGAGGGAGAGGGAGAGGGAGAGGGAGAGGGAGAGGGAGAGGGAGAGGGAGAGGAGAGGGAGAGGGAGAGGGAGAGGGAGAGGGAGAGGGAGAGGGAGAGGGAGAGAGGGAGGGAGAGGGAGAGGGAGAGGGCGATAAGAGAGGAGAGGAGGGAGAGGGAGATAAGAGAGAGGCCAAGAGAGAGAGAGGGAGAGGGAGAGGGAGATAAGAGAGAGGAGAGGAGAGACAGAGAGAGAGAGGGAGGGAGCCTCCACAGGGAGCTCCGCAAGTGGTTCCCGAAGTGAACCTGCAAGTACCAGGTCCACCATTTGATGTGAGGAGCCAATGGATGGCAACGTTCTGGGAGCTCAGCGGTGCTTTTCTGTTGTTGTTAACAAAATGGTGAGGGCTTGCACGAAGCAGAGACAGTTGCATCCGAGAGCAGAGACTCTGTAACAAGCAGGGCCTATGGCAGTGCAGGGATGCCCATTGGTCACTAACAAGGCGAGCAGAAACTCGGGAAGTTCAATACTACTGCTCGGAGCAGGTAATGGGCCTTCGAGCTTTCTGATGGAGCTTTTGGAGCTCAAGTCGTTTGTTTCTTCTACACATACACTTGCCGTAGGCGAGGTGAGAAACCCTGCCCAAGAGGAGGAAAAATGACTGCAGTCATTTTCCTGGAGGAGCAACTGATTCCTGTTGGGAGGGAGCTGTCTTTATAGAGGTAAGTTCTTGATTTCTATGTGTTGTGTTCCCTTCATGGTTCAACTTTCTTCAACTTGCTGAAGCTCTGGATTTGGAACCTGCAGCGGAGCGTTTGTCAGCCTCGGAAACGAGGTATTTCAGCTGCAACAACAACCGCGTACTGCCACAAAGGTCCCTGGCGAGAATGCGCCCGCCTGAGCTGAACTTCCGCTGGCACACTTTGCCACAGCCCGCTGTAACCCAGAGCCCACCACATCGGATAAAGTGTTCACATGGCATAGCCAGGGGTATGTATGTGCATGTGTGTGGTGTACATGTACATGACAAGTGTATTGTACCTTTATCGACCAACCAATGGTTGCAACCATTGAATCTCATGATTGTAGCCATTGACAATAACAAATTGGTTGGATCGTGAACCAATGGTTGGTCCAATAGTCCGTACGGTACTGGGCTACTGGCACCAACATTACGCAACGACCCCGAGATGTAACCTCGCAGGCCGTACCATCCATCACATGGCCACGTGTCATGGTCCCCATTGTGCCACGTGGGTCGTCGGCGGCTATTCAAGAGCCTCCCGCTGATCCGGCAGACCCGCTCTACGGACGTTACAAAAAGGGTGGCACGTTCCGCTCCTTTTCCACCACGTGTCACCGAGGGTGGTCGGCCAGGCTCGAACCGAGCGACGGCGGCTGAAACCGGCTGTTGTCATCCATCCATCCATGCATGCGTCCGTGTGTGCGTGCGTGTGTACAATGTTGAATTCACACCAATGAGGACTCATTGTTGTTGTTGTTGTAACCGTAATTCTTACTTTGTAAATGCCTATGCAACATAATGTCCTCTGTTTCCGTGACATAAACACAACAGCATCATGTGTGTACGCAGCATTGATATCTCCTTATTCATACAGAACTTGTGTTTTATTGGTTATTGGTGTCGTATTGGTTCCTTTACCTTTTTGTACTAGTTTTTTTTTTTTTTCCGTTGTTGTGCATTGTCGCAATACAACATTTTAGTCATAGATGAAAAAGACAATACTGTATATACGTACAAATCACGGTTACAAGAACAACATTGAGAGGCCGGTGTGGCATTGATGTCACGATGGCGATGCCATCAAATGTCCATGGACAAAATCATAATGGGTCCCACGAGGAAACAACGTTGAGTTGTTCATGGAACCCATGGATGGAAACAAGAACAATGTGCTGCATGTTGCACATGACTTCATCCTCTAATTGTTTTCGCGTACCGGTAGCACGAAAATCGGCCAGGTCGTGATCCAAAGGGAAAATGCCAAACAGACGATTGCACTGTACGATTTCGATGTACCGCAGGTCGACCGACGTCGCGGTTCACCCTCCGTCCTGCCGTCACTGTCCGTCATCGCCAGCTCCTCAAGGGGGATACGCCAGAGTTGCCCGCCCGATCGCCAGCTGTCGCAACATACCAGCTGGGGACACGTGTGTAAATCTAATTGGTCAACGTGCCACAATCTGCCTGTTCGTACAGAGTGGGTCTGTCGTTTTCGCCCGGCCCTTCATGAGAGTGTCCACAGGTCCATTGCAAAGGCCTGACCCACCTGCTCGCCTAGCTGGGAAGGTGTTGGCGTGGTAGCCTGCCATTGCCATTCCTTCTCTCAAGCCGCAGTGGACACGTGGTAGTGGAGGCACTACGCGACAAGACTTGGGGAAACGCCTGACGGGGCGGGCGGCTTGGCGGCTTGGCGCCTTCTGGTTCTTAAGGCCGTACCGTACGGCTCCATCGTGGCAAACATTCCCTGACTTTTCCTGGCCTCGCGGGAGCCCGCGAATCAGATCCATGTTCGGCAATTCGTTATTCGCCATTCGCCGGATGTGGCATGATCACAGAGCTAAATCAGCGTCCGTACGACTGCCGGCGGAATGACGCGAGGGGCCGTTACCGGCTGACCGCCCGCGCAGGACAAGCGCCGCGGCCGCCGCGCATTCAATGCTGGATGCGCCAAATCTAATGCCCCCACAGGCCGCACTCGCAGCCGACACGTGTCCTCGATGAATCTCGTTGACGCGGTCGCGGATCTTCAGAGCGCAGATCCGCCCCATCCCGCCCGCCCGCCCGCCCGTCCATCAGCTGACCATTCTGCGGCCGACACGTGGTCCTCGTGGCATGCGTGCGTCAGCAGCCCTTCCAGCGTCGGCGCTGCGGCCCGAGGCCACGTCAGCCGCGCATTCCGCCATGGTCCCGCGCCCATCCCGCGCCTTCTGAACGTTTTGGCCGTTAGCGCGGGGCGGGTCGGTCCGGGCGGGCGGGCCCGGGCCTGCCCGCCTTGATGGAGCCGCCAGCGCGGCGACGGCGGACGCCCGGCAACTTGCCGGAGGCCGCTTCGCGACAAAGCACGATCGGTCCGTACACAATTTGGAGCGGGCGGCGGCTCCGGGGCGTGCGGCTATCGCATAGCGGGCGGGGTGTTATGCGGCGGGCGGAAGGCGAGGAGAGGGAGAGGGCGAGGGAGAAGGAGAGGGAGAGGGAGAAGGGGGGCGACTGGGAGAGAGAGAGGGGCAGGCAGGGTCGCCGAGGAACCAGAGCAGCTTTTTGATCGACGCCATGGCGGCCGCCACGCGTCTCCTCGCCATCGTGCTTCTCTTGGCGAGGGCAATGTCTGCCTTGGCGGCAGGTGCGAGGGGCGGGAGTAATGGGAAGGGCGAGCGGGAGGTGGGGGGGATTGGAGGGGATTGAGTG